>CM035422.1:163986263-164031263 GCA_020310875.1 Ceratopteris richardii
AGTGCTCATAGCTGTTCTTTCAAGACATTATAAGAACGTAGGGGTTGATTCAACATACTCTTATGAGCAATGGCTAAAACAAGGGCAAAGTAATGCCAAAGTTAAGAAATGCTAAGTAAGTCAAGAGGTATGAGTCCTAAGATCTTATGATTTTGTGAATCAATAGATCTTAACAAGGACCCTAAGGTACCTATAGACAAAGAAACTGAAGTAAGAGCTTGAAGATCTTAAGATTCTATGAGTCAAGTAGATCTTAGAAAGAGCTCTAGAGCACCCAAAGGTATATAATATATAATGAATAGTGATCAAGATGAATGACTAGTAGCATTCTAATCAAAGAAAAAACGTAAGTTTCAAGATATCATAGTAGAACAATAGATACCACATGTATGGTATCATTGAATGGAGTGCATACATTAAGCAAAAGAATTTAAATACAAGACCAAGAGAGGTCTTAAGACAAGTAAGTATTGCCAAGGTCATTAGAATAAGGTAGATACATAGCTAAGAATTCTAGGATGTCTAATCGGAACCTAGATCAGGGGATAGTTCATCTGCAAAGATTCCATGATCAAGAAGAATGCAAGTAGCATTATGATCAAAAGGAATAATTAAATATTTAAGGTAAAACATCTAGAAAAATATGAGAATATGGAAAACCTCAAATAAGTTCAATAAAGAGAATTGCCCTTTTGCAAAAAGAACAAATTGAGACAAGGGCTAGTTTCACCAAAATCTCATGAGTTAGAAAATTAGAGGTAAGAGGTCTCAAGATATTTTTGAAACCTTAGAAGAGAACCTAAGAACACCTACAACTTTAGGATACTTGTGAATTAAGTATCTAATTCACAAGCAGTTACCATAACTACATAGCTATGAGTACTAGTGCTCATTTCTGTGTGTATAGAACAAAGACGTCCATTCCACAAAAAGAATAGACTTCAGATTTGTGGAATAAAAGGTCAAATCAAGTTTGACCAGAATGTCATAGCCAAAAACTAGTAATAAGAAAATCATGTAAGCACTTCCTAGATCTCAACATTGAGACATAGACTTCAGAGTTACCCCCTCTATAGAAGGAATTATATCTTGAATCCATAATCATTTAGTACGAGCAAATGAGATAGTTCCATCTGTCTCTCTACCTAAGAATGGAGAATAGAGATCCTAGGTGGACTCATCTTCATTAAGCAAACAAGGCAAGTCTGTAGGCCAAGTACTAGAGAGAGGATGGCCAGGATGCACAGAAACGCAAGGTTTGGAGAGAGCAAACAAGGCAAGTATGTAGGTCAAGTACTCAAGAGAGGAGGGCCAACATATACAAAAAGCAAGGTGGTTAGGTTCGTAAGGTTCACAAGGTTCAGTATAGGTAAGGTACGTAAATTGAATCTTACCTCCAAGGTGAGGTTCATAAAGTATGTTGGGGTTTTTATATACATGCAAAAATTATATATACACATCCATACACATCTATCTATCTATATATATATACACACACACATATATATTTAGATAGATAGATGTGTATGTATATGAGTATATATATATGTGTGTGTGTGTATGTATATGTATATGTATACGTATACGTATACGTATATATATGTGTATATATATATATATATATATATATATATATATATATATATATATATATATATATATATATATATATATATATATATATATATATATATATATATATATGTATACGTATACGTATACGTATATGTATATATGTATATGTATATGTATATGTATATGTATATATGTATATATGTATATATATATATATATATATATATATATATATATATATATATATATATATATATATATATATATATGTGAAAATTATATATACACATATACATACACATCTATATACGTATATATAGATATGTGTGTGTGCACTATGTATGTATATAAGTATATATATATATATATATATATATATATATATATATATATATATATATATATATATATATATATATATATATATATATGTACATTGTAAATTGGCAACAATTTGGGTCGAGCATTAAAAAAACATCATTTGAAGCATATAAAAATTGGACGAACTCAATGTAAGGTTCGCTATGGAACGGAACCGAACCAAACCAAACTGGATCATGGCAAAATTTTTGATACGCAACCCGATGAAACCTTGATAGAAAGGAAAGATTTGCAAAGAGCAAACAAGGCAACGCTAAGTCTAGATCCCTAGCAAGGAAAGACAAAGTTAAATAGCAAGGCAAGGTTTGCATTCAACAGACAAAGCAAGGTTGCGGTCAAGATTTTCAATAAAGCGTGATTACACAACAAAGCAAGGTTTGCATTTACTAGACAAGGCAAGGTTGTTCTCCAACGGGGAGTGATTATACAACAAGGCAAGGTCTACAAGCAAGAAACTTAGTTCTGAAGGGGAAACAAGTTATGAAAACAAATTTGATTGTCTCTATTTATAGTCCATGTTCTAATACATGTTGGAATAGATAAACAAGTCAAGTCCATGTTCTAATACAGATTGGAATAGATAAATGAAAAGGAAAGGTTTGCAAGCAAGATATTTTAAGAAATTGGAACAGTAACCATGATTGACAAGGACACAAGTTAGTAAGAAGAATTTTAAAAATTCATAAGTATAGCTTTGTAGTGGCAAGGCCAATAAGCAAAAAGAAGGAATCAGGACAAAATGTCCAATACATCCTAAAAAGGGACACAGTGCTTCTCAAGATTCAAAGGCATCGAGAATAGATTTATTATTAGAAAAAAAAAGGGGGGGGGGGGGGGGGGGGGCTGACTTCTATTTATCCGGGAGAGAGTAGAAGATCCACCAAATATCTAGATGCCATAACTTTAGACTATAGCAATTAGTGAGCAAAAGGAATATTATGAGATTTAAGTCTTATGTAGAAGATAGTGGAACACTTACAAGAAAGTAAGAGGTTCACACTGACTTCAGATTACATGAGATATTTAGATTCAAATAGTAACATTACAAATATGATCTTTCAAAGGATATGTTAAAGGCATATATGCTAGAGGAGAAGATAGAATGGGATAGATGTAACTTGAATGCATGAAGTCAGGCAGTTTACTTCCTTTTAAAATGATAGCATACATCCCATAACTCCTAGTTGCATATATGCCACAGAACTATCCTAGACATATGATAGATACTCATAGAACGTCTCCAGATTGCATGTTTCTTAGGTGGAAGATCCACATATTTCATAGAATTCGAAGCAAGGGCCAAGAATTAGCAAGGGCCAAGGCTAGACTTCTCAAAATTTCCCATCACCAAAAAGAGGTAACACCAGATATTCCACAAGAGATACTAGATAAGAGACTTGCATGCAGAACTAGTTCAATGTAGAGTATTTGGTATCTTGGAAGGGTGTTCACTCACGTACTCTTCTCGGATCATTGAGGACAATGATCTTTAGAAGGGGGAGAGAGAACATTGCTATTTCAGATGCACGAGGATATAAATGGATGGAAGGTGAGTTGCACACACAACATTCATGTGTTTTGGTTTAAGTCTTTCTTGAGAAATCTTAGGAGCAAGCCTTGAGAGGCTTACACCTCCCTTCTCCTCCTCTCTCCCCCGACCTCATGGGCCTCTCCTCTCCCATTCACGTCACTCTTGTTCGCATTTAATAATTAAGAAACGAGTTGTAGAACTATACCAGGTAGATCAGGACCATCTGGTTCCTCTGCAAGGTCTTCATTTACTGCTGTAAACTCATCTTCTGGATCAGGACCAGATATAATCAAGGGAGCAGCTGCTGCATAGCCTGCTTCTAAGAGAGCAGTTTCCAACTCTTCCATTGCCAAAAATGTGTCGTGATCAGTATCTTCTCTTCCGACATCATCAGGACCCCAGGTATCATCTTCGCCCCAATCATCAACATGTTGCTGATGATTTGAGCTACTGTTCCTCTCATATTCACTTGTGTATACTTCCTGTGCTGACGAACTTGATGCTCCAGCAGTTGAATCAACACTCCTCGAATGGTTTCCACAAGACGATTTGCCCTGTACACGAAGAGTTCTCCAGCTGCATGACATCCAGCATAAAACCAAAGTCGTCATGGTTGTTTTTGTGGGAATATGATAAAGATTTAAATTAGACTACCGGGATGTTGGTTTGAGCACAACCTGAGGGGACTTATGCCACAGCTCGAAGAAGGACAACCAAATATGTACAATGTGCGTTCATCGATATCCATCCCTCTTATCTTCAAAGGAGCATAGACCTATGTAGATAGATACGTCAGCTATCAAATATTTGAAGATAAAATTTATCACATATGATTCCTTTCAACCTGTGCAACAAGCCCAAGATCACCCCCACATAATCCACAAACCAACAGCTGGGAATCAATTTCCTCTGTTGGCATCGGCCAATCCTGTAACAACCGACTTCAGCTTTTTACATGCACGATGTCCTCAAAATCAAAGGAACGATAAATGTAATAATAACAGTAATAGATCTAAGGAAGTAAGTATATGAAACCGATCAGCCTATTCACAGACCTAGATACCTTAGTAGCGTTCAAGAATTTTAAATATTGTGAGTTAGCATACCGGAACCCCTCCTACTTTGGTAGTGTAGTGATCGCTGGGCTCAATGTTGTCTTCTGCCCAAGGACCAGGCATACCAAGGAAAACTTCCTTTGCATCCTGTTAAACACAAGCTAACATGAGAGCAAGAATAATTAGGCGGCCCATGATTTCTGTTGGATTCCAATGTTCGTTATTAAATACGGGTAGAAATAAAAAAGAACATTAACGGAACGGTAAATCATTTGTAGCGTACCGAATCAGGAGCCGCAAGATCAGGGGGCAAAGGACGACCCATTTAACGTCCCTTGCTCGGATGCAAGAATCAGATCCCACGAGCAATAGCAGACTGGCAGTGAGGAAATAGGAAGATAATCTGGGAACAAAAAATTATCGGGAAAAAGACGACACAATCGTGCAGCTCCAAACTGAACGTTAAAATTGTAGCACGGGGCTTAAATCAGTCATCGCCCCAACGGTTCATCTTGAAAGGACGCCTGCGAGACCTCATACTGCCCCAATCTGGCTATTGGGCAGCTCACAGCAAACAATCTGTAAGGAAGAAGAAAAGAGAGGCAATCGATCGCTTGAAGCGACAGCGTGCTTGCGTGACTGAAGGCAAGTCTGCTCCTCGAAGCGACAAACTGCCCGCTGTCGTGAAGAGTCGCACTGTACAGAAAATGATCCTGTAGTTTGTCCTTTTTCCAACATTGGAATTATCCCCATTTACCTTTTTGCTTTATTTACTTCAGGCAGTTTTCCATTTATCGTAAAAGAAGAACATAAAAAATGTCCTCCACCCAACCACATATAGAGGAGTGAAAAACATGCACATTAGTTTTACTGCTGCCGTCTTGTGTGAATTGAGAAGAAACGAAGGAAGACTAAACTTTTGTGTGTCAAATAAAAATTATAGCATTGTTTTCGGGTAAAACAAAATAAAAAACTCCTTATGTTGATAGAGATCTCCTTATGTTGATAAAGCTCAATTGTTGTGTGTGATACTCTCTTCCCACCCTAATTATCCCCATGCTCCAAAGTAGACAATTTTTCGAGTGATCTAGTGTGGACATGTGGACATCGTGAACATTCAATCTACTACCTATAGAGGGACCTTAGGTTAACCCCTAAGCTAAGAACCTTAGCCTTATTGCCCTTGTCCCACACACACAAATTAATAGCCCTCTTGACGTATATCTAACAATATTCTCTCCCCCTTCTAATGATCATTGTCTTTAATGATTAATGAGTGGAAATACTTCCGAATAAGAGCTTTGGATGCTAAAGTAGAATATATAGGGGGTAATCCTCTCCACAATACGAGGTACTCCTAGATGACATGTTTGTGCATACAATATTGTCTCATATTTAGTATCTTGTATAATTCGATAAAGATTCATGTTCCTCTTTATAACATGAAGAATCTTTTGGAAGAAACTCCATGGTAGATCACGACTTCATCCTCCAAGCCACACACAGAGTTCTATCTTTTCCATACCTCCAAGTATCGTCTAAGTGTCCTCATGCATGAATAATCCACAATGATATTCTCCTTGCTCTCTCTACCAATAGATATGGAAATTGTATCAATATGATGCAAAATACCTCTTTAACTCATTTCTTTCATGAAGCTAATATTTCCATAGGAAAATTCATATGGCATACTCTCTATATGCACCATTTTTCACAAACAGAACCTCTCCAAATCTCTCTTTTCACTCTCAAAAATGAAGACTTTTGTTGATCTCGAATCTACATCACTCCTGAGAATGTTAAAAAAAATGATGAAAAGGCATTTTTAGGGGAATATATTGTTGTATATAGTCTCCCTTCATCCCTCCAAAAATGGAGGCTCATCTAGATTTATACCTCAAAATAGAGAAAGAAAAATCAAAATTACATGTACTTGGAATGGAGTTCTTTGTGTCCTTCCTTAATTCACACCTCTTTCCTCTTCATTTAGTTCCATCTTGAGAAATTCAAGACCCCATCCATAATTGAACAGAATGATGATTCCTGATCCTCTTGAACACTTTTCAATCCAAGAGTTCATGCATCCACACAATAGCCAAGGTTATGGTGTTTCCTTGCAGTGAGAGAACAATATGCCACCTCTATCTCCTCCCCTCAAAGCACCCATGCACATGAGCAAGAGGGAGTAAGAGCACCCTGTGCTTCACTCTCCTCCTCTATGTTATGTGTGTGTGTCGTGTCAAGATCATTGTGCATATGAATAATAAGAATGCTTTTCCTGTTAAAATGACTCTATAATGGCTCTAATACCAATATAAAATGACAAATATTTTGCAAGAAGCTCCATGGAAAATCATGACTCCACCCTCCAAGACACACATAGGGTTCTATCTGTGTTTCTTCTCACCTCTCTCTTATTGGCCTTATCTAATCCCCTAACAAACCCTCTGGTCTTCTCAAAGTCATCTAGCCCCTTAAGCTTTAGTATGATCTCTCTATAGTGAGATATGTAGATAGACAAAGGTCTACCTCTCTATGTAATCATATCCCACTCATCTCAATTCCTCTCTTCCTCATTCTCAAGAAGAAATTCTTTCAAGAAAAGAGTTTCAAATTGAGTCCAGTATGTAGGGATGGAATTAACCTCCTTGAGACTCATCCACCACTTATAAGCATGTGGGCCAAGCGAAAGACTCGCTTCTAGTACACAAAACTCATGTGGGGTGCCCCTTTACTTGATGCATGTCCTTCCACTTTTGCACAAAAGTGTAGACTATGTCCTTATTCCTCTCACGGTCATCACCCATAAAGGTTGGTGGCCTAAGATCTTTCAAGAGGGGAGTCTCCCTAGAACTCCCTCCTTTGTGTTTGCTAGAAAAGGAAATATCCTTCCTAGCCATCTCTAAGGTAGGAAGAGTAGAAATCTCTCTTTCCTTCCTAGCTAAGAAAGAGGTAACCTGAGTCTCTAGTGAGATCATCTGAGTCTTAAGTTGTTCTAGTAGAGTGTTCATGTTACCTCTCTAACCTAAGGTTTTGATCTTTGAGCTCAATGAATTTTTTGTGTGGTGCAAACGCATCATGAAGCTACACATTGGAATATTCCTCTTCTTGCTCAACCTCTTGTTCTTTCTCTACCTCTTCCATCCTATGGTCTAGATCCTCTAGATTTTTTCCCTTAGGTGGAGAAGTATGTTCTAAAGGTTTTTTTCCTTTAGCTTCCATGTTTGCTCCCCCCGTGTAAGTAGCTAGAGTGTTTAGAACAAATGAAAGTAGATTTTACAAAGCAAGAAAGAGAAAAAAATGACACTAGAACAACTCCTTGATAGAATCCAAGCTTCATCTTTCAAGTATCAAGCTTTGATTTGTGTTCCTTGCCAAGCCTAAACAAAAATTTGAAATATCTGCTTGGTCTAAGAGGGTTCTTAGCACCAAAATCCAATGAAAATGATGCCAAAAGCAAGTGGTCACTAGCTCAAAACTCTAAATCTGAGCAAAATTGATGCACTTTTGATCCCTGATAGTCCTCATTAGTGAAATATAAGTGGTCAAACACTTGCATATGAAAATTTTGATGCCCATCCAAGTGAAAAATTTCGATTTGGATGCAGATGATAAAAAACAACGTGATCACCTAGTATCTACTCAAGTGTTGTGGAGATATTTTGATTAATCGAAACTCCTCTGAATCAAGCATTGTTTGATGTTAATCAAAAGAGAGAGTTTCATCCACCAAAACTCCTCCAAGGTTGCCATGTTGATGTGGGAAGGTGAAATGGAAATCTTGTTGGAGAGAATACTTTGCAAGCTCTAAAAACTATGTTCATAAGATCTTTCCTCTGTTTTTTTTACTCTAACCCATCATCCACATCTCGTATTATGTATGTGCATGGTTGTTTGCTCAAGAGTCCTCCCGATTCTCCTCCACAAGTCCTTCAAATTTGATGCAAAATTAGACTTAATATCCATTACCTCATCAAAGACTAACTCAAAGGTAGATCTCTCCTTCATCTCACAATGGTGTGTTTTATCTCATACATTAGCTTCAAGGCCTGAATGGATGGTATATAAGAGGCTTCCTTTTATGTCTTCCTTCACCCAAGAGGGGGAGTGGAGGCAAGAGATGGTGATAGTCTCTTTTGCACAATTGGGGGACTCAAATTGAATACCTTTGCACCTTCGGGTGGCATCCTTTGCATGTGTGGCATGTGGCTCTTGTTGCTAATCGTTTGCATGGTCATTGCCATTGTCGACTTTGATACTAGTGTCAGATAATTTCCCCATGAAGCTTCTCGATTTTCCATAGATATCAACACGATGATCAAGATGATGAAGAACAACTTTTGAGAGTTTATGCACGGAGCTTGATGCTATGCCTTTGCCCCCCATCCACGCGTCTTTCTCTAGTTATATTTCCCTTTCTCAAAACACACATATGGCCTCTCGCATGAGTGCCACATGGCACTCGTGTGAGAGCCCTCCAATGTGCAACTAAATAATGGGTTCCCACCACTCAAGTGTCTCTAGTCATGAGGCCATATAACAAGAGGTGTTCTCACCATAAAGAGATATGACACTCTTCTATTAGATAATCCTCATGAGAGATATATTTTTTCATATTTTTAACATGAAATATTTGATGGATTCTATAATCAAGAGGAAGCTCTAACTAGTATGTAACATTACTAAGCTTCTTGACTATCTTCGAAGGTCCACAATTCCTTGGTGAAAGCTTAGTACATCAACTATGTATATTGAAGGAGACTTAGCTAGAACTTGAAAGAAAAAATTATATCTCCTTCAGCAAAGTTATAGGATATCTTTTCTTATCAATGTACCATTGGACCTACTAGCATCTTCAAGCATCTTGGCCTTGGACATTTCCAATTTTTCTAGAAACTAGCTAGAAGCCCTGAGCAATGGGACATTTCCTAAACATTCAACATCTATTTTTATAATCAAACTCTACCAATGTAAAATAATTATCCCATTCACTTAGCTTCTCATACACATATGCCCTCAACATGTCCTCTTATATATGATTGAACCTCTTACTTCTAGGGAGCATCACCACCATGTTGGAGTTAGAGGTTCGTGGAAGCATATGAAGAACACAAAGAAGAAAAAGAATCTTGGAGCACAACAAAAGATAGAATTATTAGCAAGTGAATGTACAAAGATGAAAGACAAGGGAAAAAAACCTCCTAGAGAGGGAAAAATTGCCTTGCAGATCCTAAGTGTGTTCACACACATTACTACCAAAATATATTAGCAAAATCCCCTTGGGAGTGATGTGGTGAACAAGGAGTTGGCACTCATGTATAAGGAAGTGCAAGCTATGTGGAAAGAGATCACCACACAAAAAGAAGTAAACCCAAAGCTTTGCAAAAAGCTTCAAACTTCTCCCTAGGTAGAGCCTTTATGAAAAGGTCTACAATGTTATCTTGTGTGGGCACATAAGACAAACCAATCTCTCTAGTAGAGAATCTCTCCCTGACATAATGATCGTGCTAATCAATGTGCTTCTACAAGCATGGAACACTAGGTTCCTTGCAAACCATCAATGAAGATTGAAGAACACCCAAATTAGCCAAAAGGCATTTGACCTACACACACTTAGTCACTATGCAAGCTTCCCTACACTCACCTTCACAACTAGAAGTGGCCACAATAGGCTATTGCTTCTTGCTCAACCAAGATATGCATGAGATACCAATCATGAAGCAAAAACTATTGGTGGGCATATGAGTGTCATAGCAACCAACCTATTGTGAGTAAAAACAAAAGCATCTAAAATCCTTGTTAGGATAAAACAATCCAAGTAGCTATGTTATTAGGATCTTGCTCACACACACAGGTTACGGATGCAAAAAACACACAGAAAAATAGACACGCTAGGAGACGAGACAAAACGCAGTATTGGGTGCAATCCCCCCCCCCATGCACTCTATTTCGATAGTCCGCAGAGTGCATGTATTTATAGGAATTTTTTATTATGTCGAAATAGTGGTTACATGAGAGCGGCTTCAAAAAGCATGCATGAAAGTAAAAGTTGTAACTTTTGTAGAAAGCCTTTGATTTCAATATGAGAAATTGCGGTCTACAATGAACCTTATTCTAACCACTACGTTTCTAACTCTTTCTAACAATAGAACCTTCTATGCGGGTTTATTTACAAATTAAATTATAAGTCAGATTATTGATGTCCACCCTAAAGTAGGATTATTGATGTCCACCCTTTCACGCCCTCATGAGCCTCCAACTGCTATATCAAAAACACCAAAACACATTAATACATTAATAAATTAACACTCCAACAATGCCTTCTTCAATACATTCCATAATTTATAACATGCCCCTCAATTGAAAAAGCAATTGACCTCAATTGATAAAATAAAAATAAACATGGATGGCCAGTCACATGTTCCATCACTGAACAAAAATAAGCATGTTCCATGTAAAAACACATGCATGAAAATGTCCATGGAGGAATTACATTAATGTGTTCGTGTATGATATGCAGAATTTAAGTGGTCATAATGAGGTGTTAATTGTGTTTTATGTATCCATTGACATTCTTCAATAGAGTGATTTTTGTACTTAACTAATTATCGATGATATTGAGTACATGTGCATGTAGTAGTGACATCATGATCAATTATTTTCTCAGGAACCAAGATTTCATATTGTTCTTCAATTAAAGGAGGGTCATCAAGAAGTGGAGTGAGCGGTAAAGTTCCTTTAAATGGTTTAAGTAAACTAATATGAAAAGAGTTATGTATATTCCAATGAGATGGTATATCTAATCTAAATGAATTAGCATTAATTTTTTGTATAATGCAAAACGGTCCATAATAGCGTGGTGCGAGTTTAATTTTAGGATGCTGCAAAATATTTTCGAGACGTCTTTTAATGATATGCAACCACACAAGATCATTTTCCGTTAATTCCTTAGCTAATCATTTTATATTGATATTACATGTGTAGCACTCTTGACTTTTCCTAATGTGCTCGTGAACATCATGAAGTATAGAAATGTGAACTTGAGAAATAGAATCAGCCATCGGAATGTCGGTTTGGATGAGTGACATGGGAGTGGGAAGCTTTTTGCCATAAACAATTTCAAAAGGTGCACGACCAATAGTGGTGTGTGTGGTGTTATTGTAAGCAAATTGAAGCAATGGCAACATTTCATCCCAGTTGGTGGGACTATCTAATGAATAACAATGCAATAAATCAATAATAGTACTATTTGTAGCCTCACTTTGTTCATTACTTTCGGGATGAAATGCAAAGCTAAAATCTATTTTAGAGCCAAAATGTTGAATTAAGGCAACCCAAAAATGATTACAAAATCTAACATCACAATCAGATAACATCACTTTAGGAAATCCATTATATATTTTGATGTTTAATTTGGTTATCCATTCCATCTAGCTAAACCTGATCTAGGAGTGACTTTGAAGATTCCTTCCACGTCAAATCCAAGGTTTGGAAAAGCGAGAAGGAAGAACCAAAACTCGATGTAATCGGTTCAACTTCTGAAACGCTAAAATGATTTGAGTCAAATCAGATGAGACTCAAAACTTTAAGGATTTAATCTAGCTAATGGTTTGAAGCATTGTTTCTATCTTTATGAGATTGAATCTAAATTCTCAAGAAGATCCTTTGGGTAAAGTTAAACCATCATCCATCTACCAAACTTTAGTGGTATAAAACATCGGTGTCTCGCGCCATCGAGTTTTGATGATGTTCAACTTTACTCTCCAACTATGATGCTTCAAATATCTTAATTAAGAAGTTAGCCCTTTTCAATCTCTTGAGACTGCTATAGAGTGGAATACCAAGTCTAGTATAAATCTCTTACTTTAGGAGATTGATTACCTCGTTGTACTATCAACAAGATGTTTTGGAGTAACTTATTCTAACCCGAATTACGTAGATAACTAAGTCAATATTTTTCAATATCTCTTGATACATCTTCATTCTAAAAGATGTTAACTCACTTAGTTGTATTTGTCAACTAAGTGTGTTATCCTAGATTGACTCAGTCAGAGTTACCTTTATTGAAAGGATCTTTCCAAGTTCTCTCTCTAGAAATCCATATAGCATTTCTGATAAAGAACTACAAAATCCTTAAAGGGACTACATCAATCTTACTGAAAATATTTATGAAGGTCTAGAAAGTGATTTCATTTCATGATCTTCGAACTTTCTTAGTTACTTGATATGGTCATATTCTTGACCAACCTATACTGCCTTTTTATCTATGAAGTTTCAGTTTCCATTGGGATGGAGTTTCACTCCAACTCATGAGCCCAAGACTTAAAAGATACCTATCATATCAAGGTCTAATGTTCCATACCATCATTCCTACATTAATGTGAATATAAAGGATAGTGTCCCATACCACTATACTTTACACTAATGTGTGAATGATATTTATCTTAAAGTCTAAAAGCTTAATCTAACTATAGAGTACCTTTTACTTAGATTCTTCTTACTAGAATGTGAAGTCAAGGAATTACTTCCATGTTTTCCACCTTGCTTAGGCTTCGGACACAAGATCGCTCTATGATCTTAATTATCCTAAACTTATATTGGAATCTCTAAACCTTTTGATGGAATAAACATCCATCCTCATAGAATAAACATTCATCCTTTCTGTCTAAGATTTTGAGTGTGATTCCAAGTTTCTTGAATCATATTCAAGATCTACTTAGTTCATCCGTAACTAACTTGAAGTGACAAGAGATTACTCTTGCCTTCTAGATTCCTTTCTTTATCCAAAGCTTTCAAAAAGCTACCCTAGGGTTTTCTAGGAATCTCATTTACTACTTAAGTCTAAGCATCTTCTAATGCTTTTGGATTTCTCTTGAAATCCCTTTAAGAATAGGTGAATACAAGTTTCACCTTTCCCAGACTTAAGTATCATTTATGAAAGTTGCAGACTGTGTACTTTATATATTCTCTCCTTCTTACTTCCCTTTAGAGAAGTATAAGCTTTGGCGTGCTTTATTCGAGCTCGTGGTTTACAGCCATCTTTTTTCAAGATCTTTTGTGATATTGTTGGGATCGCAATGTTAGATTTAACATGCCATGAAGTTGCTTTCTGAGCAACTCATTGTTTGCCAAACATCTTATATATAAAAAGATGTTCTTTTATCTTATCATCTATATTTTAAGTTTCTATTTATGAAATTAATTGCACCAATTCTTGATAAGTTTTGGTACTTTCTTCCTCCCTTTGAAGAGTTTTTGTCCTCAAAAACTGTGAAATCTATGGCATCATTCACAAGTAAAGAGTCAGTTCTCTGAATCCTCCCAAAATTGGACTATTCAAGCAATCTTATACTTGAGTAGAACTTGAAATTTTCTAGAAGATTTACTAGAAATGCATTTTAGTTTCGGTATATTTTAGAAGATCTTCTAGAGGTAGCTAAGCGACCACCTATCCTAACTTGCTCATGAATTTCCTCTTGACTTTATGGAAATGCTCATGAGTTCTCATGTTTTGCAACAATTCAATGCTTATGCCTATTTGTGTTAGGAGAGGTGGCTTTGATTTTCAATGCTAATCAAAGCATAAGAGGTTTGAAGGTATTATGAAATAAGAAAAATATTTCCATTTCATCATTGTACCTATAGAACTTTAAGTTCCTTCCATTAAGAACTGTTGCATCTGCTAAGGAAAACCTTACTTGACTTTCCTAAGATGCAAATCTATTGAATGAATGAAGCCTTCAATTACATTGGAATTTTTTTCCAAAAGGAGGGAGCTTTCAATTTTCATTATGCCTTGAATACGTTTCATCATTCTTGTTGGTGGATGCAAGCTTTGCTGCATATTGATTTCCATCATTGTTGCAGAGAAAAGAGGCACAAAAGAGGAGCCCCAAAATTTTCAAATTCATAGGCATAAATTTCTTCTTCAAAATCCTAGGAAATTCCCTTGAAGCTATGTAAATGCATTAGAGGAGTCCTCTAGTTGCATAAACCCTAAATCCTTGTAACATAATTCTTGTAAAATAGTAGGAGCTTAGAGATTAGTCAATAAAGTGCTGGTCTCATGTGTGAAAGGACCATTTCTAGGGCACATGTATATAAGTCACTTTGTGAGTCTTTGTAAAGACTTTTTGCCATTGTGAAGAAGGAAGAATGAAATTTCGAATTCATTTCTTCCCTACTGATTTTCATCTTCCCTATGATCTTTTGTGTGTGTATGAAGCTTGAAATGCGTGTGTAGGACTGTTGTCTATCCCTCCCCATCACTTTTGAACTACTGTAGTGTGTGTGTGAGAGCCAATACGAGTTGTGGAGCGAGTGTAGGTGTTTCCCGCCATTCACTATTTTTACTTGAAGAGGGGTTATCATATTTGAGTGAAAATACTGCCAATAAATGCGTCTCGTCGAGAGCTTCGAAAGGAACCCGCTATTGACCATATTTGAAGTTCGAAGCTAGGAGAAACATTCGAATTTGTGCTTACTGCTGTAAGTGGTATCGCGGCAAACATTTCTAGAGATTTAGTGAGTTCGAGAGGTAGTTTAGTCTTATGCATAGTAATTGAACCACTTCAATTTCCGTCACGTGTGCACATGTCCTCATACACTTGGTTCATGTGGTTCCTCAGATTGATAATTAAACGTGTGTCAATCCACCACTATACACACTTGTGGGGCAAATGAGATTTAGTCCCTTTGACGCAAGTCCCTAAGACCTTGTGACTTAGGTACACACGTTTTTTGGCACCGTTGCCAGGGAACAAACTTAACCAAGGTGCCTTCGTGATGGTTATAGCTATGGAGTAAAGGAATCGTACTTGTAGAAGTGAATTCATGCAGTGGCAAGTAATCAGACACTTTAGCACTTGTTACTTCACATCTTTGAGGTGTGTGTAATGAGTTTTTAGGTTTAGGGTTAGGAGTGAGGAAGAGAAGGAAGAGTTAGGGTTAGGTCAAGGAGAGAAGTGGAGTAGGAGGAAGTTGGAATCACCAAGAAAAATCTCAAAAAATTGCCAAAACTAGTGTAAAGTAGGCTTCAGGCATCACAAACTATAAAAACCAAAAAAATTTAGTTCATTTGACACAAGTACTGGAACTGGTATCGTGTGCAGACAGCGATCGGTATCGCCTATGTGGTATCATGACCTACAAGCCAAAAAGCTACCTTGTGAGCTCACATCTGAAGCAAGGCATCCTTGAAGGTAAGCTACAACTAGATTTCAATATCAAAACTAATTTAGAAACACATTTGCATGTGATTAGAGACATTTCCGGTATCATGGGGTACAATAGATAGTTGTTGGAGATTCTTTGAGAGAGACAGAGGTTCAAGAGTGAGGAGGGGTGAGAACTAAACCTTTTTCTGCAAAAAATTTTAAGTTTAGAGCAATTTTGGATGAAATATCGCAGCCAGTCGAGTTTTGGTATCGCGATATCAAAATTCCCTAGTATCATGATACTTGCCTAGTATCGTATCGTTGCATACCACTTGAGGTATTGCAATACCATTTTTGGTATCGTATCGTCAAGATTGGTATCACGATCGTGATCAGCCAGTGGTATCGTATCGCGGTCCACTTGGTATCGTATCACTCCGATCATGGTATCGTATTGTCAATCGAGCGGTATCGTATTGCACACATTACTGGTATCGTATTGCGGTCCACTTGGTATCGCATCGTTGACCTCCGTGGTTTCGTATTGTGGGTGTTGTCAGTATCGTATTGTTCGAGATACCCATATCGTATCGTGCAAAGTTTGGTATCGTATCGTCACCTGCACTACTATCGTATCGTGTGATTTGTTGGTATCGTATCGTGCAACACACAAGTATAATATCGTGCAAGAAGGTGGTATCGTATCATGAGAAATTGTGGTATCGTATCGCGCGGAGCACTAGTATCATATCGTAAAGTGCACTAGTATCGTATCGTACAATGCATTGGTATCGTATCGTGTAGAGAGTGGTATCGTATATCGAGGAGTTTGGTACCATATCATTTGCTGTTGTAATGTCGTATCGCGTGAATTTGTGGTATCGCTTGAGTGGTATCGCCCAGAACATTTCAAGCCATTTAAGGGAAAAACTAGAGGTAATTGAGGAGCCAATTGTGGGATGGTGGGGAACCAAGATAGCCCCAAGACGGTGGATGAACTTGAGATCAGGATGGGTGCTAAGTAGCCAGAGGAGTGTTATTTCATCGGTAGGAAGTGTAACTCAGGCTAGTCATCACTCTATCTATACTAACACCTATAGTGACTCAAAGGAAGAGACACCAATGGCATCAAAAGACATGCAAGGTTCTGTCCCTAGGGGAAACTTCATGTCCATAATAGAGGGGGAATATCGTACCTCTCTACAATATGTGTCCACTAATTCCCAAGAGATCCCCATCTATCTGGATGGATTAAATAGATCAGTAGCCAGGATGGTGAATTCCACTGATTCAGCAATAGTGCCCAGACTTGCAGTCAAGTATGAAGGAGGAGTGTACATGGACAAGTTAGGTCACATCTACGTGGTAACCGAACACCCAGATTGGATCAACGAGAGAGTAGGGTTGGAAGGACTAGGAAACTTGGGAAGACCGGATCCTGAAGAGTTAGTAACTACACCAAGAGGCAAATCAGTAGTGACTCGAGTCTTGAGAGGAGATTTGATACCTCAAGATGATTACCTATTAGAGGTCTAACTGATCCATGGATCTAACTTATTGTTACAAACTGACTCACCCACATGAGGACATGAGGAAAGCCCAATGACCTTCTATGAGTGAAAAGATCCTGAAGAGGAGTCTAGAGTCACATACCTAGACAAGAACCAAAGACGGTATTGAGGTTGATGCCGTGGATAGGGCTCAATTGAAGTATATGGGGTTGCCAGTATTCCCTTCGTGAGAACAGGCAACCACCTCTCATAATCCCTTTGGGACACAACAGGAGTAAGAAAATACAATGTCGGGACAGACAAGCCATCGGAGCATTCCCAACCAAACCCATGTGCAATTCACAATGCCAGGGCTGCAATCACACAATCAAACTCACCCTGGACTAGGCAACCATCATCGACCACCAGTGAGGCCAAGACCACCTCTAGGAGTGCAGCCTGGAATGCCTCCAATTAGACCAACAATTCCTGTAATGCCTAGACCACCCGAACCCATAAGAAGATTAAGACCGACTCAAGTGGCTAAGTGTATGAGAAATCATTATGACGGGATGGGAGACCCTTAAGATCACATAGCTGAATTTAAACAAGTTCTATGAGCAGAGCAAGTGGTTGATTCCTTTGTGCAGTATGAGTCCTTCAGACTCACTCTCACAGGAACGGCTTTGACTTGGTTCTAGCCATTGGATCCCAATCAATTTGGAAACATTGAACCTTTTCAGGAATTCATTGGGGAATTCACTAAGAGAGGAATTAAACACAACTCTTCATCTTTAATCCACAGCTTCAAACAAAACCCAAATGAAACGATGAAAATAGCTGCCTGGAGGTTCAATCAATATGTCGATAGATGCCCAGTAACAGAAAGACCCACTCAACAAAAAATGTCTACAGGAGCGTATTGACCTAGAGGACAACTTAGCTGATGACCTTAAAAGTACACCAAGCCCTACGAAATCAGAAGACACTGGAAGTACAGTGACATCCAACTCTAGTAACGTAGAGGAGTTGGCAGAGATGGTAGCCAAGAAGTTAGGAGTGCACAGACAGCAGAACTACCAGCATCCACCAATGAGAATACCCATGTTGCGAAGATGCAGCTTATGAAGAGAAGACCATCCTACTCACATGTGTGTAAGAGGAGGAACAGGCTTGCCTCAAGCTTACCCTTACAATAGACAGCCACACCAAGGAACCGCTCTGTATTGCCACATAGAACAAAAATACACTAATCAGACCACTGAGAATTGTCCATTCAATAGGCAGACATGACCCTCAAATCAACCTCAGTATAGGCCGTATGGATACCCACCTAGAGAGCCAAGAAGGGAGATTCCAAGATACAACCCCTATCCAGGACCACAAGGAGCACCTAGGCCATATGAGCAAGGGCAATATGCACAACCTCAGCCAGTGTTAGGACAACAAGTGGCATTTCCACAGAATGTAGTACCAGTTAAATATACTCAACCAGAGGAAAATTTGGAGAGAGCCATAGTGCCAGCATCACCATTAGCCAGTACAGAATCAACAAACCTAGGATATGAGCAAACCGTAGGAGAATACTATCCCTATGACACCACTATGATGGAGTACGAGCAAGCTTATGACCCGCAATACTATGGTTATGAGGGATATGACAATGTCTACGGACTAGAATTGGCAACCCTAATGTAAATTGCACCCAAGGCACCAACACCCATGAGACCACCCATCAAACTGCCCATGCCAAAAGGACCGTGCTATAGATGTGGAGGAGATCACTTTATAAGAGAATGCACTCGGCCATACAACCCACCACCCCCAAGACATGGGAAGGGTATTGCAATGACTGTGGAAAGGAACATCTTTTTAGAGACTACCCAAAAAATACCAATAAGACTCATGAAACTGCACCTATCAACATGATCGAAGTAGTTGAATCATCAGGAAGTGACAAGGAATACACAATACCATTGAAAGCCATCACACAAGCACAAGCGAAAGGACAAGAAAGAAGACAAGTAGACTCGGAGCAAGAAAAGAGTAAAACCCTAGAACCCAGAGTACAAGTAGTGGAAGACGCGGAAGATCCACTTGAGAATATTCAAACAACAAAAAGCCAAAAGTGGAAGGATAGGAGGGAAAAGCTCAGAGAAAATTGGATGAAAAATAAAAGTAAGGAAGACAAGAAGGACACAAGAGGCAATAAGAAACTTAAAGAACCTAAAATTAAGGAAGAAATTCCCATTACACTGCAGACACTAAAACCAAACAAAGCAGGATCAATTCTAGCAGACCCAAGACCAGACGATTTAGACATGTGGTTGAAAGCTTACCAAGCTAGAATCATGAATGGACCAAACATAGAGCAACATGAAAAACTTTACCCACAAGGGGAGTTAGAAAAGGAGAGACTAGAGATATGTAGAAAACTCATAGAGGTAGCTCAGGCCACTCTAGAAAAGACTGTCCCTGTCCTCCCTAAGACGAGAATATCCGAGAATCAATACAATGATTGTCTTAAAACCAAGGACTAGCAACCAAAAGAGAGGGATGATAAGAAAGAATTAGTGAATACCCAGGATAAACCCATGTCCCTAGTCCCTAATTTAGAAGTTGATTGGCCAAGAGAGTTGTGGACTAGAATTCGAGAAGATCAATGGAAAAAGAATGGAGTTGCCAAACCGCCTTTTGAGGAATTAGATGTGGAAGACTATCAACCAACGCCAAATTTGGAGGAAATATATGAAGAAGTCTCTATGTTAGACCAAAATAGGGAGGAAGCATAGAGCATTTCCACCCTAGCAAACTACATGGGAGAATATGAGAAGGAATCCACAATCTTCCGTGCTCCCACAGTATGAGGAAAAGAAAAGGAGTCATCAGATAAGACCTCACACAACCTAGCAGAACTAAAAAAAAAACAAAAGTACGATGTCAATTGACTGTGGAAGAATTACTTCGTGTCAAACCACAATTATGGAAACAATTAGTGGGATAGTTGAAGTTAGAGCATCAGAAGAACGAAAAGGAAAGCAAGGAAACTGAAAACCTAACTACTATACAAATTCTGGTGGATAAGGTTGGAGAATTTAGCTAAGGAGATGAGGGCAACACTGGGAGTGGGAGTGGGCATCACCACCAAAGAGATTTGGGAGAAATGGGGAAAGCCAGCCCTGCGACCAACGCATATGAAGCTTGAATTAGCAAATGGTCATGTCGAGAAACCCCTGGGAATATTGGAAAAAATTGATTAGGACGATCTTTCATGAGACAACTCAGGGTAGTGCAAGACTGGGGAAGAGACTCACTATACCTTCAACAGAACGATGACCAAGATAAATTTGCATACTTTTGAGTACATGGATGTACCCCCATTACAATGGAATCCCGTACACAAGGAAGAAGATGATTTGTCTATCCATAATGCCGGATCAAGTGATCAATCATGGATGCACGGGGATGCCCAATTATGGATGTGTAAGGAAGCAAAGAGAGAGGATAAAAAACTTTAGCTATGGCCCCTAGGACATCAAAATTATCGACCCATAGAGGACCCAATGTACATGCCTCAAGTTTTTCCTAATGAAGCATTCGAACCGCACGGTTGGATGGAGATCCTAGCAACCTTGGACGTATGTGTAAATGAAGATATATTGACCATGAATGAATGCATAGACGAAGAAGGTTATGACGTACGCTTTTACATGGTAGTCTATCGGGAGGTAGAAGTAGGAGAAGTATTAGAAAAAGAATGGAAGGAAGAATACGAGAGCATAGAGATAGAACCGGAGTTTGACTCAGAGAATCGATACTTAGAGGCCATTCAAGCAGAGAACCAGGATGGAACAACCAAGGTGCTAGCAATAGAAGCAACCCCTATAGTACTGAACCATGAGGAAACCACGAGTAAGACCGAACTAACCCCAGATCTATTTGAAGTTCTAGAACACTTAAAAAGATACGAAGTAGAGGAAAGGAAAATAGCCATTCAGATGCCTAAGAGAGAGGCAAGAGAAGGAGAAGCATACGACAAAAAGCAACAAACAAAAAAAATCATAGTGACCATAGAAAATGGACAAGAAAGATGTACATACATAGGAAAGGATGGGTCACTTGAGGAGGAAGGAGAATTGATAAGACTGATTCAAGACTATCGAGATGTGTTTGCATGGACCTACAAGGACCTCAAAGGTGTGGAACCCTCCATTTGTTCTCATCGAATACCAATGACACCTTATCAAAACCATCGAAGCAATGCCCATGCACATATAATGATGTTTATGCAACAAAAATTAAAGAAGAAATAGACAAACTATTAGCAGCCAGATTCATTTACGAGATAGAATATACCGAATGGGTGTCACCATTAGTAGTTGTGCCTAAAAAGAATGGGAAATTGAGAGTGTGCATTAATCTAAAGAAATTCCACGCAGCCACGATCCGTGATAGCTACCTATTACCAATCACTGATCACTCTTGGAAAGAGTTGCAGGAAAGGAAGTCTATGTTAAAAATAAAGAAGTAAGGTCGTATATATTTTTGCAAAAAGGACTTTCTTCAAGTAGAAGGAAAATACAAAAATGAAAAATGGAAGCATTTACTTCAGCAAGTAGTGGATGCCAAAAGAGAATCAAATCCAAAAACTGAACTGGAAGAGGGGTGGCTATCCAAAGTAGTGGAGAAGTTATGGAGAAGAGCTCTACAACTCATCATGAGAGTTTTTGTCACTTGGCTATAAAAGAGGCAAGGGAGGACACTCAAGAACAGAGGAAGAAGCCGTGGAAGTCCCCTTGTAGCTAGTTCATTTGGTTTGAGTCATTTCGTTCTATTCACTCTCATAGAGTATGTCCAGCCGCATACCAATTTTTGGGTAGTCTACTTGTGAGAGTCATATCTCTCAATATATGTATCCAATTTTAGAGTTTAAACATTCGTTAGAAAGCTTATCTTGAGTATGTCCTTTTTCTTGAACAGTTTTATCAAATTCTTTATGCTTTGTGAGTTATTCAGGTTTTAGTGAAGTCTAGTTTTCAGCTTAACTGAGTGGATAGGTAGCCTGTTTTGAGGCAAAGAATTTCCAACTCAAAACTACTCCAAATTGAGGTTTTGATAGTCCATTTGAAAGCTATACATGTCTAGTTTGAGTGACCAAAGTTTCAAGCTCATTGGATTTTTCAATTGGTACTAGTTTTCATTTGAAGGTTCAACTGTTGGCAAAAGTCTTGATCCTAAGAAGGTCTTCTACACTTTCCGCTGCGAATAGGAGAGGAATTCTCCAACAATTGGTATCAGAGCATTGGAGTTTGAAGAGGCAAAGCATTGGAGCTGAAGTGAAGCAAAGGAGAAGCTACAAATCAAGAGGGAGCTTTGTGAAGTCAAGGAAGAGCGCCACAACATACTTGAGGTAAACTTTAATCTTAGAAGTTTTCAATGGCTAATTTAGGACAACAAGTTGAGAAGTTAGACAAAGACAATTTTCGGTCTTGGAGGTATAGAATGACAAATTACCTTAAAGGTAAAGGTTTATGGAGTCTAGTTACTGGAGATGATCCACAACCGATGGACCTTCAAGATCCCAACATTACTCCGGCACAAAGGAGACAATTTGCTGATTGGGAAGAGAGGAATCGAAGGGTGATGTTCCTCATCTCACAAGTTATTTCTAACACTATGATTGGTCATGTGCAAAGCTTAGAAACAACCAAGGAAGTTTGGGAAGCATTGGAGAAGGTGTATGCTACCTCAACAAGGTCTCGAAGGATGCAACTCAAGAACGAGCTCAACAACATGAAGAAAAGCTCAAACCAAAGCATTAGTGAGTATACATTGAGGACCAAGGAGCTTTGAGATCAGCTAGCATCAGTTGGATGCAAGATAGAAGAGGAAGACATCGTCCAAACAGCCCTCAATGGCTTGAGGAGTGAAGAAAAGTGGAAGCCCCTCATCACAAACATTCTTTATAGAGACCCTCTACCAACATTCGACAAGATTATACCAAATCTTGTGGCTGAAGAGGTTGCTCAACAAGGAGAAGGCAACAAAGGTAAAGACAACCATAGTCAAATGTTATATGCAGGACGAGGTAGAGGAAGGAACTCAAGAGGAGGCTTGAGAGGAAGAGGAAGAAGCTACAACAACACAAATTTCAGCCAACACAACTCAGAGGACAACAAGGACAACTCAAATGACAACACACATGGAAGAGGTCGAGGAAGAGGTCAAGGTTCATACAATCCTCATAAAGGTATAACATGTTATCATTGTGGTAAACTAGGACATTATGCAAATGATTGTTGTCGAAAGAATGGAAGGGTGAATGGAGGCAACCAAAGGAGCCAAAATAACTATGCGAGTACATCAAGTGAAGAAGACAAGCAAACCATGCTTGCCATGAAGCATGAGTACAACAACCCGAGAAGTGATGATAAAAAATGGTTTATAGATTCAAGTTGCAGCAACCATATGACATGCCAAGGAGATTTATTCACAAAGCTACATGCTCCAGGTGGAAAAGGATGTGTGGAGACCGGGGATGAAACTCAACACGCAATTGAGCATGTTGGAGACATCAAGCTTGGAGACAAGAAGGTATTGGCTGATGTTCTTCATGTTCCTACTATTGCAAAGAATTTGATTTCAGTAGGACAAATGGTAGAGAAAGGATATCATTTTACCTTCAATGAAAACGGCTGTTTTATAAAGAATCCAAAAGAAGGATTCAAGGTCATTGCTCAAGGAAGGAAAGAAGGAAGGATGTTCACTTTGGACATTCAACAACACATGGAAAGGTGATGTATATTCAGTTTGGAAACAAGAGGATTGTTGAAATCGATTTGTGGCACAAAAGGTTTGGACATATCAACATTCCCAAGCTCAAGGACATGAGCAACCATGAAGTGGTAAGAGGTCTTCCAAGATTCAATGATGTTGGAATACATGAGTTTTGTGAAGCATGCCAACTAGGAAAGCAAACTCGACAACCATTCAAGAAGAGCAATTATGTGGCAAGGAATGTCCTCAACTTGATACATACGGATGCGTGGGGACCATTACAGCAACCACCAGTGGTTGGTAATAGATATTTTGTCACTTTTATTGATGATCATTCAAGAAAAGTATGGATGTTTTGCATAAAACAAAAATCAGATGTGTTCTCCATGTTCAAGAGATTTAAAGCACAAGTAGAAAAGGAAACAGGACACTACATAAAGACCTTGAGGTCCGATGGAGGAGAATAATATTTCTCCAAAGATTTTTCAGATTTTCTTTATGAAAATGGCATCAAGCGACAATTTACATGTAGGTACATGCCTCAACAAAATGGAATAGTTGAAAGGAAATATAGACATATCACAGAAGTTGCAAGGTGCATGCTCAACGAGATGAAGGTGCCACTAAACTATTGGGCGGAAGCAGCTAGTACGGCTGTTTATTTGATGAACAAGTGCACAACGGCTGGAGTGCATAATCTAACTCCCGAGGAGGTTTATTCCGGCAAGAAACCTGACCTTACACATCTAAAAGTTTTTGGATGTGTGTGTTATGTTCACATCCCTCAAGAACTAAGGACAAAGATGGAGGCAAAGTCCGAAAAATGTATTTTCATTGGATATTCATTGGAGCAAAAGGGATACAGGTGCTACAATCCGGTGACAAAGGAGCTACAAGTCTCACGAGATGTGGTATTTGATGAACTAAGACCATGGTTTGGAGACAACGGGAAAGAGAATATTCTTGAAGAAGATTGCGAAGATGATGGAGGTGCTGTCCAAGAAGAATTTCAGCAAACAAGCACTCAAATGTCAGGTCCAGAAGCTTCTACATCACTTGGAGAAAGCTCAACATGGAAGGGGAGAATAAGGAGTCATTCCTCATCACCAACATCACGTTATGAAAGATTTGAAGCTGAAAGTGCTGCCCAAAATAGTGATTCAAATGCAAGTGAAGAAGAGTATGAAGAGGTGATTACACCAAAGGTAAAGCTGAACCGGTTGAAGAAGCAATATTCAAAAGGAAATGAAAGGAGGTCTTCGAGAGCAAGGTATCCAATTCAAAGGATGAGCTATGATAGTTTTATTGCAAAGCATTTTGCATATATGACATAGGTGGTCAAAGACAAAGGATGCATATGAAGAAGCATGTACACAAAAAGAATGGCAAGAAGCTATACAAGAAGAGATGAAAGCTCTCAAGGACAATCACACATGGGAGCTAGTTCCAAAGGTTGAAGGTATGAAAATTGTTCCAAATAAATGGGTGTTTAAAATAAAGAGAAATGCTGATGGTTCTCTAGCTAGGCATAAAGCTAGACTAGTAGCAAAAGGATTCAAGCAAACTCACGGCATCGACTATGAAGAGACTTTCAGCCCGGTTGCAAAGATGGGAACAATTAGAACCTTGATTGTAGTGAGTGCAACAAGGAGATGGCCATTGTACCAACTTGACATAAAAAATGCTTTTCTCAATGGTGAACTTCAAGAAGAGGTATACATGAGTCAACTGATTGGATTTGAAGATAGAAAGCATCCAAATTTTGTTTGTAGATTGAAGAAAGCTTTGTATGGGCTGAAGCAAGCACCACGTGCTTGGAATCAAAGATTGGTTGAGTACCTCACAAGGTGTGGGTATAGTCCAAGTAATGCAGATCCCTCTCTCTACATGAAAAAGAAGAAAGCAAGTAGGTATATATTTGCATATACGTTGATGATCTCATCATAACAGGAAGTAATGTTACAGGAATACAAGAGATAAAAAGAAAACACGGTAAGGAGTTTAAAATTTCAGATCTTGGTGAGCGGAAATACTTTTTAGGCATTGAGATATTCTATGGGAAAGATGGCATTTACTTGATGCAAAGAAAGTACCTGTTGGATGTTCTTTTTAGATTTGGAATGAGTGAATGCAAACCACTCACTCAACCTATGGACACAAATGTGAAGCTATGCTCAAATGATGGAGAGAAGTTACATGATGTAACTACATACAGGAGTATTATAGGTTCATTGATCTATGCTACGATCACAAGACCAGATTTGTGTTATATTGTTGGAGTTCTTTCTCAATTTATGCAAGCTCCAACAAGTGAGCATTTAAATTCAGCCAAACGAGTGTTAAGATATGTGAAGCACACAGTCAATCATGCCTTGTTTTATAGATATGATGAAGAATTGCAGGTAAAAGGCTTCAGTGATGCTGATTGGGCTGGTTCGAAGGAAGATAGAAGATCCACTTCAGGTTATGTGTTCATGATAGGTAGCAAACCTATCACATGGAGCTCGAAGAAGCAACCTACTGTTGCACTATCATTGACAAAAGCTGAATATAGAGGATTAGCCTTTGCAACTTGTGAAGCTATGTGGATTACGAAGCTCTTGGCTGATCTTGATGTGCAGGTGGAGACCATTCCAATTTATGGTGACAACATGTCAAGCATTCACTTGACAAACAATCCAATGTTTCATGCACAAAGCAAGCACATAGAAGTGCATTATCATTATGTTCTAGACAAAGTTTTGAGCAAGGATGTGGATATAAAGTTCATTGGAACTAATGACCAGGTTGCAGACATGTTTACAAAGTCCTTAGATGTTTCTAAGCTAAAGAGGTTCAAGGATGACATCAACTTGCAGGATATGGCTGAAGGTGCAAGCTCACATGTGAGCTTGAGGGGGAGTGTTAAAAATAAAGAAGTAAGGTCGTATATATTTTTGCAAAAAGGATTTTCTTCAAGTAGAAGGAAAATACAAAAATGAAAAATGGAAGCATTTACTTCCGCAAGTAGTGGAGGCCAAAAGAGAATCAAATCCAGAAACTGAACTGTAAGAGGAGTGGCTATCCAAAGTAGTGGAGAAGTTATGGAGAAGAGCTCTCCAACTCATCATGAGAGTTTTTGGTCACTTGGCTATAAAAGAGGCAAGGGAGGACACTCAAGAACAGAGGAAGAAGGCATGGAAGTCCCCTTGTAGCTAGTTCATTTGGTTTGAGTCATTTCGTTCTATTCACTCTCATAGAGTATGTCCAGTCGCATACCAATTTTTGGGTAGTCTACTTGTGAGAGTCATATATCTCAATATATGTATCCAATTTTAGAGTTTAAACATTCGTTGGAAAGATTATCTTCAATATGTCCTCTTTCTTGAACAATTTTATCAAATTCTTTATGCTCTGTGAGTTATTCAGGTTTTAGTGAAGTCTAGTTTTCAGCTTAACTGAATGGACAGGTAGTTTGTTTTGAGGCAAAGAGTTGCCAACTCAAAACTACTCCAAATTGAGTGTTTGATAGCTCATTTGAAATCTATATGTGTCTAGTTTGAGTGACCAAAGTTTCAAGTTCATTGGATTTTTCAATTGGTACCAGTTTGCATTTGAAGGTTCAACTATTGGCAAAAGTCTTGATCCTAAGAAGGTCTTCTACACTTTCCGCTGTGAATAGGAGAGGAATTCTCCAACAGTCTATAGCTTCTTGGATGGATTCTCTAGGGCTATTGCTACTGAGGACCAACACAAGACCGCATTCGTGACTGAATGGGGATTCTATGCTTTCAGGGTGATTCCTTTTGGACTCATAAATGCCCTTGCTACTTTCCAAAGGTTGATGTGTCATGTTTTCAAAGAATTCCTAAGGAAGAGTATGGAAGTATACGTAGACGACTTATGTACATACTCAGATAGGAGACAAGAACATATTCCGGAATTGTGGAGAATATTTGAAAAATGTCGACAATATAGAGTATGTCTAAATCCTAAAAAGTGCATTTTTATGGTAAGACAAGGAAAAATCCTAGGGCACATCGTATCTAGGAACGGAATATCTACTGATAAAGACAAGATCAAAGTAATTCTAGAACTTCCAAGACCAAAAAATGCAAAGGAAGTGCAAGCATTTATGGGTCATTGTGGATACTATCACCGATTTATCCACATGTACGCTATAATTGCCAAGCCATTGTATGGATTGTTGACTCAATTTACATGGACGGACGAATGCGAGAAAGCATTTAATGAGCTAAGAAAGCGACTTAGCACAACACCTATTTTGAAAACACCCAATTGGAACAAGCCCTTTCATATTCGTGTGGATGCTTCCAATTACGCAATAGGATGCATTTTAGCTCAGCCGGTAGATGGAGGAAAATTGGACCATCCTATTGCCTATGCAAGCAGACAACTGAATCAAGCCGAAAGAAACTATACAACTACAAAGCGAGAAGGTCTAGGGATGGTGTACGCGGTTAAGAAATTCAGAAACTACTTGTTAGCCAACAAGTTCAAGTTCTTCATAGATCATCAAGCCTTATTGTACTTAGTCAATAAACCTTGTAACATGGGAAGACTATTGAGATGGTTTCTATTGTTAACGGAGTTTGAGTTTGAAGTGATTGTGAAAAAAGGAAATACCCACGTGAGGGTGGATCATGTCTCTAGATTAACACATGGAGAACCACTGAGCAGAGTATCCGATGAGTTGCCGGACACTTACCTATTCAATTTGGAAGTATGTCCTAAGTGGGAAAAAAAGCTAATTCCAATACTCACTCATGGACCACAACACTCAATTAACCGGGAGATTAGGAAGGAAATTCTACAATCATGCAACTTACACATTGTAGCAGGAAGTGTGTATCATAAAGAATCCAACAGTGTATTATCTCGATGTGTAGAGGAAGACGAACAGAAGAACTTGATTGAACACGCGCACATCAACAAATGGAGAATGCACAAGGGAACTCATGGAACTCTAACAGAATTGAAACGATTAGGAGTCTATTGGCCTGATATGACTAAGGACGTTCATGAGTATGTCAGTAGTTGTACGGAATGTCAAGAAACCACTCTAGATGATCATACATCTTTACCTTTCTCTACAATAGCACCCAACTAGAGTAAGACGTTAGTAAAATTCCTAAAGACACGAGGGCATGAGGACGGAATCAGTTTAGCGAGGAAATGATCCCTGGAAGAAATGAGTAAGGACTATGTCATCATAGGGAGACAATTATTCAAGTGAGGGAAGGATAATCAACTACGACTATGTGTGCATGAAGGAGAGTACTTACCCATATTAGAAATGGCACATGTAGGTGCTGCAAGAGGACATTTCTCAGCTGCAAGAATTGTAAAAATGATCCTCTTTGCAGGTTTGTGGTGGCCAACTCTACATATGGATGTAGACACCTACATACGAAGTTGCGAGATATGCCAAAGAGCTAAATATCCTATCAGATGAGATGACATGCCATTGAGACCTATGATTTGCATGAAAGCCTTTTCCAAATGGGGCATTGATTTCATAGGACCCATTAATCCACCAGCCAAAGGATCACATGCTGAATACATAATAGTAGCAACTAATTACCTGACTAAATGGGTAGAGGCAAAGGAAACTAGAAAAAATGATGCTCCGACCACAGCTAAGTTTCTTTTTGAGCATATCTTTACTCGCTTTGGACTACCTATAGAGATAGTGAGTGATCGAGGAACGCATTTCATTAATGAAGTAATAGAGTCCTTGATGAATGAGTTCTTAGTGATTCATAAAAAATCAGCCCCTTATCACCCTCAAGCCAACGATCAAGCAGAAAGTTCTAATAAGGTGTTGTGCACTGGATTGACAAAGATAGTCAATAGTGGAAGGTCAGATTAGAATAAACAATTGCATCATGCAGTTTGGGCCTTCCGTGTGGCTTACAAGACAGCCATTGGAACTACACCATTTAACCTAGTGTATGGACAAAATGCAATCTTGCCAATCAATTTTTTAGTGCCTACTTTGAGAGTAGCCCAATAGTACGAATGGATGGGGCATGAATTGTCCAAGCAACTCGAACAAATTGAGAAGCTACACGAGACTAGAATACAAGCTATTGGGGGAATTTATGCAGCGAAACGAAGACATAAAGCATATTATGATGCCGGCATCAAAGATAAAGGATTAAAAGAAGGAGATTTAGTCCTAGTGTATACTTTGAAGCAACACGCCAAGAAGCTACAAAAACACGGATATGGACCTCTAATAATCAATAGGATTTCAACCAGTGGAGCTGTTAACCTAGCCACTCTCAATGGACATGTTCTTCCTAATTACATAAGTGGTTGTCGAGTAAAACGCTACATGGATCCATTGATAGATCAAATGTTAGCACGACTTGTATGGGCACAAAATAGAAAAAAAGAGGAAGAGAGGATTAGAGAAGAGGCAAGGCAAGAAGCCCTAGAGCATATCAAGAAATGAAAAGAGTGCATAAGGCAAAGGGATAAATGATATTTACAAGGAGAAGATCATATTCCCACGGCCAACTATCAAGTCCATCAAGCCAACACAAACAACCTCAGCAGATCCCAACCATATTTAAACCTAGGGATTGGAACTACAGAATTCCAGCTAATAGATGCATTGATAGACTTGGGAGCAGCACTCAGTTGCATACGAAGGACGGTCATTACGAATCTTCAAACGACCATAACACCGACTAAAGCACACATGATAGGCATTGGGGGCCAATTCATAGAATGCATTGGAGAAGCCATGATATCCCTCCACCTAGGAAATTCCACCATGGAGCAACGAGTTCTAGTGTCTAAAGACGAAGATTTAATAGAGAACCTGATACTAGGACAAGACTAGATTATAGAGAAATAAGTGAGCATCCACCTAGCTCAAGGGTACATCTCAACCAAAATAGGGCATAAGGAAATCTTTAGCTTGCTAGAAGAAAGATCTCCTCGCGTGCATGAAGCCATCAAGCGTGAAAACAAAACCCTAGAAGAGGATTTAGCAAACGAGTCAATCAAAAGTTTACCAGAGGAGTGCCCTAAGAAAGGATTGACTACCAACACCAATGCATCAGTTGATGAGGTGGATTCACCCCCCCTGAAGGATGAATCCCAGAGAAAATGTGAGGGCAACGATCCTAAAGTTATCGACAACAAGGGAAGCTCACCCACATGGAAGTCCACTATCCGATTATTGCAACTAGCAAGGGCCAATCTACACTGGGTTCGCAAGGATCGAATGAGGAAAACAGAAAAGTCTATACCGATACAGGTCTGATCCTATGAAGGCAAGGGGAGACAACAAATTCTCTCCTTTACAAGCAGAACCAAAAAGTCTTCTCAGAGTATGGCTTCCAAAGTCATTAGTAGAAGCCCAGAAAACCTGGCAGCACATATGGATTCCAAGGAAGGTCAGACAAATTGCCAGTCAAGAGATAGACAAGCAAGAAGAAATATTACACCGAGAAAGTAGGACATGAAGTCAAACAAGATTCAACAAAGATATCAAAGGAATATGACATCAACCAATCAGACTACAAAAAAGAAAGAGGAAAAACCTAAAGCACGACAAAATTAAGAGAAGACGAAGCCTCACACAACAACTACAAAATGGATATGGAGGCCCAATAGGCAACAAGGACATGAACAACAGATCCAACAGGATTCTGATTGCACACATGAAGAATCAAATGCACCTAACGTATGCATGATAGGGCCGCACTACAAGGCCATGCATTTGACACATGATGTGTTCAACAACAATAGTGGTGCACATTTCCCACTTGGGAATAGATCGTAGATTCTACTTCCCTAGGAATGGACCTACTATGTAAATAAATAAATTCTTCGAGTAAACTAATTCTTGTTTTCTTTCAGGAATAAAAATGAAAAAATATGTGGTAAGAGATCTTGCTTACTTAAGTAAGGGGAAACGGAGGGACACAATGAACAACATCTCACGATGACACACATCACTAACGACATGTCTTCTATAAAAAGCTGATGCGCTCCTTATTATAAGCGCAGATGGCTTCTGAGGACTCTGAAGTGACCATTCAAGTGGAGATGCTAGAATTTCCCCTACAAAGTGTGACAAGGGCAAAAGGTCACTGGTTTCAGGAAGATCAACCTGCCGGGGATTATTTGTTCTTGGTGACAATTAAAATTATGGATATGGACCACCAGTTCCCAGTAATGTCCCAAGACTTCAAAGTGGTGCATGAACTTCCATCCACTATAGACATCATGAAGAAAGTTGGAATTCAGAAATACTTTGAACTCCCAATCTACAAACCGGATTTCCAGCGTTGCACACAAGTCATGAACACCTTACAACCAGCTTTGCATGATCCATTAGTACCTGAAGCAAGAGTCCTAGATGTAGCAGGCGAGTGGGTCATCATACAATTCACCCATGACTTAATTAAAGAAGCCTTTGGGTGGGAAAAGGACGAAAAAACACAATTTTGAAAGAGGAAAGCCGGGGAGCCAAGACCCGAATGTTTATGGATATCAATCGTATTGATATAGAAGAGGAAGTCAGACTCATTCACCAACATTTTTGCTTTCCAAACATGCACATATATACTGCTCCATAGAAGATCATTGTGCAAATGCTCTCCCATGCCATCAAACAAATCGGGAATCAAGTTAACATGACTCCATACATTCAAGAACGACTCTTCGAAGTAAAGAAACAGTGGAATCATAAGAAGTTCTTGAATGGAAGCATTGCCTTGACAATATTGATCTATCGTGCTTTAGGCATTCGAGAACATTTGAAAGAGATGCCTTCATCTGAAGAAATGACTAAGTATGCGAAGATTGCCACGGTTCCAATAAAGAAGAAGGGAGTCAAAATAGTAGAAGAAGCTGAAATGAGCTCCAAACCGAGAATGAGAGGTGCCAAAAGATTACGGGAGATAATGCATGCAGAAGCAGAAGCTCCAACAACAAAGAGAACACCTGTACTTCCACGAACCAAGATTGAGAATGAAAAGGTGTCTCCACTCAAGCCCAGAGGCAGATCTTATGCCACTCCACCTGATCATATATAACTGGCATACATCCTAGCTCCCGAGACCCTTTCATAGAATACCAAGATTGAAGAGAATACACCCATTACGAAGGGAGAATTAACAAAGGCAATGGAAACAACTCACCAATATTTGGAAGGTCAAGTAAACCTAACTGTTCAAGGACATCATTACCAACAGACGGCTGGAGACAAGTAATGGAGAATACACCCATTACGAAGGGAGAATTAACAAAGGCAATGGAAACAACTCACCAATATTTGGAAGGTCAAGTAAACATAACTGTTCAAGGACATCATTACCAACGAACGGCTGGAGACAATGAACAACGAAAACGCCTCACCAAGGTTCATAGATATAGAGAATTGGGATTGATGAATTCTACCTCATCCTCCGACACATTAGAAGAACAAGAAACATCGATGCTGAATGTGGATATTAGAAGTGATTCAAGGGATGATGGTCAATGGGAAGAATTAAATCAAGTAAATGATGACTTTGGCATGGAAGGCACAAAGATCGATCAGGTGCCTGATAACACTATCAAGGGCACGACATTGCAAGAGGCATCTCAAGAAGGAATTCATATAATCAAATTGAATGAAGCATCTAACATCCAAATCAAAGAGACTCTTCTGGCGGGAGAGGTCCGGGTAAAGAACCCTAAGGAAGAAAAAGTAGAAGACACAGTGAAAGAATCTGAACCCTTCAGACCAATAAGGGTAGTAGCAGAACCTCACTTTTTAAGGGAGTGCTACCAAATCAACCAATAATGAAGAGGAAAGAAGAGACCAAGAAGTGCAGCTCCAAATAAGGCAACCACACAATGAGACGATACATGTGGAGTAAGGAAGAGACGTATGAATTGGGGAAGAATCAAGCATCCCCAAAACTTGGTTGAATGTGGATGTCGCTCAGCTCAAGCCAGTAGTACAACAAATGATACAAACTGTTATGGATACTCAACAGCTAATGCTTGAAGCTGATGCCGGCTACGATAAGGCAATGCGGAGAAGAATCAATTCTAGGAAATAGGAGAGAATTTATTTGCCAAATTAATTCAAGCGCAAAGGATAATTTTAGAAAAAGAAGCAAAAACCAATGAGGCCAAAAACAAATGTACCAGATTGGAAACGGAAAACAAGAAGCTGCAAGAGCAACTTAGAGAACTACAAGGTAAATATGAGGCTGACAAAATAGAGAAAGGGCGAATGAATACTAGAAGTAAGATCCTGGAATCTCAAATCAAGGTATACGTGGACGAAGCCGACAATCTAAGGAACCGGAACAAAGAACTGATGATGGCCCTATTATGCAACCAACCAATAGAAGCTCATGAAATGACAGAAAACAACACAAAAGCATTGAAGGATTCATAACGGATTGGGAGAACAGATATATGAACAACACCAATGAACTTAGGAAGAAGTGGAAGATGGTAGAAAATCAATACTTAGTGAAATGCAATGAAGATGCCACTCAACTTGCTGCCATAGGAGAGAAGCTCCTCAAAAAAAAGAATACAATTACGCGGGCCCACAAAGAGATCAAAGCAAAGGATGAACTAATAAATAAGTTGAAAGCTCAGTTAGAACAACAGGTTAATGTGGGGACACTAGTAGCTCCACACTCCACAGCGGCTACTCAGGAGACTGAGGTACATCCTCATTCTCCCCCCATGCATCATTCACCGATAAGGGAGGAAACAGAGACCAACACTGAAAGACATACTCGGGCTCTTGCAGAACTAAGCCGAAATGAGCGGACACTATTGGTGTCCCAACTTATTGAAGAATTTGAAGAACAAGTGGTCAAAGTCATGAAAGAAGCAAAGATTGAAAGCAGGAATTTAGAACAGATTATGAAGCCTTTTAATGTACCGTATGGGCTACTCAAAGAAGAAACACACCAGTACATAAAGACAACCACCAATAAAGAGCCAGATAGCAATCTACAGTTCAACATGCAAACATTTACCTATACACAAGAGGAATTTGATCAAGCAGATCCTATCTGGGGACGAAAATTTTTGGAAAGAATCCTACACTACGAGTACACTAGGAATCGGCACCATATGTACTTCAAGTCAATCCCTCTTTTTGCCCAGTACCTCGACGATGCTCTTGGACGCAATTTTGGGAGGCACAACACCAAGGAAGCTTAAATAATCAGTGGCTAAACTATCCATTATTGCCAAGTCCACCTCGTAATTACTTACCAACTGAAGAGTACATGGTGAAAACAATCAAGTTTTGGATTGCAAGATATGACACCGTACCAGATTTAGCCATCAAAATGAATAACAAAATTTTGAGTATGTTACTTACAGTAATAAAGGTGTTTCAACATGCGTAGTATACATTTTTGAACTTCATCGGCATTAACCAGGGTTCAAATGCCCTCGTTTTCGATTTATCGACTATACCTAGTCGATTAACACTCATGGACATATACTCAAGACTCATGTTTTTGCCAAGTACATATATGCAGACATTCGAAGAGGCATTTTTTACAGGATTTTTTGAAATGGATTCAGAGATTTTTGCAAAAATATCTTCCAACCTAAATGCACGACTAGTGGCCTACGAATTAAGTTTCTTTGCTGATCATAGACAGGCACCAGATGACGGCATGAAGTCAACTCAATGGAAGGAATTGATGTTATGTCAAGCCAATTTGCTTACCATCGAGAGCAAAAAGTCATACAAACATACGCACGTCACCACAAAAAACCTATCGGGGACGATAGAGTTCAAGAGGAGGGATGTGTGGAAGGGGAATCGAGCAAAAAGAGAAGAAGAAGGAGATCAAAGAATAAAACAGCTTAGTGAAGAACAAAGCTCATAAAGAAAAGAACAACCCTTTGACCAAAGCCCCGCAGGGGCAGGCATCAGGCGACAACACCAAAGAACCAGGTCCTGAGGATTGGAAATAAAGAAAGATAACAATCAGGACTTTTCATGGGAGGTTGCACACAACTTCCTCATCCACCAGGTGCATGCGATGGAAAGAAATGAACAGGCTAAGCAATGCATCAGGCAACAATAACAAAGAACTAGGGCCCGAAGAATGGAAACAAAGGAATTACAACCAGGTCCTGTTGAAGGGAGACAGTACACAAAGGATTCTTCCTCGGATAAGATAACCAATTGTCTAAGAATTCTAGATGCTTCTCCCTCCACTGGATGCGTGCAATGGAAAGAAATGCATCAGGTCCCAGAGGATGACAAAGACGATTTAAGAGGAGGGCCTTTGAAATGTAACACTGACTTAGAAGAGAGCAAAAGCCTGCAAAGTAAGGTGTGCAATGGAGAAAAGTAAACAGGCTCCAGGCAATACAACCAGGTCAGATATATGAAGACAAAGACATATTAGAAGACCAAAAGTTAGAAAGAGGTAGAGGCTGAGAAGTTGAAGAGGGTGACTAAGAATATCACATTCTTAGCCATTGATGGCGTGCGTGACAGCCCGACTTAGTACAACAACCCAGATTTATGATATAAGGAATACCAAGTGGCTTATAGAAGCAAATGACTAATCTCAGATAAAGTAACAAATTGTCTGACAAACCTTATCGCTTCTTCGACCACTGGGTGCATGTATTCAAGAGCCATAGACAAGCTGAAGACAAAAAGCAAAGCCTGTCAAGGGACGACATAGACAAAGAGGGGGAGAGTGTTGCAGAGAAAAGAGGCACAAAAGAGGAGCCCCAAAATTTTCAAATTCATAGGCATAAATTTCTTCTTCAAAATCCTAGGAAATTCCCTCGAAGCTATGTAAATGCATTAGAGGAGTCCTCTAGTTGCATAAACCCCAAATCCTTGTAACATAATTCTTGTAAAATAGTAGGAACTTAGAAATTAGTCAATAAAGTGCCGGTCTCATGTGTGAAAGGACCATTTCTAGGGCACATGTATATAAGTCACTTTGTGACTCTTTGTAAAGACTTTTTGCCATTCTGAAGAAGGAGGACTGAAATTTCAAATTCTCTTATTCCCTGCTGATTTTCATCTTCTCTATGATCTTTTGTGTGTGTGTGAAGCTTGGAATGTGTGTGTAGGACTGTTGTCTATTCCTCCCCATCACTTTTGAACTACTATAGTGTGTGTGTGAGCCAATATGAGTTGTGGAGCGAGTGTAGGTGTTTCCCGCCATTCAATGTTTTGGCCATAACTTGAAGAGCGGTTATCAGATTTGAGTGAAAATACACCAATAGATGCGTCTCGTTGAGAGCTTCGAAAAAAACCCATGATTGGCCATATTCGGAGTCCAGAGATGGGAGAAACATTCGAATTTGTGCTTACTACTATAAGTGGTATCGTGGCAGACATTTCCAGAGATTCAGTGAGTTGGAGAGGTAATTTAGTGTTTCCTTATGCATAGTAGAACCACTTCACTTTCCATCATGTGTGCACACATCCTCATACACTTGGTTCATGTGGTTCTTCGGATTGATAATTAAACGTGTGTCAATCCACTACTATACACACTTCTGGGGCAAATGAGATTTAGTCCCTTTGACACAAGTCCCTAAGACCTCGTGACTTAGGTACACAATCATTGTCTTTGATGGCATCAACTTAATGGAGCTTTATATCATTGTATGCCCTAAAGAACTATTTTAGGGAAATCATCTACTTAAGTCATCTCATAGAGAGGCTTGTCTTGGAACCATCTCTAAGTATCTCTTCTACTTAGAGTTAGCATTTAGTATGCTAGGTTCTCTTGTGTATACATGACACTAGACTTATGTCATAATGAAGTAATTTCCTAAAAACTTTCGAAGTTATAAAAAGAAAACTTGGATATTTTTGGTTACAAACTCTTTCATATATGCCAAGTGAACCTCTTACTTAAGTCCTTGGCTTTGTTGATCAGGCATGCCATGGGTTTTATGGAACCTAAATATCCATGAACAAGACTTGAAGCTTGAGGCTCTTTCTATTTGTGTTAAGCTTTGTTGGCTTTTGGATCAAGCCAACATATAAAAAAAGAAAGATAAAAGGATAATGGTCTTTAAGACACATACCATCAAACTTTTATGCTTTTAACTTCATTTCAAGAAGTCATTTCCCATCTTAAGCTTAACCTTAATCTCTCTCTTGTCCCATGAAAACCATGCATATGGAATGTCATTTATTTATTTTGCATACTTAGTGTACACTAGAAACATATACATCTTCACTCAAAGATGCTTAGCATGCATAAGGTTCAAAATTGAACCCCTCTTTAAAGCATGCATGAAATTCACACTTGTAATTCCATTTCATGTATGAATCTATATTCACATATGCTCAGAATTGACATTTATGCCATGCTAGGATGGATGTTGCATATGTATCTTAATTAAGTGAGTCCTTTTCATGCTAGTGCACATGAGTTTATGTATGTAAAATTAAGACAAGTATAAAGGAAAGTTCTAGATTTTCCTTTGTGCTTTAAACCCATCCCTTTACAAATGGGAATGCACATACACGATTTCTTTTTCTTTGCAACAATGCATGGAAATGCTTGAAATGCTCTATTACTAAGGAGGGAAATGTGTGGAGAGCTTGCCAAGTGTCTTCTCCACATGGATTCTAATCCAAGGCCTTGTAACCTTGGAAATCACATGGAATCACATGGCCTTCACATGGATTCTAAAAGGATTTCTCCCAAGTTTTTACGTAGAAGTCTCAAGACTTGAGAGGCCTCCCTAAGGGTTAAATACCATACCCTTAGGAAACATCAATCCTAAGGGTCAAAACCCTTCAATTGGGAGTAAATAAATCCAAATAACTCAAGGGTTCAAACCATACTCTTGGAGACACTTTCCCAAGGGTTTCCCCATAGACTTCAAAGGTTCTCCAAGTGGTTTTGGACCCTCAAAACCCATGTCTTGGGCCACATTGACCCATAGTTATACAACAGGTGCTTTATGAGGAGGAGAACTACCAAGGACTAAGTCTATGCTATGATCAAAGGATCCTCGAGATGGTGGTACTTCAGAGGGATACTCAGACATAAAACAATCCTTATAAGTAGTCATGAAAGGTTTATGTGCATCAGGAAGTGTATGAGTATAATCATTGATGACATTGACAAAAACAATGCATGGATTGAATCTTTCCTAAATGCACGTTTTAATTGAGTATGATTAATCAATGGAAATGGCTGGAAATCATGCCGTGCAGACAAAGTAATGATTTGACCTTTAAATTCAAAGTTAAAGGTATGTGTATGGTAGTCAATGTGTGGGTTATAATGATGACAAAAAGGCATACCTAGTATAACATCGTAAGATTGCAAAGGTGCAATTAAAAATGTTCGTGAATCAACATATGGGCCTTTGCTAATCGTAACATCTTGCACTTCTCATGTTACATTATAACAATTACCTTGAAACGCAGCTTTTACTTTATACAAGGAGGGAAATGTTTTTAATTTAAGTTCTTGTACTAATAAATGTGAAATGAAGTCATGTGAACTACCATCGTCATGTAAAATTTTAACGAGTTTTTTATTTATAGTACCCTGCATGCAAAGTAGAGAATGAAGAGAGATATCATTACCCAAGGTACTTAAGTCCTTCTCCAATGATTCCTCTATCCAAAGAGGAGGAATTTCTTCATTATGGGCCTCCATGTTATGTAATTGAGCTACAACTGGTTTCATGTTAAGATGTCGCAATCGGCACTTTGTTTTTGTATGTCCAGGTTTACCACAATTCTAGTAGGTGATTCCTGGTCGCTTTTGTTGGGCATCCATCACGGAAGTTTGTAGGGTAGGTGGTTTGGTAGGTTGGAGAGATGAAGCAATAGGTGCAGTTGAGTAGTTGGATTGCGGTGGACGAGGAAAACTAGAGTAAGATGGGTCATTAAAATTATGTTTCATGGGAAGATTTGGTTTAACAAAAAGTGGTCGTTGACATGGTTGTTGTAGACGGATTGACTTGCTTATGGACTGGAATTCTTTCTCTGCATCGTAGGCAAAAGGTATAGCCTCGTTGAGGGTTGTAGGTCGTAGGGTGTGAAGCTTAGCTTGGATTCCCACCTCCAAACCATCTTCATATTTCTGCTGCAAGCTATCCTCTGGTACATCTTCAAGCATTTGAACCAATAGTAAATTTTGCGAGAACCGCTCCGTGTAGGTAGTAATCGTATCACCTTCCTTCCATGTAAGGGTATTCCATGCACGTCAATCATGTAAGTGGTATTGAGGAGGAAGAAAAGAATCCTTCACTTTATCTTGGAAAGCCTTCCATGTTGTTGGATGCTCTGTATTGTGCCGTAGGACATTCCACCAGAGTTGAGCTTTTCCTACTAAATAGTTAGTGGTAAATTTGACTTTTTCACTTTCAGCATATGTTTCATCAGTATAAAAATCATCAAACTATGACAACCATGAAATGACTAAAGGGCCATCCTTATGGCCATCAAACTGTAAAAATTGGTAATTCTTAACAACAATTTTGGAATGCGTGCCATCTGATTGGGTAGAGATAATAGCTTTGACCAACCTCATAAGGTTATCTTCATCAGTTTGCATCTTCTCGAGTACTTCATCACGTTGTCAGATATTGTTCTGAGAACCTCAAAGTTTGTGCCGCAGGAGCTCAAGTTGTTGCTCCAGTGTTAACTCGGGTAGAGGTGACTCGCTGAAATCCTCCATGGTGTTCGTAGGATCCATGAGGATGTAGAGAACAAAACCCTCTTGCTGGATATGTAAAAACAATTTTTGAGATTGTTTGAGTTAAAATATAAAAGGAAGGGTTGTTCTTGGGAATTGAAAAAGTAAGAAAGAAAAATTCATTTGTGGAAATAAAAAAGTACAAACACCATACTAATTTAGAAGCTTTGCATTCTAATCAAGGCAATAAGTCTTTCATATAGATGCAATCAATTTCAAAATGTGAACAAGTCCTTCATTTACAACCTTACTACATGACACAATAAAGGACATATTTGTAAACAGTTTTAACTCAATTTTAATAGAATGCTTTCTATTTTGGAATCATTTTAGAGTCTCCCTTGAATGCTTAATTATTACAGTTTTTCAATACACTCTCTTACTCATCCCAAATTTTAGATATCTTTAAGAGCGTGAAGAAGTTGTGTTGAGAGAATAGTGTCATTTTCAATGATTCCATGTAATGGAGGTATCATACAAGAAATAATTTTTCTCAAAAGAATTGTTGGGGGATTCTTGGGCAAGAAGGGATTTGAGTGTTTGTAGGAGAAAAGGGAAAGACAAGAAGAAAGATACACACTGGAAGCCTCTGTCGATTGATTATAAGAACACAAATACAATGGTGATGCACAATACAATCCAATGCTTCTGTGCAAAATCCTAAAGAGTGCTCAATCACAAAATACCAAATACCCAAGGGTCTTGTTGCTTCCGGCCTTCTCTGCACCAGACCTCCACCTTCTCCAAGCCTGCACTTGTGCACACCTTGCACCAAGCTTCAAATAAGAGGGAGGGATGGACACCTTCTGTCGGCACATGCACAACTTCAATGAGACCTTGGGATCCTTGGGGTGAATAGCTTAACACTTCTCTGCACACTTCTTAGTCACTCTTCATGCACACCTTGCACTTCACTTCTCTGCGTCGCACACTGTGTGTCTCTTCCCCTTCTCTCTCGTCCTAGCTTAGACTATGCTCACCTTGCTTAGTCCCTCAAGAATAGTCCTTGCCTTGATTTGAGTGTCGATTCACGTATGCTCCTAATTGCAAGAGTATCTTGGTGCTCATTTTGATGTCCCAAGATTATCTCCAAAAGTGGGCAGCCAATGAATCCCTGTTTTGTCCTGTAGTGACTTTAGACTAAAACAAAAATTTTAATTGGGGGGCCATACTTTCACTTCTGCGTACGCTGCCACTTCACATACCTTCACATTTTGCCTTTTAATTCTTCAAATGTGCACATAAGAGAGGGTTCACCTGAACCTTCCAAAACACTTTAAAAACACCTTGAACCTTAGATAAATTATAGAAATACCTCTGCAACCTGCAACCAACTTTCTGCAATTATACCCTTTGTGACAATCAATTGTGCACTACCTGTGCATCTTAACACCCCAACTTTGAACACTTTGACTTCACACATGTTGACCTTTGACTTTGAACATGTTGACTTTGATTGGTTTGACTTTGACTGTAGTTGACTTTGACCCATATGAATTTGATGGGCTCAACAGTTGCCCACCACCTAATGGGCTCTTCGTCTCGGAGAGCTACAACCCAAACCTTGAGCAGAGATGACACCATATGCCTGTGTTGCAAAATCTTCAAAAGGACACTTGAGCAACAACCAAATTCACCAGGAACAGGAGAGACAAACACCAGAGAAGAACCAAAAGTAGATAGGTTGCATAGAAAAGCAAAGGAGGGCAAATGGAGGGTAGGAAGAGGGGGGAAGGGAGGGCTGAGGGGGCTGAGATTGATAGGGCACGAAGGGCTAAGGATGGAGCTAGGTAGGAGGGTAAAGGGAGGGTGAGGGAGTAGGATTATGGGCTTTGTAGAGGGCCAGAATGATTAAACAACAGAGCTACAGAGGATGCATTTGGGAAATTTTGAAACATAAGGTAAAACAAAGTGAAAATAGACCATGTGGACCAGGTGGAGAAATAAAACCATGTGATAAATGCACTCAAAACATGTGGTTTTTGACCAAAAGTCAGAGAAAAGGTGGGATGTTGGAAAAATTAAGGCAAAAAATGAGTCCAGAGGTGCCAAAAACATGAAAATGACCCCAAGTTTGAAAAAAATCGCCATCCCAGGTGCAATCTAGAGCCAAAAGCATAGACCATAGAAAATAAAAAAAATATATATTTTAAGGGGGGGACGGTGGGTGGGGGAACGATGGGGGGTGGGTGGGGGAATGGTGGGTGCTGGGTGGGAACACGGTGGGTGCTAGGTGGGAAAACAGTGGGTGGTGGGTGGGAAAACGGTGGGTGGTGGGTGGGGGGCAGTGGGGGGAGGGTGGGGGAACGGTGGGGGGTGGGTGGGGGAACGGTGGGGGGTGGGTGGGAAAACGGTGGGTGGTGGGTGGGGGAACGGTGGGGGGTGGGTGGGAAAATGGTGGGTGGTGGGTGGGGGGGCGATGGGGGAAGGGTGGGGGGTGGGTGGGAAAACGGTGGGTGGGGGGTTGGGTGGGAAAACGGTGGGTGGTGGGTGGGGGAACGGTGGGGGGTGGGTGGGGGAATGGTGAGTGGTGGATGGGGGGGCGGTGGGGGGTGGGTGGGGGAATGGTGGGTGGGGGGGCGGTGGGGGGTGGGTGGGAAACGGTGGGTGGTTGGGAAAACGGTGGGTGGGGGGCGGGTGGGGGAACAGTGGGTGGGGGGTGGGGGGCGGGGGGAGGTGGGTGGGGGAACTGTGGGTGGTGGGTGGGGGGGCAAGGGGGGGAAGGGGGGCGGGGAGGGAGGTGGGGGGGTAATTTTTTTTTTAATTTTGGGGGGGGGCAGGGGCGGCAGTTTTTCTTTTGGGGCGGGGAGCGAGGGCGGATTTTTTTTTTGTTTGGGTGAAAAATCCGTGAAGGCTTTTTTTTGTGTGAAAATATTCAAAATTGGAGAAAAAATCCCTCAAAAATATAAAACAAAGCAAAAAAATTCTCAAAAAATTCCCTACAGGTCTAGGCCAATTTCCTCACTCAAAACCACAGAGAGCTTCCTTTATTCCTCCAATTTGGCAAGGAAATGACAGTTGAAAAGGAAGAAGAATGCTAGAAAAATTCTAAAAATGCTTGAAAAATTCCCAAAAATTTCCAAAAAAAATTGTACTTATGCAAAGGCTATGAAATGGTTGCTAAATTTACTAAAAACTCAAGGAACAAGCATGAAAAAAGGATAAAAACTACTAAAACTTAAGCAAAAATGACATGAGAAGGCTATGTACAACCTGGACAAATTTTGTACGTTCCAGGTGAGCCATAAATCTTTAGTTGTGTTGATGATAGGCCTTGAGTCTTGATATGTTGGCTAAGGAAAACTCCTCCATAATCTCCCATTGTACTACCCTTCATTTGTTTTGTCTTCTTTTTGGGCACACTGATCATCTAATAGGGGTACCCTAAATCCTTCATTAGAATATTATCTCCTCCATACTGCAACTTTTGTATCTTTGTTTCAGCTACATTATGAATTAATTTGCAAAATTCCATTTTTACTATTCCAGCTTCTTTATCCAATGGACCCCTCTGTTTCCAAAGACTTGCAGGTACTCCTTGCACATCCTTGTAAAGCCCTGCACTTACTATCATAAAAATTGACATATCAGATGATATCCATACTAGTATCCATAACAAACTAGCCCTTGATATAGGATTTGAAGTAGCTTCGTCACTGCTGCACTTAAGGGCTTTTCTTTTCTTCTCTCTTCTATGGCCTTTGACTGAGATTGTCTCACTCGAATCAGTAACCTGAATGATGGCCTCTTTTCCTTCATATGCTTCCTCTCTACTTGAGTTTGGAAAAATTCCATAGCAAGAAGATGGTTCTTCTGCATGGAGCCAAGCTAACATGTTATCGTCTTCATATAAATTTGCTCCTTCAAATAGATCTGCTTCTGGGTTGTCCAACAATTCTTCTTCCATACAAATACCAATTGTCTGCATCATGCTGGTATGTCTTTGATTGTATGGACCTTCTTCTAAAAATATCTGTTGCAACTCTTTTCCCTCTTGCTTTACCCACATTGTGTCCTTACCCCAGTCATGTAGCACATTGGCATGCCTTAACCATGGTCTCCCAATTAACAGGGGGAAACTTCCTTCTACCTATGGCAGCCTTAAAACAACAAAATCCAAGTTGAAGATGGTACCTTGTATCTTGACTAGGACTCCAGGGACCACTCCCATAGGCTTTACTATGCTTTGGTCTGCCAGTGTTATAGTGAAGTTTGCAGGTTTTGAAGGGTGTAGTCCAATCTTTTTCATGGTATATTCAGGCATCAAGTTAATGCCAGAACCACCATCCACAATAACTCCTTGAAACTCATTACCTTTGATAGAGACTG
>CM035422.1:164036263-164068763 GCA_020310875.1 Ceratopteris richardii
GTGAACACACTTAGGACTGTCGCCACACTTTTTTCTTGCTTAGGAGGTTTTTTCCCCTGGTTTGTATATACGCCTATAACCCTAACAGGTTATTTATCTTTGTACATTCATTTGGTAATACTTCAGTATTGTGTGTTGTGCTCTAAGTTTCTTCTTCTTCTTGTGTTCTTTGTTTGCTTCTGCAGACCTCAAACTCCAACAAAGAATTCTAAAGTACAAGTTATTGGAATTCCCATGAGCTTATTGTCACTCTCTCACACTTATCTCAACTTGGCACTCAAATCTCCTCTAGGCACTCGGTTTTACAACAAGGAAAGTTCATTTTCTTCATCCTTCTTCATGACACACATATACACACACATACATACACACACTTACATACACACATATACATTCACATTTACACATACATACATACACTCATACACATGCATAAATAAACACACCTATACACATATACACACACATATATACACACTTAGATGCATATAGACACACAAACTTACACACAAATGCACACACTTCTAGACACATAGACACACCCAAATAAAAACACATATACACAAAAATTACACATACACATACTCACACATAAACACACATATATGCACACATACATATACATACACATACACATGCACACACACACACATACACACACACACACTCTTACATGCATATACACAACACACATACATACACATGAAAGTTTACACACACTTAAAAACTTACACACACATACACAAAAACATATAAACACACACATACACAAAAACATATAAACACACACATACACACACATAAACATGCATATACACACACATATATACACAAACTTACCCACAAATATACACAGATACACACTCCTGTACACACACATACACATAGACACACACATGCACACATAAACATAGACATATATACAAACATGCATAGGCACATTTACACACACATATACGCAACCTTGCTCATGTACACACACGTACACATACACACACACATATATATATATATATATGTGTGTGTATGTATGTATGCATGTATGTATGTATGTATGTATGTATGTATGTATGTATGTATGTATGTATGTATGTGTGTGTGTGTATGTATGTATGTATGTAATTTTCTAACCTAAGTCTCTTTGTTGGTTCAAATGAATATTTAAAACTTATCACACACATACTTACCAAACACACACATATATACACACACACACACACTTACATGCATTCATACATTCATACATACGTGCATATATACCTATGTACATACATAGAGTACATTCTATACACACATACATACACACTTACATTAGTACATTACAAACATATATACATATGTGCATACACACATACATAAATACATACTTCACAATATATACAAACTTACCTACATACATAAATAAGATACATAAATAAATATATGCATGTGTACCTACCTACATACATAAATACAATACATGCAAACATGCATGCATACATACATACATGCATATAAACATGTAATAAAGTAAGTATGATCCAAGGATCCGGCCGATTCAGACATATCTGAAATCGGGCACTGTTTGGTCATCCGTGTGTATGATCAAAGTTCTCGAGTCTAGACTTACTAGAAGGTCATTTACTCTTGTAACCAAGTGATCCACTCAACCTAGTGGTTAAGGTCAAGGGTGTGAAGGAGGAGGTCTTGGGTTCAACCCCCATGGGCTACATGGGGGAGTGTTTTGCCCAAAGAGCTCTAGAACCTTCTAGAAGCATCCGCTTGAGTTAACTCTAGCTAACTAGGACACTTGCCGCACATGCAGTTACATGGCTGACACATGCAAGGTTAGTATCCACCTGCCCAAGCAGGCAGTCCCTTGGAGAGGGCTATATATAGAGGCATTTGGTTGGGAGGAGAGTCATGCTAGCACGTGGTGGTCATAATCTTGCATTGGTATCAGAGCTCCAGGCAAGCTCCCATGGTGACCTTGATGGTTTCCATCATCTTCAATCTCTAGCCTAGTTTCATGTAGACTTTGTCACTTATTTTATCCATGTAGATATTTTTCCACGTGGTTCATCTCTTCGTATTGAGAGCAAAAGATAAACAACATTATGTGATTACACCGTTCTTTCATTCTGATAACCATTTAAGGCTTCAAGAGATTTGATGTCGCGACCTCAATCCTGAGAAGATTTCTTCTACACCATGAAACCGAGGTGATTTTATCATTATATAATTATTTCTGCAGAAGCTAAAGATCACAGAAAAAAGCATGCGATTATCAGTCGTCTGCGGGGTGGATTTGAATTGCAGACCCTAATACATGAAGAGTTTCTTGTTATCCACGAGGGCGCTTTGATGTCTTGTTCTTGTTTGATCAAAGACAAGAAACAAAACGTAAACAAAGCCACAACTCTAAAATCTACAGATGATGATGGAACCAGTGATGTTGTTCGATGCACTGTTTCTTCTAGCCAAGAGAGCACGGCGTGATTGATGATGATAACTACTGAATTTAAAATATGCAGAGCTAAAATTGACTCTCAGTGACCCGAAAAGGTGCATAAAAGGTTAAAAAGTTGAGCTCCATTATCGGGTTTTGAATATGCATGATTGTTTGTTACGTAGTTGAATACTTATACTTTCATTACCTTCTTTTTCTAATTCGACTTAGATAGCTAGGGAAAATAATAAACTAGGTAGTTGCAAGGCTCCTGGCACCCATGCAACTCAAGTACCTACCTTGTTTTTTCCCAAATGTGATACTTAGGTATCACAAATTAGGAGTCTTGATTAGGAAAAGTAGGCCCTTTAAAAGTTAAAGTATTTAGTTTTCTTGCTTATTGGAATGGCAAGAAAATAGGGCTACTTGAAGATTTTCATGATGACTCTAAGTTTAGGAAAACTCAAAGAATCTTAATGACAAGCCTAGATGTAGTTGTTAGCTTGGATTTAAGAAATCATGCATCCAAGTAGATTGATAAAGTTTCCTTTGGAAGTTTTATCTGATTCTATCCCAAGACATGATAAGAATCAAATAAAATCAAATGGAACTTAAATCCATTGAACTTTCAAGCTCAAAGGATAGTTGATATGTTCCAAATTTTAAAAAATCATGGAACTTTTGAAGTTTTTTCTTTTCATCCTGATGAGTGATGAACCTCAAAGAGGTGAATAAACTTTAGCATCACTTGAACTTTAGTGTTCAATAGTTGGATGCTCGTTTCCATGACTGCATCTCTAATCAAGATGCAAAGCTTTCAAAAAGCATGGAAACTTTATTAAACACTTTTCTGAGGATGAGAAAATTATGCTTGGTTTTGTTTAAGCTAATTTGAGCTTAAAGAAGAGACCCAAGTCAAAGTAATCTTTGGGAATCAAGATATTTTCCTAAAAAATACGTCAAAGTAATCTTTGGGAATTAAGTTACTTCCTAAGATAAGCCAATAAAATGAAATAGTCTGCTTAACTATTTCATTGGTTAAAAAGAAATACCTTTTGGACAAGCAAAAAGGCTTTAAGTCATGGTCTCTTCCAAAAGTCAAGAATTTCTTTTGAAGATCATTCCAGTAAGGAAAAAGATTCCAAGGTGAATTATTAGACTGGAAAGCAAAAGATTCCAAGATGAATCATTGGCTTGGTATTACTTGATTCCTTGGCAGAAATCTAAAGTTCTTGAAAGAGAAATCTCCCTAGATGTGAGACTAAAATCTTTCAAGAAAGTTTAAACAACAAATAGTCCCCTGTATTGGTACTTAAGTTCAAATATTGATATAACCTAAAGGTGTATAAAAAATTCTTAGCTTTGAAATCTGAGAGGCATCAGTGTATGCATGGACTTAAGATTGAGGGAAAGATATCTAAAAATCCCACGGGTAAGCAAGAAGCTTTTGATAGTTCAATAGATCTTAATAATAAAGACTAAGTCTTTATTCTTGTTGCAAGGTCAACTAGACTTGATCAAGCTTGGCCATGATTGTCCAAGAATGTGTGATTGGAACTACTCTAAAGATTACCCAAGTATTGGCAATAAAATTCCTTTTGGAAATTATTCACTCAAGTTCCATTTATCTAATGGAAAATTTTGAAAAGAGTAAAGCTATTCTAAGTTTGAACAGAGTGAAGAAATTCCAAGAATGTAGTGTGCAATCGTGAAGATGGTACTTAAGTCTGTGGAAGGTAAAACATAATGTTTGCCTATCCTTAAAGCGATTTTGGTACAAATCTAGAAAGCATGAGTGGATGCTTAGACTTATGTAGTAGAGGGATTCCAGTAAAGTCTCGACCGGGGTAGGTACCTAAAGCATTAGAAAGAAAGCAATCTAGAGACGAATTCAAAAGCTCTTGCCACTACAAATTGGTCAAGAATAAAACAATTGAACTTGAATATGTGAAAATTCAAGTACTTGGAATTCTGATTGGTTTTCATTTGAAAATCCTAGCAAAGAACAACGGATATTCTATCAAGAGGTTTTCAAATTTCCAAGACTAAGCACATGATTGTGAGACGATCATGTGAAGGAATCAAAACCTAGAATATCAAGTTAGAGGTAATGCCTGAAACTTCTAAAGAGTTGAAATGAAAAGGTACTCTATCAAGATATGTTTAGACTTTAGGATTAGTATCACCCACATATTGATGCGAATATGAAATAGGATGGTATGGGACACCAGATTTTATACTCGGATTGATGTAGGAAAGATGGTATGGGACATGGGAACGTGGGATGATAATTATCTTTTAGTCCTAGATTGGATCTTGAAGTTAGCTTTGATCCTCAAGGGAATTAAAACTTCAAAGAAGGAGTTTAAATTCAAGGAGGGTAAAAGTAGTGTTTGTCACCCATGTGTATGATCAAAGATCTCGAGTCTAGATTTACTAGAAGGTCATTGACTCTTGTAACCAAGTGATCCACTTAGCCTAGTGGTTAAGTCTCAAGGGTGTGAAGGAAGAGGTCTTGGGTTCAATCCCCATGGGGTACACGGGGAGAGTGTTTTGCCCAAAGAGCTCAAGAACCTTCTAAAAGCATCCACTTGAGTTAACTCTAGCTAACTGGGACACTTGGCGCACATGCAGTTACATGGCTGACACATGGATGGTTGTATCCACCTGCCCAAGCAGGTAGTCCCCTGGAGAGAGCTCTATATAGAGGCATTTGGTTGGGAGGAGAGTCATCTCGCTAGCACGTGGTGGTCATAATCTTGCAAAACATTACAGAAATAAATAAATAAATACATACATACACACACACATACATACATACATACATACATACATACATACATACATACATACATACATACATACATATATATATATATATATATATATATATATATATATATATATATATATATATATATATATATATATATATGTATGTATATATATATATATATATATATATATATATAACATGCATATATAAATTCTATACATACATACATTACACACTAACATACATGCATACATTATATACACACAAGCTTATATATGTAAATAAATTAGATACATAGACATATATATGTGTTAAAACCAGAGTGGTGACACATTTGTTCCATCCATATGTGGGAATATCATATGAATATCATGTTTTTAATAATCATGAGGATCATCCTTAAGAACCACTTAGCAAACTAGCTAATCAACCTTGACTGAAATCTCTTGAAAGTGTATAGTATATTAGTAGAAAGAGAGAGAGGTTTCTACAATTATCGTACGTATGGACCCATCCCTTTCGCGCAATGATACGTGCTAGGTGTTTTTTAGGGATAGTCAGAACTTCATCTCATACACTTCAAAGGGATCAGAGAGCTACATGGGTGCAGTGAAAGAAACTTGTAGGTGAAAGAAATGTCTGTTGGTGCATTTTACCCAAGCCTACATGCTTGATATATTTGATATCATCCTCATTTGTAAGTCACATGAGTAGTCATGTGAACACCTCTTGTAAAAGAGTTCATTTTTATCTCTTGTATTTGAAAAAAGAAAAAGGAAAAGGATGGCTTACCTCATGCATGATGTAAAAGCAATTTCGTGGCTCTAACTACCAAAACCCATGACTTTTTGATCTGAGGGAATATCTCCTAACTTTGGGGATCACTTTTAGGTGGAGCCATTCGAATTCGAATTCAAAACTCCCTCCAAGAATAGCTATAAAAGGAGCAAGAAGGAAGAGGCGATTAGCAAGCCTTGTACGTGACCACTTCAAGTCATTTTGTAGAGATTGAAGAGCTTACTCCATAGCTCTATCATTCTACTCCCATTTTGCAAAGATTCATTGCCAATGTTGTTGTAATCATATATGAATTTATACATTTATCATCATTCACTTCTCTGTTTTGTTCTCTGCTATACTCACTCAGAGAAATACCTTTAGAAGGTCATATCTCGAGTTTTACTGAACCTTTTTCAGAGTTTTAAAGTGCGTTGGATAGTTCATACTGTCTAGTTTCTGGCTATAAATTTTCATGGTCATTGGATTCATAATTTTGGAGATATCTGCATTTTACTGCTCACTGGTCTATCTCTGCAGAGCCCCGATAATTGTGGGCATGTTCCAGAAATTGATAAATCTTGTTCTCAGTGCTCAGTCCATCATTTGAAGTGTTTTAACTTGGAATAGCAAGCTTGTTAAGTCTATTTGCTATGCCCAAAAGGAATTTTTTTAATTCCTACCAGGTTGAGAGCACTGTTCATTTTTTCTAGTAGGTGTATGTCCAAAAATAGCAAGTTTTGGGAGCTAGTCATTTCGCAACTAGTCTATCTTGACTTAAACTTTTGGGATACATGTTCCAAAGTACTTGGCTGATATTTTGGTGGATTTAGGAAGCTCAAAGGGTCTACTAATCAACTCTGAAGTCTCAGTTGGCTGGTGTGAAGCTGGTTGTAGCAGCACCTACTCATGTTTGGATTGCATCCACTATCTCTCTTCACAATGTCTATATCAATGTTAGTTACAAGAGGTGATATAGGAGGTGGAGAAGAAGAAACGAACATAATAGAATCAATGGCAGAAGGTACATGATCATTATCCATCGGTCATACGATGAAAAATTTTGTGAGATGTATAATGAAATGGGTGTAGACCAATAGTAAAAAATGGATGCTAATACAAGGTGTCAGTGGTCTAGATAGATAGAAGGAATCCTAGATATGTCACGATCCTTATCCCAACATGATTTGAGCTCCAAGTTTGCTTCACACCAGGTTCACTTCATCACCCACTACAAACATCATGTCTTTGATACTTCAACTGCTTAAGGTGCATTGCTTCAAGCATCTCTTTACTTCATTGCAAGATGAACTAGAAAAACAAAATGTCCAATAATGCACTTGAAAATAATACAAACACTCATGTGAAAAAGACCATGCTTTAATTTATTTATTTTTCATTTTCTCTTTATTTCTTTTTCTTATTATTTATTTTTTTATGATTTTTTTTGTTTTGTACTTTTCAATTTCTATTGTTTCTTAAGTTCTTTGCTTATATTCTTCTCTTTTGTATTTATAATTTTTCTTTTTATTTATCTTTATTTCTATTATTTACACCTCCTTTTTTATTTCTTAATTTTCTCTTTACTTTTCTAATTTCTTTTTATTTACTGGAGTTCTTTTTATTTTTCTTTCTTTGTAATTTATTTACATTTTTTTCTATTCAATTTAATTTATTCATTTAACTTCAGTTCGCTATTATTTATATTAGCACATTTCTACTTTTTTTAATAACTCCTAAAATTTGTGTACATTTTTATTTTCTATTTATCATTTAATTATGTAATTTTACTCACATTTTATTCAAAATATTTATTAAATTACTTAATTAAATAACTATATACTTAGATTCATGTTTATTTATGTTCCTTTGTATTATTATTAAGTAATTAATCCATAAAAAACAAATAATAAATAACCAAAAAATATTAAAAAACTCTGTGTGTGTGTGCATGTGTCTCTCTCTGTTTCTCTCCCCCTCTCTCTCTCTCTCTCTTCCCCTCTATGTATGTCTCATATTCCTACATGAATCTTTAGTTTTGCATACTTCCTCTCTCTCTCTCTCTCTCTCTATCTCTCTCTCCCCTCTCTTTCTCTCTCAACTCAATCTCTACATGTGTTTTTCAATGCAAGCCTACCTCCTTGGTTGAGTATGTTTTGATGGAGAGAGGGGGGATTGCCGAGAGAGATGCTTTGATGAGGTAGGGAGATCAAGAGAAAAATCATCTGGTCTGGAGGTGAGCTTGTTGGTAGTTGCAAAAAATGATACAGATGGAAACATCACGGCTTGCAAGGTTCTTAAGTCTATTTGTTTAGGGTGAAAATTTTCCTATTCCTTGTCATGTTCTATGGAGGGAGGAGAGGACATATCATAGCAATTAGGCAGATTGCTTTAGATACACACACAAGCATCCTCCATGTAGACTTCTAGGCTCATGTTGAAGTTATACATGTGCCAATCACATTTGAATGCCATCTTCCTCTCTCTCTCTCTCTCTCCCCTCCCTCCCTCCCCCCCTCTCTCTCTCTCTCCCCTCCCTCCCTCCCCCCCTCTCTCTCTCTCCCCTCCCTCCCTCCCCCCTCTCTCTCTCTCTCTCCCCTCTCTCTCTACCTCTCTCTCTCTCTCTCTCTCTCCTCTTTGAGAGCACGACTAAGAAAAAAAAGTACTTGCAAGATGAATTAGAAAGGAAAATCATAAAATTATTTCATATATACACACCTGAAGATTTATGCACCTTATTTAGCTACACATATGTCCATATGTAAATATCTAAGAATTATACTTTTCTGGATTCAAATAGTTTTTATTTTCTTCTCTTTTCTTCTATTTATTATTTTAGACTATTGTTTAAATGAACACTTTATTTAGATACAAAGACACATACTTAAAAATGTTAATTTACTCTCACATCCACTCACAAACATTAATTTACTCTCACATCCACTGTTAGCCCCAAAAAATGGTTGATTTTTATGCACTAATGCGGTTCTATTTGGCAGGAAAATACGGTTGATTTCAGGTACTTGAAGAGTGGAATTGATGATGGACAGAGTGTCATGACAAAGCTTGTTTCGCCTTCTTGGCTCTGATGATTTTGCTGCACAATATACTTGCCATAATGGATTCTTCTCTGATTTGTACATTGTTTCAGAAGAAAACAATAAAAAGAGGCACTCATGCGTTCATGGAGGTTTGCACAAGAATACCGTTCTTCATTTTACTCAATAACAAGGATGGTAAAAGATTGGGATGAGTTTTCGTCAATGCTCCATCCTAATGTATTCATGAAGACGAAGGTAGGAAGGCAGTCAATGTGGGGGCAAAGGTGGTTTTTTTTGCCTATTTTCCCATTTATTGAGGATGGAAGAATGGGTGGGCAGATCCGTTTTTTGCTGATCTGACAAGCGAAACGGTTTTTTGTTCTCTGATCTGAAAGGCATGGCAGGCAGGCGCATCTTTGATTCCACATGGGTGCGTATTTGGGGGGGACTCTGTTTTACGATGTTCACTTACGGAGTGCGACAGGAGAGCCGGGCTATGGAGTCTCGAGTGAGAAGGATCGAAGCTGCTGACCTGCGAGTTGCGATGGCTTAATATGGACATTAAGTAGACAACCCGCACCTCCATCTGTGTTCCATAAAAGCGAAGTACCCCGCGGCAGGTCTGTGCGTATTATGCGGGCTTGTGTGTGAGGCAGCGTGGGCTTCCGTTGTTGCCGTCGTCAGGGGTCACCCAACGAAGAAGGAGAGAAAGAGGAGCTGGTGGAAGTTGCGTTGGACAGTAGAAGAAGGAGAGGGCTTGTTTTTGGTCGTGGACAGGAACAAGGGCAACGGGAGAAGGTGAAGAGGCTGTGGCGCTGCTCTCTCTGTTTTTGTCGGTGCACATCGGAAAGAGGCGAAGGCAGGCCTCATCATTGGGAAGTTGCCAGTACCTGGAAGAGCTTTATTGCCGATGAAGTCGTCTATGCGGTTGAATGCTTCGGAAACTTTCTCAAGTAAGAAATATGGACTTGGTTCACGTTCATCGATCTTGAATGTATTTCATCGTCGATTAACGTGCTGATGTACAACTGTCTCCCTTATAAGACCGCGCCTTTGTTCTTCCAGCAAACTTCTATCCATATCGTTAGGCTTTGATTTGTATTATTTCTTTTCTTGATTGATGCTTGTTGTGCGCGCCTCTTTGCTCAAGTTTATTAGCCAAGTATTCTGGCTTATTGCTGCTGATTTAGGATGCAATCCATGTTCAGCTGTGTGAGTAGGCATTATTCTGTATTCGTCTTATTGTTTATCGATCCCCTTTACAGTAATGTTGCGTCTTGTACGGGGACGTGAAGTGTTTTCACCGACGGATGTCCATGTGTCCAGGTTTTGATATGTTTCTCAAACATCAATAACCAAGATTATGGGCGTGCTATTCATATGCATGAAAACCAATAATGTGTTTTGGCTGGAAGGTAGCTACTGGTTCTATAATTCCAGTAATGATTATATTTAAGTCTGCTATAAAATGTAGCTGATCTCATGTTTCCCAGAGTCATTATGAACACATGTTATGCTATTTGTTTGGGACCTCCTATTTTGCAGTGACCCCCGTCAATATATTTATATATAAGTGACTATAGCAGGCAAGGTTTGCAACGATCTATGTTAATATGGTGATGTACTGACTTTGGCAATGGTGATGGCAATGGCAATGGCAATGGCATCCTCTCCACATGGTCTTATCTTATTTGATGTTAAGACTAGATTTTACTGGGCCCACAACTGTCTTTGTTTGGCTTTGCCCCTTTTGGGAGACTAGAGTGAAGTATGACAGGCCTATGAAGAAAGCTTTTAGTTGGCTTCCCACTTAAAAAGAAACTATCAGCCAATGAAAATTCTCTGTGCATTGTCATGCTGTGTCTGTTTAAATAGGATCCTTGCCGTAGTTTTATCCGGTAATGGTCTGAATTGGGTCTATCATATGGTCACTTGAATACTGACATCTTCAAGATTCTTTGGTCCATGATGATCCATTATATTATCAGCAGGATGTCTTGTTCTTAATGTTTGGGTGCTGAGTTTCATCAAACATAACTCCAGGATGTGCAACCTTGTCATTGTGAAAAGAGGGTGCTTAAGCTAGCCTGAAGGGATATCAATTTAGAAGCCTGTCACCTGCATTTGCCAGGAGAATGAATGTAAGTGTAAGGCCTGTATTTGGGCACTTCAAGGACTTGAATAGTAGGTGAGAGGCAGAAGCTCCTTTGGTACTGCATGTAAAAGATGATCGTACAATTTACAGAGAGGGAGGGAGAGAGAGAAAGAGGCTCAGGGTGTATGTGTGGAAGCAAGGGTGGGAGAGTGAGAAGAGTAGGGTGTGCCTGAGTGAAAGAGAGCTCGGAGAGGGGAGAGCATACAATCATCAATTACAGATACCTTTGTAGCTTCTAGGTAATTCAAGTAGACCGATTCCGAGGGGTTTAAACAAAATAAAGTCTCGTATAATCACTCTTCCCTTGGGCTCAAGAGCCCATCATTTTGGTGCGTTTGCCGGGAATAGCTTGGCACGTCTATATAAGAGAGTGCCATAGGTTCGCCTAGCGCCACATGTTGGCCGAGCTTGCGGACTCTAGATCTAGTACATGAGTGAGGGGAGCTCATCCTCAGGAGCAACACAAACTCAAAGAGAGGAACACGCTCAGAGAAGAGCCCTTGAAAGAGAAAGGAAGAGTTGGGAATCGCAAGTTGAGTCAACCTTGACTGACTCAAAGAAATCTGCCAAAAACGTGTACTCCCGTAGGAGAGTCGCGAATCAAGTGCGGAAGTTTGAAGGAGGGATCCTGAGGCCACGTGCATTAAATTTCTGGGATCGAAGTGATATCGACATCACACCTCTGTTCGAAATGGCTCAGTGAATTTCAGTTCACTTGGGGGACTTCACCAAGTTCTCAGGTACTTGGGACGAAGATCCGGATAGTTTTATCCAGTTGTTTGAGGTTATTTGTGAGGCCAATGACGTAGTTGACCAGGATCAAAGGTTGAGAATTTTTCCGGCTATTCTCCGTGATGAGGCAGCCAATTGGTATGGGAATCTGACACCACAAGAGCGTGGAACTTATCAAATGCTCAAGGAAGCCTTCTTGGCAAAGTTTCGACGACAAGGCTTCCAAGACAGATTGGCCCAACAAATGGATTACTTGCGACAAGGAGTCAATGAGAGCATCGACAACTATATTCAGAGAATGGAAACATTAGTAAGAAAGATGGGCGCGAATGCCCCGAACGATGAGACATTGAAGAGAAGATTCATTTCGGGATTGAGAGATCCTACGGCACAGCAGCATATCAGCCTGACAAGACCTGCGACCTTAATGGATGCTAAAGAGCAAGCGAGGCTTTGGGAGGAAGTACAATTATGCCAACAAAGGAAGATGGAGCTCTTATACGAGCCTATGGGAGGCCCAGGAAACATACCGATGAAAGATCCTGGCCAAGGAAGTCCCGCATTGACGACCCCAGCTTTTGTAGCTGCCACTAGCATGCCAGGCGAGGCAAAGCCTGCGCTAACTGAAGAACGAATATTGGAATTGGTCACGCAAGCTATAAAAGTTGCCACAATAACTCAGGAGACATACACAGTAAAACCAGAGGTGACTACGAACCCGAATCAAGTGTTTTGATCAAATACATGGTGTGGAAAGTGCCATGGTTACGGCCATTTGGCTTCAGAATGCCCTACAGTCTCGAGAGTATTCATAGATAGATCGCCACCTAGGATGCGTTGTACTTTTTGTGGAAGGACAAATCACACAGAGGACTGATGCTACAACAAGAGAGCCTATGAAGAAAGGACCATGAAATCAGGAGATACAAGAGAAAGACCTTACACAGGATTGCCCGCTCAAAGTGTACCATCTACATCTCGTTGGGAAAACAGACCAACTTATGGATATGGTGCTCAGGGTCAAGGAGGAGACTATCCAAGAGGAGTCGCGCATGATCAAAGAAGAGATGGTCCAATCCAGTGCTGGAGATGTCATGGCTTTGGCCATACTCAATCTAGATGTCCAAACGAAAAGAAGCCAATTGATTATACCCCGCTATGTAGGTACTGTAGTGGGGAGGGCCACTTTGATGAAGATTGTCCAAAACGAAGAGCTGCCGCCGGCAAGGAAAAAGGACCAGTAGGGTCCTTGAACTATGTTGATACTCAAATGCATTCCACATCGAGAGTTCAAGAGCACGTTCCTACGATCGGAGTAGTGTTCAAGACACCGAACCCTCAAGAAGGCTCTAGCTCGTCGATGCACTTTGTGGATGCTTACGAGGCCAAGAAACCACACAAAGATCCAACTGTGGCAGTAGTCACAAGAACTCAAGAGTATTCGAAGAAGAATCCAGGAGGCGAAGGTGAAGAAGGGAGTCAAGAGAGGATAGCTGAACACGAAGAGGTAGAAAACCAAGTCGGAGGATTCGTTGAGCAGCAAGAGCTTGAGGATGGGGAAGAGGTTGAGATCCTTCCACCAGTGACCAAGGAGTTTGTGCCGGGCATAGCACCATTCCCTGAAAGACTGAAAGCTCCTAAGATTAGAAAGGAAAGACAAGGTTCGGAGGAAGTGGACATTGTAAAGTTGCTCGCGGACACGGAAGTCACGCTGGACATTGGCACATTGCTGAAATGTTCACCTGCATATAGGAAACAATTCTACAACGAATATATTAAGAAGCCGAGGAAAGCTCAAGATAAAAAGAGACAAGATAAAGACGTCCAAGGGATCATTCAAAGCATTACGATGCAAATTGATTCGAATGCTCCAGCTGTGACAGTCAAGATTAAAGGGTATGCAGTCCCTGGTGCTCAGTTAGATAGTGGAGCCGCAGTCAACCTTATGACCGAGTTCATGATGAAAGCTTTGGGCCTCAACCACATGGAAGAAACTCCGATGTCCTTGAGAATGGCAGATCAAACACAAGTGAAGCCTACGGGTCTTTTGAAGAATGTAAGTACAGTTGTGGGCGGTCTAGAGTTTAAGGTTGATTATCTGATAGTAAGACCAAGGACCTCAGAGGCTACCTTCTCGATCCTACTTGGGCGGCCATGGCTGGTGCAAGCCGCATGTGTGCATGACTGGCGCACAGGCTTTATTTCAATAGGGCCAAAGTCTGATCGAATTCAAATACAAGTATCCCCACCCTCGAGCAACAAGAAGAAGACAATAATAGTCGATGAGATGGAAAAGAAAGAAAAGGAGAAAGCAAGGCACGAGATTGCACGAGCTAGGTTTTCTTTGAACACAGACAACTACAAGAATCTGCTTCAAGACGGGTTCAACTTGCAGCTCTTTAAGAATCAAGACACGAAGATGGGAGAGTATCAAAATCCATTGCTCTATAACGACGATTCGGAACAGGAGTTGCTGGGATGGTTGACACATACAAGTAAATTTGATTGCTACATGTTGAGTATAGACACAAGTAAAAACAAGGCTACTCAATCCCTAGAGAAGAGAACTTCAAGAGAAGAGTTGAAACTAGAGCTAGCTCCGACAATGGAAGTACAACAGTTGAAAGAAAGAGTTAGAATGCTAGAAGCAGAGATTCTAAAGAGAAGTCGAGAATTGGAAAAAGAAGCGAAGAGTAAGACCAAAGTGTCGGAAGCCATTGCAAAAGTTGCATTAAAGAAATTAGGTTCAATCGAAAGAGAACAAGACAATGATTTACTGGCCAACCATGCACGTGTGATCGGAGAGCACATTCCAATCACAGTGTCATCGAGAAATAGGGACTATTCGCGAGAAGCTCAAGTGGAAAAATGGGAAGTTTTTCCAGAAAAGTTCTTGAGTGTAGGGTCAGAGCTACCAGACAGGGTACGAGATTGTATTAAAATGACGCTCAAAAATTTCAGCGAGGCCTTTGCATGGTCATACAGTGATTTGAGAGGAATTGATCCCCGAATCTGCCAACATTATATAGACTTGGAAGAAGGCACACGACCAATATGTCAACGACTCAGGCGAACGAATCCAGTCTACTCGGAATTGATCAAGCTGGAATTGACCAAATTATTGGAAGCCGGATTCATATATCCTATCGCATCCAGTGAATGGGTATCACCAATTGTAGTTGTTCCGAAGAAAAATAAGAAAATCCGTATTCGCATAGATTATCGAAAGTTGAACGAGCGCACGAAGAAGGACCACTTTCCCTTGCCGTTCACTGATCAAATCTTGGACAGAGTGGCTGGCCATAAGTTGTACTCATTTTTGGATGGTTTCAGTGGGTACAACCAGATCCAAATTCATGAAGAGGATCAATCAAAAACTACTTTCACTACAGAATGGGGTACGTATGCATATCGGGTGATGCCATTTGGATTATGCAATGCACCGGCCACATTCCAAAGAGCAATGATAGCTGCATATCAAGACTACCTGTAGGATTGGATGGAGATATTTCTCGATGACTTTGCAATCAGAGGCGACGATGAAAATATGATGGAGAGGATCGAAGCAATTTTAAGAAGAAGCATTGAAAAAGGCATTGCATTAAATCCTGAAAAGTGTACATTTGGAGTACGAAGAGGATTGCTTTTGGGACATGTTATTTCTGAAAAAGGGATCGCGGTTGACGAGGATAAAGTGGAAAAGATTGGACAACTTCCACCTCCGCAAAATTTGCGACAACTCAGAGGATTTTTGGGCCATGCAAATTATTATCGACGTTTTATATTAAATTTTGCATCCATAGCGGCACCACTGACGAATCTCTTGAGGAAAGACCAACAATACCAATGGAATGGAGAGTGTCAGGTTGCATTCGACTCGATCAAGGAGAGGTTAATAAATGCACCGATTTTGGTAGCACCTGACTGGACGAAGGAATTTCATGTACATACCGACGCTTCTCATACTACGGTTGGAGCAGTACTATGCCAAGCCGACGAAAAGAAGTTGGACCATCCTATTTACTATGCAAGTCGCAATTTGAATAGCACTGAGAGAAACTACACGACTACAGAAAAGGAATGTCTCTCGATGATCTTTGCGGTGAACAAGTATCGACATTACCTGATGGGAAAGCATTTCACTTTTTATGTGGATCATGAAGCCCTTAAGTATATCATTAATAAACCAGAACTGTCAGGGCGACTGATGAGGTGGATGCTACTTCTCCAAGAATTTCAGTTCACAGTGGTAACCAGACCAGGCAAAGCGCATATATTGGCTGACCATTTGTCTCGAATTGTTAATGAGGAGCCAATCTCTGGTGTGCCCGATGATGCTCCTGATGGGCATCTATTTCAGGTTGAAGCTAAAATACCTTGGTATGCTGACTTGGTGAATTTCTTGTGCACTACTAAATATCCGCCAGGAGCAAGCAAGAGAGAGAAGCAAAAACTGTTAGCATTGGCGAAGCACCATAGCATCATTGGGGGGCAACTCTATCGATATTTTGTTCATGAGAGCATTTATCGGAGGTGTCTCAAGGAAGAAGAAGCAAATCTAGTGTTGAGGGCTTTGCATGATGAACCTTGTGGTGGGCATTTTGCTGGTGAACTGACGGCAAGAAAGATTTCATTAGCTGGGTATTGGTGGCCAACATTGTTCAAAGACTCACACACATACTGTAAGAAATGTGACAAATGCCAACGAATGGGAAAACCCACATTAGCACATGCTGCTCCTCTTACGCCGGTGCTCGCTCTTAAGCCGTTTGAGAAATGGGGAATTGATTTTGTGGGGCCTATTGATCCTCCCTCACGACGAAGATCCAATAGGTATATCTTGGTCTGTACTGACTATGTTACCAAGTGGGTGGAAGCCAAAGCTCTGAAAACTGATCGAGCTATTGATGTAGCTAAATTTTTGTATGAACAAATAATCACTCGATTCGGATGCCCGTTGGAGATAGTAAGTGATAGAGGGACCCATTTTGTCAACGAACTGATCGAAAAATTAATGGAACTCTATAAGATCAAACATAGAAAAAGCACTCCATATTACCCGAGGGCAAATGGACAAGTGGAGGTCACCAACAAAATTCTGGAACAGATTCTGACAAAGACGGTAGCTGTGCATAGGAGAGACTGGGATGAGAGACTTTTGGAAGCCTTGTGGGCATATCGAACATCTTACCGAGTGATGACAAAGAGCACTCCGTTCTCTCTAGTATATGGCGAGGAAGCCATCTTTCCCATTGAAAAAGAAGTTCCAATATTAAGAGTGGCCATCGAAGCCAGGTTGGGCGAGGAAGAGTCATTGAAGGAAAGGTACATACAACTGGTCAAGCTGGAAGAAAAGAGACTTATTGCACATCAAAGTTTGGAAGCTATTCAGAAGAGACGTAAGGAAAGGCATGACAAAAATCTCAAAACCTATGTGATTCAAGAAGGGGATTTGGTACTAGTCTATGATAGTAAGTATTATAAATTCCCAGGGAAGTTACAGACAAGATGGGCGGGACCGTTTAAGGTGGTGGAACTCAATTCCAATGGTTCCATGCAAATTCAAGATTTAGGAGAAGAATATGCTCCCGTGAAGGTTAACGCGCTTCGAGTTAAACCATATTTCAAGTGATGTTAGGATGGGAGGAGCCAGACAAGATCCAAACGAAGTGACGAAGTAGACTCCTTGTACATACATGTATAGTATTATATATATATGCGCATATGTAAGCTATGATTTGTGTGTCATAAATATTCTTCCTTGTTAGCTCTAGAAGCTTTGGACTTCTAATTATTTTTTCTTGTGTTGCGTAGAGACTGTTAGGAGTTAAGTAACAGAATGGCAGACCAAATTACGCAACTCTATTTGTACGAGCTAAGGATATATTTCTCGGACCAAACGTTCGCTCGCATGGACATAGATGTCGATGACTTTGAGACGGAATACGATGTTGAGGAAGCGCATTGGCTGGTATGCTTTATAAACCAGGGTTTGGGTGTTGCATTTTACATTGAGTGTTTTGAGGAATACCTAGCTCGACACGTAGGATGGGCGGGAGATCGATACTACTATTTTGATCCTTCGAGGGAAATGCCTAACGAGGAAAACGATATCACGTGGGCTTGGGCAGATGTGCTAACGCTAGGAAGTGATGACGGAGCTCCTGAAGTTGAGCCTGACTCGCCTTAGAGAAGTTGTCGGGATTCAAGTACGATGTGAGGCTACATGAGACATTCCGGGGACTCACATTCTAGGACACCTAGGGATAGGTATACGAGGGACTAAGGCATAGCTGGCTGTAGTTACCAAGTGAAAAGTCAACTCGATGAATACATATGTAGTGTTTGTAATTGAGAGAATGGAGTGAAGAGGTGGTTGATCTGTCAAAGGCTAGTGTGTATATGTTTGCATGTCTGTGTGGGAACAGTGGGAAAAGTCCCTTTCTTCCTCTCCCTAATCCTCAAGACTTGGGTGAACTAATTAACTATGGAAAAGAAGAAAAAAGAAAAGAAAGAAAAAATATCGTGTTGTTGTAATCGTACCGATGCGCTATGGTGGGCTAGTAGGTGGGTGGATTTATCCTCGCCGGGTGGTTAGGACCACGAGCCGCAGCTAGTTTCGCCATAGGCTTGGGATGTATGTGATTGTGTCTTAGCTACGCGCCATAACGGGTTGGTAGGTGGGTGGAGCCATCGTGGCTGGGTAGTCACGACCACGAGCCGCATCCAGCTTCGTTATGGGCTAGCTGATATATGTTATGTGTTATCATTGTGTGTTGGTGTGTTGTGCGCTGCATTGCGTTGGTAGATGGGTGGAATCAACCTGGTTGGGTGGTCAGGTCCACGAATCGCATCCAGTGTCAATGTAGTCCAACGTGTGATTAAAATAAAATTTTCATATGAAGTTATTCCCCATTCCTGAGGGGGAGAGAAAGAGAGGAGAGGGCGATGATCGCCTGGAAGGGAACGTTATTTGCTTGTGTGATTGGTATGTGTTGGCTTGCGACAGATCGGCTCACTTTGAATCAACATTCTTGAAGGCACGGAGACTCTATATGTAATTATGGATGAGGCTTTAGCGAGGTAATGCAACGGTCTTGCTTTATAACTAGTGTGCTCTATCTGAGGGTTTTTCTAGTGTGTGGGACACTCCAGGGTTCTGATGTATGTCTTCACTTGCACTCGAGTTTCGATGGCTTTTGTAGGACGACGATGGGGATTCTTCGGGAATGTCTGTTCATGGAATATGTGTACATAGCGAGTAGTAGGTCAATAAAAGGGGTATGCATTTTGGGTAATTTTTGCATCTCCGATTGTGTTCATTTCAGTTGTTGTTGTTTATTTCGGTATTTTCTTTTCTGTTGGCCGCAATAGTAGTTGCATGTGTAAAATATGGAAAGGTATGCATGTGTTATTTTGGTTGAGACCATTTTTCATAATGGAATGTATGAGCAAATTGATGCATGGCTGAAATGGAATTGCATATGTGTGCATGTTCTTGGATCATTTGGAAATGACTGATTTGTATGTATTCATGAGTGATTTTTTTTTTTGGAGCACTAATAGCTTCGATGAGTGCAGGTTCAGTGGAAGTGGCGGCTCGATGAAAAGGTATGTGAACCAATTGGAAATTGACATGTTTATGGTTGTTTGAATTTTATTGCAGCACTAGTGGCTCGTCGAGGACGACTTCGCAAATAAGAAGAGGAAAGTATGTTAGCCCCAAAAAATGGTTGATTTTTATGCACTAATGCGGTTCTATTTGGCAGGAAAATACGGTTGATTTCAGGTACTTGAAGAGTGGAATTGATGATGGACAGAGTGTCATGACAAAGCTTGTTTCGCCTTCTTGGCTCTGATGATTTTGCTGCACAATATACTTGCCATAATGGATTCTTCTCTGATTTGTACATTGTTTCAGAAGATAACAATAAAAAGAGGCACTCATGCGTTCATGGAGGTTTGCACAGGAATACCGTTCTTCATTTTACTCAATAACAAGGACGGTAAAAGATTGGGATGAGTTTTCATCAATGCTCCACCCTAATGCATTCATGAAGACGAAGGTAGGAAGGCAGTCAATGTGGGGGCAAAGGTGGTTTTTTTTTGGCTATTTTCCCATTTATTGAGGATGGAAGAATGGGTGGGCAGATCCGTTTTTTGCAGATCTGACAAGCGAAACGGTTTTTTGTTTTCTGATCTGAAAGGCATGGCAGGCAGGCGCATCTTCGATTCCACATGGGTGCGTATTTGGGGGGACTCTGTTTTACGATTTTCACTTACGGAGTGCGACAAGAGAGCCGGGCTATGGAGTCTGGAGTGAGAAGGATCGAAGCTGCTGACCTGCGAGTTGCGATGGCTTAATATGGACATTAAGTAGACAACCCGCACCTCCGTCTGTGTTCCATAAAAGCGAAGTACCCCGCGGCAGGTCTGTGCGTATTATGCGGGCTTGTGTGTGAGGCAGCGTGGGCTTCCGTTGTTGCCGTCGTCAGGGGTCACCCAACGAAGAAGGAGAGAAAGAGGAGCTGGTGGAAGTTGCGTTGGACAGTAGAAGAAGGAGAGGGCTTGTTTTTGGTCGTGGACAGGAACAAGGGCAACGGGAGAAGGTGAAGAGGCTGTGGCGCTGCTCTCTCTGTTTTTGTCGGTGCACATCGGAAAGAGGCGAAGGCAGGCCTCATCATTGGGAAGTTGCCAGTACCTGGAAGAGCTTTATTGCCGATGAAGTCGTCTATGCGGTTGAATGCTTCGGAAACTTTCTCAAGTAAGCAATATGGACTTGGTTCACGTTCATCGATCTTGAATGTATTTCATCGTCGATTAACGTGCTGATGTACAACCGTCTCCCTTATAAGACCGCGCCTTTGTTCTTCCAGCAAACTTCTATCCATATCGTTAGGCTTTGATTTGTATTATTTCTTTTCTTGATTGATGCTTGTTGTGCACGCCTCTTTGCTCAAGTTTATTAGCCAAGTATTCTGGCTTATTGCTGTTGATTTAGGATGCAATCCATGTTCAGCTGTGTGAGTAGGCATTATTCTGTATTCGTCTTATTGTTTATCGATCCCCTTTACAGTAATGTTGCGTCTTGTACGGGGACGTGAAGTGTTTTCACCGACGGATGTCCATGTGTCCAGGTTTTGATATGTTTCTCAAACATCAATAACCAAGATTATGGGCGTGCTATTCATATGCATGAAAACCAATAATGTGTTTTGGCTGGAAGGTAGCTACTGGTTCTATAATTCCAGTAATGATTATATTTAAGTCTGCTATAAAATGTAGCTGATCTCATGTTTCCCAGAGTCATTATGAACACATGTTATGCTATTTGTTTGGGACCTCCTATTTTGCAGTGACCCCCGTCAATATATTTATATATAAGTGACTATAGCAGGCAAGGTTTGCAACGATCTATGTTAATATGGTGATGTACTAACTTTGGCAATGGTGATGGCAATGGCAATGGCAATGGCATCCTCTCCACATGGTCTTATCTTATTTGATGTTAAGACTAGATTTTACTGGGCCCACAACTGTCTTTGTTTGGCTTTGCCCTTTTTGGGAGACTAGAGTGAAGTATGACAGGCCTCTGAAGAAAGCTTTTAGTTGGCTTCCCACTCAAAAAGAAACTATCAGCCAATGAAAATTCTCTGTGCATTGTCATGCTGTGTCTGTTTAAATAGGATCCTTGCCGTAGTTTTATCCGGTAATGGTCTGAATTGGGTCTATCATATGGTCACTTGAATACTGACATCTTCAAGATTCTTTGGTCCATGATGATCCATTATATTATCAGCAGGATGTCTTGTTCTTAATGTCTGGGTGCTGAGTTTCATCAAACATAACTCCAGGATGTGCAACCTTGTCATTGTCAAAAGAGGGCGCTTAAGCTAGCCTGAAGGGATATCAATTTAGAAGCCTGTCACCTGCATTTGCCAGGAGAATGAATGTAAGTGTAAGGCCTGTATTTGGGCACTTCAAGGACTTGAATAGTAGGTGAGAGGCAGAAGCTCCTTTGGTACTGCATGTAAAAGATGATCGTACAATTTACAGAGAGGGAGGGAGAGAGAGAAAGAGGCTCAGGGTGTATGTGTGGAAGCAAGGGTGGGAGAGTGAGAAGAGTAGGGTGTGCCTGAGTGAAAGAGAGCTCAGAGAGGGGAGAGCATACAATCATCAATTACAGATACCTTTGTAGCTTCTAGGTAATTCAAGTAGACCGATTCCGAGGGGTTTAAACAAAATAAAGTCTCGTATAATCACTTTTCCCTTGGGCTCAAGAGCCCATCATCCACTCACACACATTTCCATACAAGGTTACACACATACAATCCTAAGGGTGTAAAAAACACATAGGGTAGCACACATACACACACTTAGATAGGGTTCCATGGTTTAGGGTAATTAGGGTTCATAGTTTGTACATTAGGTTTTAGGGTTTACATAAACATAAATTTCTTATCTGGGGTTTCATTTATTTACTTGATATTCATATATGCACATTTAGGGTTTGTAGGCTACTAAGGGTTTTCCATACATCTAGGGGTCTTAGGGTTCACATACATGCTAGACACATTGGGTTGTCTCACACACTGAATTATAGTTTTTATATACATGTTAGGGTGCTTAAGGTAATTAGGATTTTAATACAATTAGGGTACTAAGGGTTAAATGACATAGGGTTTTTCACCCAGTTAGGGTTGTTAGTCACTAGGTTTTTGGAATTCACACACAAACAAGGGTGCACATACATTACATGGGTTTAGTGACACATACAATTGGGATTTCTCATACTCAGGCAAAGATATTCATGCATTAAAACATATATATACAACTAGCTTAATGTTTTTGGTTCTTCTTCTTCCTACAAGTACTCAACCATAATAATCATTAGTAGCAATCATCAAATCATAATCATCATAAAGGGAAATGAAAAAAATTGAGAATAAACTTGAAAATTTATGATCTTCTAGCCACAAGGGATTTCATTCCGACATTCATCCTCAATAAACCTGCACATTGTCCCTGATGAGCCAACCTACAAAGTCAAATAGAAGCACATCAAGATTCTTTTTTAAAAAGAGTTTTTATTTTTATTTCAATGTTTTTCTTGAAAACTTAAAAGATGAATTTCATATGCAAATGCAAGTTCTTAGCAAGTAAAGGAAACTTTAAAGTACCTAGGTTATGATTGAAAAGGTGTTCGATCAACATACTTCTATCAATAATAAGTTGGACTACTCCTATAGAAATCACTTGTACTTTCGAGAATCAATCTTTCCTATCTTGTTTCAAATTTAGTTATCATTTTATATAAATATTTGTATGTTTCATTCCTACACACCTATTAGAAAATACAAATAACTCCACTATTGCATTGCTCCAGCTTGTATAGTTCGCATATAATTCTTAGAAATGGTTTCAAGACCACATCTAAGTCATGAGTACTATTTTTTTTCTTTTTTTTTCTTTATTTTGTTCACTTCATAGAAACCCTTAATGTGCTGCATCTTTATTTGATCTTTACTTCTGCTTATTTGAGGTGGAAGAAAGCATAAACATCCTAACTAGAAAATCTAGAATTTTTGAACCTTTTTTTTAATGGGAAAGGCTCAACCCCTAATTAGAGCTAAGGATCTAGAGATATGCACTATCAAGTACTAGAATTTCACTTCCTAAGTGTTTCAAAAATGTCACAGAGCCTATCTATATAAAATATGGCCTTCTTTCTACTAAGAGCTTCAAGTTAGAATGTTCTATCTAGGTCATAATGATGGCTATAGGGTATCTCAACATACTCTCTCAAGTGCACACATTCCCACTAGTGTTTCTAACCATCTCTTATTGTACTTTAAAATTATCTTTTAAGTTCTTAAAACATTCATGAAATGCAATGTATGATATGCATCAAAATAAAAAAATAGAATAAGAACAAAAAATGGATGGAATAAAGTAGAATACATTCACCTTATTAATTTTCTTCAACAACTTCACCATCATCTTCATCATCAAGTAGTTCTTAATATATTTCATATTCATCTTCATTTCTTTTCTCAAACAACTTGACTTGCTTCCCTTCAATTATGGACTTCAAAGGATTTCTATCAAATTTGCAAATTTCTTATGTTCCATTATCAAATACAGACATAACTATGTATGGTCCAAACCATCTTTTAGTCAAGTTCATTCTTGTGTCATAGTCAGTATAAAACATACCTTCATACATTAATACCTTGTCATCAGCTCTATCTTACATCACCTAAGTTGATGTGTTTTGTTGAAGTATATGTTGGAGTTTGAGGTCTGTGGAAGCACGTGAACAACGCAAGGAAGAAGAAGAAGAAGCTTGTAGCACAACACACAATACTGAATGTATTACCATTAGAATGTACAAAGATAAGTGAACCGTTAGGGTTATAGGCATATATACAAGCCAGGGGAAAAAACCTCCTAAAGAGGAAAAAAAAGTACCCAGTGGTCCTAGTGTGTTTACACACATCACTGCCTAAATATATCAACAAATCCCCCTTGGGAGTGATGCGGTCAATAAGGAGCTAGCACTCATGTATAAGGAAGTGCCAAGCTATGTGGAATCAATCCACAAAAGGAAGTAAGCCCAAAGCTTTGTGGAAAGCTTTAAACTTCTCCCTAGGCAGAGAGTTTGTGAAAAGGTCTGCAAAGTTCTCTTATGTGGGCACATACACCAAGTTGATCTCTCCAGCAGAGAACCTCTCCCTGACATAATGATAGTGCACCTCAATGTGCTTAGCACGAGCATGGAACATAGGGTTCCTCACAACTGCCAATGCACTATGACTATCAATGAAGATGGTGGTGACAAAAGACTCACCAACATCCATATCAGGCATAAGGTGTTTGAGCCACACACACTCAACCGTCGTCAACCGTCATTGTGAAAGATTCCCTATACTCATTCTCACAACTAGAAGTAGCCACACCAGGCTGCTTCTTGCTCAACTAAGATATGCATGAGCTACCAATCATCAAGCAAAAACCACTAGTGGACACACAAGTTTCATAGCAACCAGCCTAGTCAGAGTAAAAAAAAGCATGTAAATATGGTGATAGTGATCCCCCCTTGGCCCCTTGGGATAAAACAATCCAAGTAGCTAGGTACCACTCAAGTAGTGAAAGATGTGCTTAACCACCTGCCAACGCTTGACACCTAGGCAATGCATAAACATGCTCATCTGTGAGATAGCAAATTGAATATCTCGTCGAGCAATGCATAAGTAAATCAAGCATCCAATAACTTTTTGATAAAGAACAACATCAAATGCATCTCTAGCATCATGAAGCCTCAATCCTAAACCTATCTCCATAGGAGTGACACTAGGTTTGTAGTCTTCAAGGCCAAAATGCTGCAATAATATGTCAATATATTTTATTTGACACAAAACTATTCTACCATGAGTTTGCATGAATTGAATGCCCAAATAATGATGCAAATGCCCCAAATCGGACACCTCAAATGAGGCATGCAGATCAGCCTTAAAATAAGCAATATCCTTCTCATGAGGACCATTGAGCAGGATTTCATCAACATACACCATAATGATCAGAAGCACATCATTATCACGATTAACATATAAGGTGCTCTCAATTGGACTGTTCTGAAAACCATGTGCAATCAGGTAGGCATGTATCTTTTCATACCAAGCACATGGTGCTTGCTTCAAACCATATAATGCCTTTTTCAACCTGCACACTTGGTTTTCATGCCCTTTCTGCACAAAGCCACAAGGCTTTAAAACATACACTTCCTAATGCAAATTGCCATTTAGAAATGCAATTTTAATGTCCAATTGATGTACATTCCAACCATGATAAGTTGCAAGTGCACATATGCTACAAACAGTAGTCATTCGACATGTAGGAGCAAAGGTCTCATCAAAACCAATGCCACTTTCTTGAGCATAACCTTTTGCAATAAGCCTAGCTTTATACCTATCAATTGTTCCATCAGGCTTACACTTCAGCTTGTATACCCACTTAGTGCCAATGGTCTTCTTGCCAAGAGGCAAGTCACATAAATACCAAATACCATATTTCATGATAGCATCATATTGTGATTGCATAACAACCATCCAATCTTTTGAATTTTGTGCTTTATCAAACAAAACAGGCTCATTCTCATCATAGAGACCAGAGGTAGTCATAGCATAGCAATCTAATGCAAAAGAAGCACTATGAGAGCCTGAATGAGTATGATATGACAGAGGTGCATCTAATTTGATATCTTATGAAGTCTACACAAACCATTTAGGCATAGTTTTTTCCTCTTGTTTATCAGTTCTCTCATCAACAAGTGCATCATGTAAATCTGCATCAGACATGGAATGATCCCCACCATCAGATGAAACCTGTAAAGGTTGAAAAGTTACCTCATTTGGACCATCACTAGACTTTCCACCTGTAAAGAGAGCCAGCAAAGTGACATACATGTCTTTGGAGCTAACTGATGTCTCCTTAGTACATGAAAGTAATGGCTGAATTGCATCTTCCACAAAAACAACATCACAACTAACCAGAATGTGTTTAGTTTATGGATGATACAGACGATCACCTTTGCTTTTGGAACTTTACCCAACAAAAATACATTTTGTTGCTTTATCATCCAATTTCCTATGTTGTTGTTTGGGCACTAATGCATATGTCAAATAGCCAAAAACACACAGTTGAGAAACATATGCCTTGCGACCATGCCAAGCCTCATACGGAGTGATAGAGTGCAATTTAGTGGGACACCTGTTAAGTACATATGTTGCACACATAATAGCCTCAAGCCAGAAACTATGTGGTAAATACTGACTCTTGACCATACACCTTGCCATCTCCATGACTGCCATGTTCTTCCATTCAACAACTCCATTTTGTTAAGGTGTATATGGCACTATACATTGATGTTTTATCCCATGTTCAACCAGAATGCATTAAAATTAGAAGACATATATCCCCCTCAATCAGAATGAAGAGTGCTTATTTTACATTTGATAGATTTTCAGTCAAAACTAGAAACTGTTTGAAGCACATAAACACTTTCGAATTTGCTTTCAATGGATATACCCATGCATGCTTGAAATAATCATCGATGAAATTCACAATTAAAGATAGTTTCCAAAAGAGGGTGTCTGCATAGGACCACAGACATCACTATGAATAAGCTGCAATTTTTTAGTAGCTCAAATACCATTACCTTTTGTCTCCTAACTTTACTTTAGCTTCTAGTGTTCCTCTTGATTCTATTATACCGACTTATTGATTCCCTTTATTTGCCATTAGGTATTATAGGACCAAGAAAATTATGATTTACATTACCTATTTCAAGTTCATCATCATCAGAGTTAGAAGAGTCACTTAGCATAATAGCCTCATTCATTACTTGAGTAACCTCAAGTGATTCTTTTGTTTCAATATCCTAAAGTTTTTCTTTTAGTTAACTTTATAAAACTATCTTTGAATTTAGGCTTCACAATTGAGAATATATGTTCCAAAGATATTGTGATTTGGTTTTCTAAAAGTATGTCATTTAGAATCTTCTTCGCATCATTTTTCTTCTCATCTCAAAAATTAATACAGTCTTAGGAGATTTCTTTTTCTCCTTTTGATTCTCATCCTCTTGAACATTCTCATTTTTCTCAGTAACTTCTTATTTCTTTCCAAGTTATCGCTTCACTTCTCCTTGAATTTTTATAGTTTTCTTTTAGTTTTGGTTTTCTTTTATTGTTCCCTTTCCTTCTCAAATCTCTTTTCTCGTAGTTTCATCTTGAGAAGTGGAAGGATCTTCAAATTGAACTTTACTTTCATTATTCTTAGTCTCATCTTCCTTAGCTTCTCTTCTAGTTACATGCCTTTAAGGCTTTGCTTCTTCTTGCATTTTATCTCTCTTTCTCTTTTCCTCAACATTGGCAATATGTGAGTGAATCGAGAATTGATCAACAAGAGACACCGAAGCTTCAATCAAGTAAGCCTTTTGTGATTAAGGTTTTTCTATTTCTTCCTCAATTGCCTCTATTGGCTCCAACCTAGCTTTTGACATACTTGCATTTGTATTTGATATATTTTCATAAATTTTTTCCATCCCTCCCTTCCCTCAATTTACAGGTAGGAGTAGATGAGTTCTAAAATCACATAATTTTTTATATATATCTAAAACTATAGTTCTCTTTCACTGGCTTGAGTTCTTCTCATGCATATGAGAAATGCTCCTATGTAGTGCACCAACCCCACCTTCTCCCTCCAATTCCTTGCCTTTCAATAAACCCAATCTCTCCTTGATACATGTGCTACATTGGAGTCATAGGATATTGTTTTCTAATTGGTTGAACTAGAGGGGCAACTTGGGGAATATTTGGTATGGGAAACTTCCTTGAATTTGATCTGCATTACTTGCACCTAGTTCAGAAGAACAAGGTCTTGATATCCCATTGAATACACCTTGTTATGAAGGCTAGCCATCTCTTTTGATAGAGAAGTTGGCATTGACATAACATTCTCCAATTGCTTACTCATAATTTCTAGTTGGAGTTCCAATGGAGTTCGAGATATGGATGCAATGTTGGTTGTATCCACTGCTACAGATACATTTGTATCTGTCGGTATAGGTGCTTCTTTGGGTTGAGATTGAACTGGCTGAGGTGATGTATTGTAGATGGTAGATTGGTGTTGCTTCATTTGAACAACTATCTCTACTTCTCTTCTCACATTTTTCCAACTATTGATAAGCCCAAATCTTTTCCTAGGTTCTTCAATCCTCCTTTTGACCTCACACCTAACTTGAGGACTCAGAATCTTCCAGAAGTGTATTATAAGATCCACGTTTAGGGAGTTTTGATCATCTTGAGAGAGTTAAGCAAATCTTCTCAAGAAATCATTTAATAAGTGTATCAAGGATGTTATAGGCTTAGGGGAACAAATCCACCTTAAAAAACCTTCCCTACTATGCCGGAAATCCTCCAAATAGAATATCTTATGGAGCTCTTTCTTAAGTCATCCCAATTCTCATTCACATATAAATGGATCAAATCTAGAATTTTACTAGAAGCTACCCATTCAAAGTAATGCATAAGCATTTCTTCACATAGCCCTTGGATCTGAGCTTGGTCTTCAGAGATATCTAGATACTCATTTACATTCTAGTGAATTTCCCTTGATACTTAAGAATGGTTTGCACCACTCTTGTCCCCTATTTTTGTATCATAACTCCCTTAAAAAATACCTCCATTTCCCTTCTCTAGTTTGTTCTGAAATGTAGAATAATATCCAAGGCTCAATAATCTCCTTTATCTCAAAATAGAGCTCAAAGAAAAGTTTGTTTGTACTTTGAGCTAGGGGATGAAAGTTAGCTTTCTTAAGATCTTCTTGGTCACTTCCCTAGATCTAGATCTTGACTCTTACTTTATTTTCAGGAAATGTGAATAAAGAGTCTTGACTTACTTACTAGGTGTTTGAAAATTTTCTACTTTCGAAGGCGATAATTTTCAAGATAAGTTCCAGTTCAAAGTTTGGATATGCTTTGATCACTTGCAATCACTTCAAAGTGCCAGAGTATTATATTTTTTCACTAGATATTGGATAGAATCTTAAAATTTATTCTAGTATTTGGATCTAAAGTCCATCTTTCCTCTAGATTTATAGGTCTAGAGTATTGATTCCTCTTTTGATTCCTAATGCTAGAACTAAATATTTACCCTAGGTCTAGGTCTAGAATCAAAATTTTCACTCTAGCTTTTCGTTCTTTCTCTCTAGCATATAACTAGAATCGGATTTCTTCTCTAATTTTTATATAAAGTTGCTTCTATCTCTAGCTTTTCGTTCTTTCTCTCTAGCATATAACTAGAATTGGATCTCTTCTCTAATTTTTATATAAAGTTGCTTCTATCTCTAGGTTTTTAAGACTACATGTTGAATTTAGCTTTAGAGATTAATTCCTTGAGTCAAAACCTATCATGCCCCTTTGCCTGCCTCCCTAGTTCTCTATCCATCCCACCTTGGTGCTTGGGTGGTTCGCTGTTTGTGTGCCAAATTGTTCGCAACTATAAGGGGCAGTGGTAACCATGCATGCCTCTGGACGACGGGCTGACTTGGAATGCCCCCAACGTCAAGGCGATGAAGCACCATGGGCATGAGTGCTGAGCCTTCCCTTCCTCACCTTTCTTGGGGATGTCGGTTGCCCCTTGGATCATGGGTAGATGCTCGATAATGGGAACGCTCCCTGCCCTTCCACAGTGGGTCTCACACATAAACGGCCAGGACGGCCGGCACTGGCCATCCCTCTCTCATCTTGCCTGCTCACTCAAAGGGGCTTTGGACATGTGTGGCAAAGGAGAGCCACTATGCCTATTGGCAAACGACAACCATGTACTTGACGGCTATGCACCATCGGGCTGGCCCGCATTTGGCGGCTGTCCCTCACATCTTTTGGGTTAAGTCCCCGTCTTCCACTACAACTGGCCTCTAGGCCATCTCAACCTCATGTCCCGCTTCGGCTTCCAGGTTACTTAAGGTGATTGCACCTTCAACTCGTGGCCTTCCTTCTCCTTGTGGGTACAAGCTAAAACCCCCCTTGGACTTGGACCGTCAAAATTGGTATCAGAGCTTCGGCTCTCAGTCGATTGGTGAATCTTTCGTCGATGGTATCAGTTGTTGATCCATCGGCAAAAAGGGCAATCTTTTTTTACATGGATACGTTTTCCGTTGGTCCCCCTGGATCTCGGCTCGTTTCCAACATAATTTTTCTATGTACATCGCAACATCCATCGTCAGCCACCGCATCAGCCGTCGACAAATGACAACGGATCTGTGCTTCAAGCCCAGGTGGCAACGTGTCTCGGGGTCGATGTGGCAGACCACATCAATCTTGTATGATCCTTTTGGAAAGGCACGATGATTTACCCGTAAATGTGTTTATGGGTCGGACCCGCTTGTCGGCCCACTCTCGTTCGCTTATTCCCTCTCAGGTCTAGCCCCCCGATGTTCATTCCACGGCTTCCCATCGGGGGCAAGGAGGGACCATCCTCCATATGCCGACAAGGCCGCCTTGTTCTCCGAGCCGGGTAGCGCCGTAAGCTGCATCGTGCCGTCGTAAGTCACGTTCATTGGGGGAGGGGCCCCATTCACGAGTCTCAAAATCCAGGAGTGACACAGAGCAGTGTTGCCATGCTCCACCACGGGTGGGCCGACCGGGTAGAGTGCTACCTCAAATGGTGAAGCTATCGGTGCCAAAACGAATCCCGCATAACCCATTTTTCAACCATAAAGATCATGTCCCTTTTATAAATATTACAAGATCATTTGCCAAGTGCCCAAAGCTAAGCTACGTTTTTGAAGATAAAAGGCCAACAAACTCTGTTCTCCCGCAAGGGTATCGCATCGTTTGGCTAGCGTGCCTAGAGTTCATCAAAACGATGTGCCATGCTTCCCGTTGGGTGGTACGGGACTGGGGAATGCACTATGGAAGAAAACAACCGGCATGATTGTAAGCCGCTATGTGTACCACACATCCTTGCCAATGTGCAAAATGAAGTGTGGGCCGTCGATAGGCCCGGTTTCATGCGGTCGGCGGGTGTGTAGCCATGCCCTCCCATCCGTGCCTTGAGTTGTGCTCCCTGTAGGTCCCTTCGAGGCAAGGGCAAAGTTGGAAGTATGCAGCCGACGGTGTGTGGCCTTGCCCTCCCATCCGTGCCTTGTGTGTGGGTGCTGCCCATGGGTCCCCTTGAGGTCGGGGCAAAATTACAAGTGAAGTCGGCCGGCGAGTGTGTGGCATTGCCCTCCCGTCCGTGCTTTGGATGGATGTCACCCGGGGGTCCCTTTGTGGTTGGGGCAAAGTTTTGGAAAATGGAATGATCAGCGTGATCGTAAGACGCTCTACGTGCCATGCATCTGTGTCTTTGAGCGTAATGATGAAGGGCCGCCAATAGGCCCATTTTCATGATGAAATGGTTGGCGTGAATGTAAGATGCTCTATGCACTGCACATCCATGCCTATGTACGGAAACGTCGCAGGGCCACCGATAGGCCCATTTTTCAAGCCAACCGACATGTGTAAATCATGCCGTGGCTAAGTCACATGAATCCATCGTAAAACGTAGTGCCGTAAGTCGCTGCAAAGTGCTGAGCCATCATGACCGTTGTAAACCGCACATAATGTAGGTCACAATGATGTGTGGTGTGTTCGTGTTGTTTATGCAATGTAACAATGTGGGCCATCGATAGGCCCCTCTTCTAGGTGGGAATTACCTTGGTCGACACTTGCCGTTTTGGCTTTGCCATGCCTTGATAATTACAGAATGTCGGATTGGAAACAACGGGTGTGCATGGAGTGGCAACGAGGCCCTCTCATCACAAAACGAGCTTGAGCCCAAAGGATCATATCTGCAAAGGACGGGGCAAAATTATAACTTAGAATCGACTCGGGGCCTTGGTGTTTCACTTTGGCTCCGACCTTGAGTGGAATGGCCCACTCAGCCATTTTGATGGCAAAGGGCAAAATTTGGACGACTAGTCGTGAATTGACTTAGAGGGACTAGCCATCCTTTTCATGATAGGATCTTTTCGAAAGTCCTTGGACG
>CM035422.1:164083763-164131263 GCA_020310875.1 Ceratopteris richardii
GAGAACAAGCTTCACTTTGAATTGTCAAGGGTTCTGACATAAGCTATGGGGTGATGCATGTATCTAGAGAAGTTTTCTCTCTCTTTATCTCTCTCTAACTCTCTCTCTCTCTCTCTCTCGCTCCCCTAACTTTGTCCCTCCATGTGTTTTTCAACACAAATGTTTGTCCTTGGTTGATTATAGTATGATTAAGGGGGAGGAAATTGCTGAGAGAGATGTGTTGACAAGGTAGGGAGATCAATGGAAAAATCTTCTACTATAGAGGCGATCTTGTTAGCAGTTGGGAAAAAAAACAAAGATGGAAACATCATTGCTTGCAAGGTTCTTAAGCCTTTTTGCTTTAGTGGGAGAAGGTTCATATTCCTCATCACGGTCTATGGGGGGAGGAGAAGATGAGCATAGCAATGAAGGATATTGCTTCTGATACACATGAAACCATCCTCCAAGTAGTCTTCCAGACTCACATCGATGGCACACCTGTGTCGATCACTATTGATTGCCATCTTCTCTCTCTCTCTATCTCTCTCTTCCTACTCTCTCAAAGCACAAGTAAGAAAAAAAAGTACATCCAAGATGAATTAAAAATGAAAAGCATAAATTTATTTCATATATATGCACACGAAGATTTGCATGCTTTATTTAGCTAGGATCTTTCTCAGCCTTCACATATGTTCAAACATAAATAGCTAAGAACTATACCTTTCTAGATTCAAATAGTCAATTATTTTCTTCTCTTGACTTTTATTTATTAGCGTAGAATATGGTTTAAGGTAACACTTTATTTACATACAAACACACATAATTAGAAATAGTAATTTAGTTTCACATCCACTCATGCACATGCACATACCAAGCTATACGCATGCACTCATAAGGGTGTAAATTATACATAGGGTAGCACACATACACACACATAGATAGGGTTGCACATAGTGTTTTTTTAAAATACATACATGTATTCAAAGGGTTCACTTATTGTTTGTAAATTTGCAGACTAGGGTTTTAAAGTTTTTAGGCATAAGGTTTTTGGTTGTACACTTAGGTTTTAAATTACACATTAGTAGGGTTTATAGACACACAAACTAGGGTTTCAAGCAAAGGGGTTTTCACACAAAAGGATTCATTGCAATTGGGGTTTTTAACACATGCATACACATATACATACAAAGGTTACCACACACAAGGTTTAGGGCTTTACTCTTATGGATTTTAGGGTTTACAAATTGGTTATACATACATAGGTTTTAGGGTAATTAGGGTTTGGAGTTGTAAATTGGGTTTTAGGGTTTACCCACACATAAATTTCACATCTAGGGTTTAATTTACTTAATTAGGGTTCATATATACACATTTAGAGTTTGTAGGCTACTTAGGGTTTTAAATACATCTAGGGTTATTGGGGTTCATGGACATAGACTAGACACATTGGGGTGCCATTCACACACTCAATTAGGGTTTGTATATACATGTTAGGGTTTTTAAGGCAAATAGGATTAAAATACAATTAGGGTACTAAGGATTAAATGACATAGAGTTTTCAGCCCAATTAGGGTTATGAGTCTCTAGGTTTTTGGAATTCACACACAAAAATGGGTGCACATACATTAGATGGGTTAACTGACACATATACAATTGGATTTCTCATACTCACTCAAATATATTCATGCATTAAAAACATATATATACAACTGACTTAAAGTTTTTGGTTCTTCTTCTTCTAGGTACTCAACCATAATAATCATCAAATCATACTGAGCATAAAGAAAAATGAAAAAATAGAAAATAATCATACTCGGCTCCATCACAAGGAGTAGTGGAGCACAGTACTACGAAGAGTTTCATGATAGGATAGAAATGTCCAGCTTCTAAACACAAAGCGCATGTGAAAGATACAAACTAAGATGAGCTGCAAGGGGTTATCCCTTCCAGTAGCTACATGCATAGACATTTTACACTTGACAAGATGTTAAATATGAAGCCCCTATTTGTTCTTATACTAGCTCTATGTGCTTTGTGCATCCATGCAACTCGCGACCATCCTAGTGAGACAGTCCCAAAGAACAATATCCAATAAGAAGCAATTGCGAAGTCCCATGGTGATGCACGGGAGAGTGGACCCAAGTCCCAAGTGAACAATGTGAATGATGATTATGGATATGGCGGCGATGGAAATGGTCACTATTGTCATGCGGATTATGAACACAGCATTGGCTAGAAATCTCAAGTTCAACATATTAATGAATCATGGTGGTTATGGGCATGATGGCTATGGTCATGGTGGCATTTAGAAGACCCAAGTGGAGGACATGGTGGCTATGGACTTGGTGGGTATGGACATGGTGGTTGCATTTTGAGACTGTCACCTTTGCTTTTTCGAGAGGGTATCGAGTGGAGTAGATCTATGATAGGTACATATCTCCGTAAATTAAGCCAGCTTCATTAAAAGTTGGATCCCAAAAATACACATTGATGTATCTAGACTCTAGGATCTCTATGTAGAAGGATAATGCTCAAGCAAACCTTGGAGTCTAGGATGCTCCATTAAGGATTTCAGGATAAGTTTAATGGTACTAATTATCCCTTGTGGCCATACATGATGTGTCATGTATTGGTAGCAAAAGGGTTGTGGAATATTGTGCACGATGTTGAAAAATATCCTATAATGCATGAAAATATAGTTATTGAAGGTGGTGTAGATGGTGTTGAAGATGATGATCTTGAATTTCTTGTTTATGCTATGACTTCTATTGCACTTGCTATACAAAAAATTTGTTGGGATGGCACAAATGCATAGGCACATGCATTGATAGTGTTTCTTGTCAAATGTTTGAGTATAACCTCATATTCACTACTGTAAGATAGCAAAAGATGCTTGGGATACTCTTATAACATTGTACCAACCAAGAAATCAGGCTTGATTTGCTTAACTATGGAAAAAAGTTGGAGAGTGAGCATATGAATGAAGGAGATTCAATAGATAGTTTTTATACAAAGATCAAATATTTGAAGGAGCAATTGATTTATGCTAATAAAATCTTGCCAGATAGTTTAGTTGTGTACACTATGCTTAACACTCTTCTAGATTCATGTTAGATTTTTACTTCTACTCTTCAGTTGATGATGAAACTCAATCCAAATTCCTTAAAATTTAAGGGGTTATTCTTTTTTTTGTTACACAAAGATTAGTCCAAGAAGAACAAGTCAATTATGCATGTTGCAGATCAAGCTTTCTTCGCTAGTCAAAAGGGCAAAGGTAAATTTAGATCATCTACTAGTAAGCAAAAATATGTGAATGCTACACAATTAAAGAAGGAAGATAAATATGACAAGAAAATAGAAAAGCACAAACAGCTTTCCAAGTAGTGTAAGGCAAAGGATCATGTTATAAAGCCTGTTGTCCAAAACTGACTGCAAAGGAGGCAAAAAATAAGAAGGTTTGAATGGTTGTTGTAGAGGCCTCTAGACCTAAAATAGACTTTGCTAATCTTGTTTAGAATGAATGATGTGCATCTACTATTGTTTGTAGATATTACCCATCCTCTCATGAATAGTCTATGTCTACAGTAAACATGGATGTTTGGTACTTTGATTGTGGTGCAAGCCAACATATTACCTTGCAATTTAGTCTCTTTACTTCACTTGAAATTACCCCTACAACGAATATAGTCACATATGCAAACAAATCCTCTTATCATGTAATGGGAGTTGAAGAGATCATTTTGACTACTACTCATGATAATTCTTTCACATTATGAGATGTCTTATATCTGCTAGGGATCAAGAAAAATCGATTTATCAAGAAAAATCGATTTTATCAAGAAAAATCGATTGTCAGTTTTAGCATAGACAAGATTGGATTGGCTGAAAATTTTTTGATGATAGATGTACACATCATGATCCCTCAAATGGTGATGTAATTATTGCTTTCAGAATTTTATATCATGGGATGTATAAGCTCATAGACTATGCAAAATTTGTGAATCATTCAACATTTGCAGTTCATGAATCTCATGTTATCTCATATGCAAAGCTTTGGCATGCATGCTTCGATCATCTCATCTAAATTTTGCTAGTTTTATTCACTTGTAGAAATCCAAAATGGTGTCTCACATGCATGATCCATGAAGCATGAAGGAAAAACCACTAGTGGAGACATGAGTGTCATAGCAACTGGTCGAGAGTGAGTCAAAAAAAGCATGTTACAATTGTGGCAGTAATGATCCCCCCTTGGGATAAAACAACCCAAGTAGTTGGGTTACTCTCAAGTAGCAAAAGATGCACTTAACCACTTACCAATGCTAGACACCTGGACAATGCATAAACATGCTCATTTGAGAGATAGCAAAGTGAATATCAAGCTAAGTTATGCATAAGTAAATCAAGCATCCAATAGCCTGTTGATAGAGAACAACATCATATGCATCTCCAAAATAATGAAGACTCAATTGCAAACCTATTTCCATAGGAGTGGCAATAGGTTTGCAATCTTCAAGGCCAAAACACTGCAATAATGTTTCAATATATTTTGTTTGACACAAAGCTATTCCCTCATCAACTTGCATAAACTAAATGCCCAAATAATGTTGCAAATGCCCCAAATCTAACATCTCAAAAGAGGCATGCAAATTAACCTCAAATTTAGCAATATGCTTCTCATTAGGACCAATGAGTAGCATGTCATCAACATATACAACAATGATCAGAAGTACATCATCTTCACACTTAACATACAAGGTGCTCTCAGTTGGACTCTTCTCAAAACCATGTGCAATCAAGTATGCATGTATCTTTTCATAGCAAGCATGTGGTGCTTGCTTCAAACCATATAATGCCTTTTTCAATCTACACACTTTGTTTTCATGTCCTTTCTAAACAAAACCATGAGGGTGAAATACATACACTTCTTCATGTAATTCATCATTCAAAAATGTAGTTTCAATGTCCAACTAACGTACATTCCATCCATGATGAGTTGCAAAGTGCATAAATGCTACAAACAGTGGTCATTTGGAAAGTGGGTGCAAAGGCCTCATCAAAATCAATGCCTCTCTCTTGAGCATAATATTTTGCAACAACCCTATCCTTATACCTATCAATTGTTCCATCAAGCTTATATTTCATCTTGTATATCCACTTAGTGCCAATGGCCCTTTTTGTTGGGAGGTAAATCACATAAAGACTATGTACCATTCTTCATAATAACATCATATTTTGATTGCATAGTTGCCATCCAAGTTTTTGAATTTTTTTCTTCGTCAAAAGGAACAGGCTCATTCTCATCGCAAAGACTATAGGCAACCATCGCATAACAATCTGATGCAAAGGAATCCCTATGAGAGCCCAAATGAGTATGATATGACAGAGGTGCATCTAATTTGCTATCCCTTAATAAAGTCTGCACAAGCCATTTAGGCATAATTTTTGCCTCCTCTATGTCGACTCTCTCATCAGCAAGTGCATCATGTAAATCTGCATCAATCCTTTTGCTACCAATACATGAAGCATCATATATGCCCATAATGGGTAATTGGTACCATCCAACTTGTCCTCAATAGCCAACATACGAAATACATCATTGCTTTCAGCCATGGCCACTGATTAAATATCTTGATGTAGAAAAATGATTGCACCTCAAAAAGTTGAACAGAACCACCATGTGGAGCTTTGCTAAACCTATAGTAGACTTTGAGGTGCTTGTAGTGATGAACCAAAACATGTATATATGTTTGGCACAAAAGGAAAAATTTCCTGCACATGCATTGTGATAGTGCATTTGGAGGCCAAAATGAGCTTAGATAGAAATTTCGATGCCAGATAGCAAAGTTTTTTGAACTCCTAATCACCTTGAGTATGCTCACAAATCTTCATGCAATTTTGACACTATGACTAGAGGGGTTGTAATACCAATTGTTGGAGTTTGAAGTTTGCATAAGCACACAAACAACAGAAAGAAGAAGAAGAAGCTTGGAGTACAACACAACATTGAATGAATTATCAAGTGAATGTACAAAGACAAGTGACCGATTAGGGTTAAATGTGTATATACAAGCAGGGGGAAAAACCTTTTAAAGAGGAAAAAAGTGCCTTGGCAGTCCTAAGTGTGTTCACACACATCACTACTAAAATATATCAACAGTGTCCTCTTTGCCCAAATTTGAGGCACCTTTTACACATGTCTATGAAGGATGCATTTTGGGAAAAATGCATTGTTCCTCTTACCCAAAAGATGATTCAGTTAGAGCTACACTTAAATTTTGGTTTATTCATAATGATGTCTATGTTTGTATGTAGACAACTTCATTTGGGAGTTTCCTATACTTCATGACTTTCATTGATTAATTTTTTAGGCATTCATTGGTGCATCCAATTGAAAGAAAAATCTGAAGTATTTATGTGCTTCAAAAAATTCTTAATATGGTTGAAAATTTATCAGCATGTAAAATGGGCACCCTCTATTCTAATCGAGTGTGGGAATATATGTCTGCTTAGTTAATGCATTTCAAACTTAGCATGGGATAAAGCATCAATGTACAAGGTTGTATAAACCTTAACAAAATGGAGTTGATAGAAGGAAGAACATGCCCCTCATGGGAATGGCAAGGTGTATGGTCAAAATCCAAGCTTTACCACATAGATTTTAGCTTGAGGTTCTTATGTGTGTGGCGTATGTACCAAACAAGTGTCCCACCAAAGCATTGTAGTCTATCCCTCCATATGAGGCTTGAACTGGTCACAAACCGTCTGTTTCTCATCTATGTGACTTTGGTTTTTTGGCATATGCATTAGTTCCTAAACAAAAATGCAAGAAACTAGATGGTAAATTAGTGAAATGTATTTTTGTTGGGAAAAGTCCTAAAAGAAAAGAATATTTTTTGTATCATGCATAGATTAAATGCGTTCTAGCTAGCCATGATGTTGTTTTTATGGATATATACTTCAACCCTTACTTTCATGTACCAAGGAGACATCACTTACCTCGAAGGATGTGTATGACGCTTTGCTTCCTCCTTTTTATATATGGACACTAAAGTGCTCATTCTAAGGGGGCAATTTTGTAGCCTTCATAGTTCCAAATGATGATGCATATCATTTTATTTCTAATGCAAATTTACATGGTACACTCATTGATGAGAGGGCTGACATAGAAGAGGCAAGAACTATGCCTATATTATTGGTGCACACTTTGAGAGAGTAAATTAGATTCATCTCAAGGAAAAAATTCCATTTGCACTAAATGGGTATAAAAGCTGAAATGTAACCCTAATGGAATAGCTAATAGGTATAAGGCTAGGCGTGTTTCCAAAGGTTATTCTCATGAGAGTGGCATTAATTTATATCAAACCTTTTATCCCATGTGGTTGGAATGTACATTAGTTGGACATTAAAACTACATTTATGAATGGTGATTAATATGAAGAAGTGTTTGTATTTAAGCCCCATGGTTTTGTGCAAAAATGGAATGAAAACAAAGTTTGTAGGTTGAAAAGGTATTATATGGTTTGAAGCAAGCACCACGTGCTTGATATGAGAAGATATATACATACTTTTTGGCACATGGTTATAAGAATAGTTGAATTGAGAGCAACTTATATGTTAAGCGTTGAGATGATGTACTTCTGATCATTGTTATATATGTTGATGATATGCTGCTCACTAGTCCTTGTTGGAGTTCGAGGTGTGTGGAAGCACATGAACAACACAAGGAAGAAGAAGAAGCTTGGAGCACAACACACAATACTAAATGTATTACCATTAGAATGTACAAAGATAAGTAACCCATTAGGGCTCTAGGCGTATATACAAGCTGGGGGGAAAAAACCTCCTAACGAGGGAAAAGTGCCCGAATAGTCTTAGTGTGTTCACACACATCACCACCTAAATATATCAACAAGTCCCCCCTAGGAGTGATGCAGTGAACAAGGAGCTAGCACTCATGTATAAGGAAAAGCCAAGCTATGTGGAATCAATCCACAAAAGCAAGTAAGCCCAAAGCTTTGTGGAAAGCTTCAAACTTCTCCCTAGGTAGAGCCTTTGTGAAAAGGTCTGCAATGTTCTCCTGCATGGGCACATATGCCAAGTTGATCTCTCTAGCAGAGAACCTCTCCCTGACATAATGATAATTCCCCTCAATGTGCTTAGTGCGAGCATGGAACACAGGGTTCCTTGCAACTGCCAATGCGCTTTGATTGTCAATGAAGATGGTGGTGGTAGAAGACTGACCAACACCCAAATCAGCCATAAGGCATTTGAGCCACACACACTCAACACTCGCTGTGAAAGCTACCCTATACTCAACCTCACAACTGGAAGTGGCCATAGTAGGCTACTTCTTGCTCAACCAAGATATACATGAGCTAGCAAGCATGAAGCAAAAGCCACTAGTGGACACATGAGTGTCATCGCAGCCAATCCAATCATTGTGAGAAAAAGCATACGAATCTGGTGCTAGTAATCCACCCTTGGGATAAAACAATCCAAGTAGCTGAGTACCACTCAAGTAGCGAAAGATGCGATTAACCGCCTTTCAATGCTTGACACCTTGGCAACACATAAACCTGATCATCTATGAGACAACAAACTAAATATCTGGTTGAGTAATGCATAAGTAAATCAAGCATCCAACAACTTGCTAATAGAGAACATCATCAAATGCATCACCACCATCATGAAGACTCGATCCTAAACCTGTCTTCGTAAGAGTGGCAATAGGTTTGCGGTCTTCAAGGATAAAATGTTGCAATAATGTGTCAATATATTTCATTTGACACAAAGCTATTCCACCATCAACTTGGATAAATTGAATGCCCAAATAATTATGCAAATGCCCCAAATCAAACATCTCAAATGAGGCATGCAGATCAGCCTTCAAATCAGCAATATACTTCTCATGAGGACCAGTGAGTAGCATGTCATCAACACACACAAAAATGATTAGAAGCGCATCATTTGCACGCTTAACATATAAGGTGCTCTCAGTTGGATTGTTCTCAAAACCATGTGCAATCAGTTAGGCATGTATCTTTTCATGCCAAGCACATGGTGCTTGCTTTAAACTATATAATGCCTTCTTTAACCTGCACACCTGGTTTTCATGCCTGTTCTGTACAAAACCACGGGGCTGAAAAACATACACTTCTTCATGCAAGTCACCATTTAGAAATGCACTTTTAATGCCCAACTAATGTACATTCCAACCATCACGAGCTACAAGTGCATAGATGCTATGAACAGTAGTCATTCTACATGTAGATGCAAAGGTCTCATCAAAATTAGTGCCTCTTTCGTGTGCATAACCCTTTGCAACAAGCCTAGCCTTATACCTGTTAACTATTCCATCAGGCTTATGCCTCAGATTTTATACCCACTTAGTGTCAATGGCCATCTCGCCACGAGGCAAGTCACATAAAGACCAGGTACAATTTTTCATTATAGCATCATATTCAGATTGCATAGCAACCATCCAATTTTCCTAATTTTGTGCTTCATCAAACAATTCTCATCACAAAGAATAGAGGCCGTCACAACATAGCAACATGAAGCAAAAGAGGCACTATGAGAACTTGAACGAGTACGATATGACAGAAGTACATCTAATTTGTTGTCACACAAAGTCTAGACTCTACACTAGCCATTTTGGCATAGTTTTTGCCTCTCTCAATATTAGCTCTCTCATCAACAAGTGCATCATGTAAATTTGCATTATGGAATGATCTACATCATCACATGAAACCTGTAAAGGCTTAGAGGTTGCCTCATAAGGACCATCACTAGACTATCCACTTGTAAAAAGAGGCCGCAAAATGTCATACATGTCTTTGGAGCTGACTAATGTCTCCTTAGTACATGAAACTAATGGCTGAATAGCATCTTCCACAAAAACAATATCACGGCTAACCAACATGCATTTAGTCTATGGACGATAGAGACGATAGCCTTTCCATTCAGAACTGTACCCAACAAAAATACATTTCACTGCTTTATCATCTAATTTTCTACATTGTTGTTGAGGCACTAATGCATATGCCAAACAACCCAAAACACATAGATGAGCAATAGATGGCTTGCAACCATGCCGAGCCTCATATGGAGTAATAGACTGCAGTGCTTTAGTGGGACACCTGTTAAGTACATATGCTACACACATAATAGCCTCAAGCCAGAAACTATGTGGTAAAGCCTGACTCTTGACCATACACCTCGCCATCTCCATGAGTGACCTATTCTTATGTTTAGAAACTCCATTTTGTTGAGGTCTATATGACACTGTAGACTGGTGTCTTATCCCACGTTCAGCCAGAAATGCATTGAAATCAAAAGACATATATTCCCCCCCTCGATCAAAATGGAGGGTGCCCATTTTACATGTGGCCAGATTTTTAGCCAAAACTAGAAATTGTTTGAAGCACATAAATACTTTGGACTTTTCTTTCAATGGATATACCCATGCATGCCTGGAAAATCATCAATGAAATTCATGAAGTAAAGATAAGGTCCAAAAGAGGATTTTTGCAGACCACAAACATCACTATGAACAAGCTGGAATTTCTGAGTAGCTCGAAGTGAACCATCTTTTGGGAATGCAGAATGCTACACTTTGCCCAAAATACGTCCTTCACATACATGTTTATCAGGTGCCTCAAGTTTTGGCAAAGAGGACACCATTTCATATTTCTGCAGGCATAACAAACTAGAAAAATTTAGATGACCAAAGCATGCATGCCAAAGCTTTGCACATGACATAGCCTAAGAATCATGTACTGCACATGCTGAATCATTCACAGATTTTTCATAGTCTATGAGCTTATACAACCCACGACATAAAATGCCAGAAGCAATAATCACATCGCCATTTGACAGATCATGAACTGTACATCTCTCATCAACAAATTTCACAACCAAGCCAATCTTGGCTAAGGCTGAAACTAATAATAAATTCTACTTGATCCCTAACACAAATAAAGCATCTGACAATGTAAAAGAACTACCACTGTAGTTGTCAGAATGATCTTACCAAATCCCATGACAGGATAAGAGGAGTTTTTGACGAATGTGACAGTATTCCCTATAGGGGTAGGCTCGAGTGATGTGAAGAAACTGTGCTGTGAGGTAATATGTTTGGTTGCCCCACTATCAAAGTACCAAACATTTGAGTCTACTACAGACATACACTGCTCACGAGAACATGGGTCAAGACTACAAATAGTAGTAAACATCCATTCTTCATTCTGCACTAGATTAGCAGACTCTATTTTTGGTGTAGAGGCTTTTGTAACAACCATTCTAGACTCTTTTTTCTTTGCCTCTTTTGTAGCCAATTTTGGACAACTCTTTATGACATGATCATTTGCTTTACAGTACTTGCAAAACAATTTCTACTTTTTTTGTTTTTTTGTCATCTCTATCATCCTTCTTTGATTGTGCAAAATTAGCAGATTTTTGCTTACTAGTAGAAAAGCTCCATTTACCTTTGCCTTTCTGACTAGCGAGGAAAGCTTGATCGGCAACACACATAATGTACATATTCTACCTAGATTGATCTTCCTACAAGAGAACAAAGACTAAATCCTCAAATGTTAAGGCATTTGGATTGACTTTCATTTTTAAATGAAGAGTAGAAGCAAAACTCTGATATGAATTGGGAAGACCATCGAGAACAGTGTGCACAAGTGAACTCTCAGGCAAGACTTCATCAGCAAAAATCAATTGTTCCTTCAAATCTTTGATCTTTGTCAGAAAACTATCCATGGAATCTCCTTTATTCATGTGCTCACTCTCCAACTATTTTTGGAGGTAAGCAATACGAGCCTCATTCCTTGCCTAATATAAAGTAGTAAGTGTATCCCAAGCATCCTTAGCTATTCTGCAAGAGCAAATGTGAGGTACAATGGCATGATTGATAGACAAAGCTATCAATGCATGTGCCTAAGCATCTCTGACATCCCCACAATTTTTTTCTATAGTAGGTACAACAGGAATTACAACACAAAGAGGAACATGAAGAATATCATCATCTTCAATGCCATCTACATCACCTTCAGCAACTTTGTTTGCACGTGTACTAGGATGTTTTCAACACCCTGCACAATATTCCACAATCCTTTTGCAACCAATACATGATGCATCATATAAGCCCATAATGGGTAGTTGGTACTATCCAACTTATTCTCAATAGCCAACATATGGAATAGATCATTGCTTTCAACCATGGCCACTAATTAAAATACCCTGATGTAGAAAAATAATGTATCTGAAAAAGTTAAACAGAACTACCCTAACGAGTTCTACTAAACCTGTAGCAAACTTTGAGGCTCTTATACTAGCGAACAAAAACTTGTATATATCGTTGGCACACAAAGAACAAAATTGCTTACACAAGCACTATGATAGTGTGTTTGGAGGCCAAAATGAGCTCAGATCCCAATTTTGGCACGATATAGTGAAGCAATTTTGATCTACCAATCACCTTGAGTATGCTCACCAAATTTCATACGATTTTGAGACTGTGACCAGAGAGGTGTTGACGATTCCCTAGATGAAGTGACAACCTACTCTGATACCAATTAGTGGAGTTCGAGGTCTGCAAAAGCATGCAAACAACACAAGGAAGAAGAAGAAGCTTGGAGCACAACACACAATACTAAATGTATTACCACTAGAATGTACAAAGATAAGTAACCCCTTAGGGCTATAGGCATATATACAAGCAAGTGATAAAAAACCTCCTAAAGAGGGAAAAAAGTGCCCTGACAGTCCTAGTGTGTTCACGCATATCACTACCTAAATATATCAATAGTCATAATGAGAAGCATATATGTGAATTCAATGTTGATTTTCATGCCTTATTTGAGATGTGATATGTGGGGTATTTTCATCATTATTTGGGCATTTGGTTTGTGCGATTTGATGGGAGAATATCTTTGTGCTAAAAAAAATACATTAACATGTTATTGGCATTTTGGCCTTGAAGATTGCATACATATTGCCACTCTTGTGAAAAAAAGTTTATGGTTGAGTCTTCATGATGTTGGAGATGCATTTGATGTTGTTCTCTATCAACACACTATTGGATGCTTGATTTTCTTATGCATAATATGGCATAATGTTCAATATGTTGTCTCTCACATAATTAGATTTATGCATTGCCTAGGTGTCAAGCATTAGCAGTCAGTTAAATGCATCTTTTGCTATTTGAATGATACTCGAACACCTGGATTTTTTATCCTAAAAGAGGATCCTTAACACCATATTTACATGCTTTTTCGACTCAACTTAGGCTGCTTGCTATGAAACTCATGTGTCCACAAGTGTTATTTGCTTCATGCTTGGACGCTCATGCATATCTTGATTGAGGAAGAAGCAACCTAATTTGGCCACTTCTAGTTGTGAGGTTGAGTATAGGGTAGCTTTCATAGTGGTTTTTGAGTGTGTGTGTGGCATAGAAGCCTTTTGGCTTATTTGTGTGTTGGTCAATCTTTGATCACCACCATCTTTATTGATAGCCAGAGCACATTGGCATTTGTGAAGAACCATGTGTTCCATGCTTGCACAAAGCACATTAAGTTACACTATCATTATGTCAAGGAGAGGTTTCTGTTGGACAGATCAATTTGGCTTATGTTCCCACATAGGATAATGTTGCAGACCTTTTCACAAAGTCCTATCTATAGAGACATGTAAAGCCTTTCGCAAAGCTTTGGGCCTACTTCCTTTTGTGGATTAATTTCTCTCCACATAGCTTCACACTTCCTTATACATGAGTGTTAGATCCTTATTCACCACATCACTCCCAAGGGGGGATTTGTTGATATATTTTGCTAATGATTGTCCGAACACACTTAGGACCACCGAAGCACTTTTTTCCCTCTTTCTAATGTTTCTTTCTTTCGGCTTGTATATAAACCTATAACCTCACATATCTTTGTACATTGACATCAGTAATACATTTTGTATTGTGTTGTTTGCCAAGATTATTCTTCTTCCTTGTTGCTCATGTGCTTTGGCAGACCTCAAATTCCAACAAGAATTTCTATCTTAGATTATCAACCATGGACAAATGACATGAGGATTGTGAGCATGTGAAGAGTGAGAGTGCTCATACATAACCATATGTATACAATAAATTAACACATACAAATACAATGAAGAGAAATAATGAGTGCAACAACAAAGGTGCATAATAGATCATAAGATTACAATGGAGTCTAGATTCTTCACAATATCTTACAAATCAAGCTCTCAAAATGAGCCTATCAGCTCGATTGATAGATTTTTTATAAGTCTTGAAGATTTTCAAATCTATTTGTCGACATGGCTAGAACTTAGGTTCTAAGGCTGATTTGGAGGATTAAGGAGACTCTAAAAATTATGAAAAGTGTTATGTACCCTATGTCCCTACTTTGCAAGGTCTAGCACTCCTTGGTTTGCACAAAATGGAGTTGTAATTTAGAAAAATGGCTCATTCTTACAAAATTAGTGATAAAAGAATTTTTTGAATCAATGCATGGATGAAAAGAAAATTTGGAGAAGGTTTGTTATGTGTTTTTATGCCTCTTGTGGTGTCTTGAACTCATGCCAACCTCGTCATGTTTACTTCCTCTTCCAACATGCCCCCCATCTTGTGTCGATCATCTCTAATAGGCCTTTCACGATGCGCATTGCCAATGTACTTCTACAAAAGTTTGATGGACATTGTTTGTTTATCTACTTGAATGTTATGTGCTAAATCATGTTGAAGTCATTTCCAATCATTGGCTCATGGATTTTGCTATTTGGAGAGGTGAAAATACTCTAAATAATGAAGTTGTTCACATGTAAAGAGGTTTAACAAGTTTTTGGGATTAGAAATGAAGACTTTGGAGTGGTAATCCCAAAAGCTGATGGTGACCATATCTAGGGCCATTGGTTTATAAAAGGCAGGGAGGTACCATATGTAGGAAGTATCAAGTGTATAGCTTCTTCTTTTCTTGGGTGCTTATCAGGTCATATACTAGGTCATCTTTATTATAATCAAATCCTGAGACATCCAATTGTAGATAGTTCAGCTTTTTGAAAATGTGTAGGACAATTTGCATCAAATTAAGAATCTGTAGCATCATTTTGCATGCATGTCAAGAACACCTTTGATGCAGTCTTCCCAAATTTTAAAGTTTCAAGAATATATGCTACAATAGGATCATTGTGTGTTTTTTCTTTCAATGAATTGATATTTGAGCATACATTTATATTTTTTTGTATTCTATTCCTTAATAAAGAATAGTTGGAAGATTTGTTATCATGGAATCGGAGCATTGCATGGATTGTAGATGAGATCCATTACAATGTAGTGTGTGAAAGGGTCAAGTAATGCATGTACAAGTGGGTATCTACCTCATACAACACCTTCTACATGCAGGTGTTTTTCACGATACCTGGTGCAATAGCAAACACAAAACAAGCGATATCTCCTAGGTCAGATACCCAAATATGACTAATAGCACATTCATTTTGAAGCTCTCAATGAGATGCATCTAATCATCATTTTCAACTCAATCAAGCTACTTCACTTCAAGTTACATCCAAAACAATAAGTATTGGGAATCACCTACCTACACCTAGTGACTCCCTATGCCTCACACACACATGATATCAATGCAAAAAGGGGGGCAAAGGGGTAGGTAACATACCTACACCTAGTGACTTGCTATGCTTCACACACACATGATACCAATGAAAAAAGGGGGGGGGGAGGGGGTAGGTAGCACGTGCAAGCATAAATTTCATGCTTCAAAGAGACATACAAGCTCATGAAGAAGAAGAAGATATGCAAGCAAGAAGAAGAAGATTTAAAATTCAGAAGTTAGTTCTATATTATGGCTAAAATTCTTTACAAATATGTGAGAAAGTGAATCATATACAAATGCCCTAAGTTTGGTCGAGAGGAGATGGAAATGCAAGGGGAATGTGAATAGGGGTTGGAAAGGCCTATATGTTAATGTGTGGTGGTGAAGGGGGAATGGGGAAATGTAGTGGGGTTAAGGTAGAAGGAGATAGTGGGATATGGGGGGGGGGGGGGGTGGGTAGGATCATCGACGATGATGATGATGATGATGGTGATATGTCCATTGCTTATGTGACATTTTCTTGTATTGTGGTTACATTAAAAAGGGGAAGGGGGGTGATTGGGGAGGTGGTTGGTTTGGAAGGAGGTATAGGTGAGAAACAAAAGTAGTAAGTAGAGGGCAAAAATTGAGCAAGGATCCAAACATTGAAGTTGTTAGGCCGCCAAGGAGAGAAAATTATTATTGTAAACTCCATAGTATTTTTTGGTGAACAGTTCTGATTGAACAATCAAACCTGTACAATGTATCTTTTCAAAACATAATAGAAAGAAGTCTCTTTAGTGCATGGGGTGGAAGGCAAGTATCATACATGTCTGACTGTTAGGCCAGTGTTACCGCAAATGCTATTGGGTTATATTTGAGTACTGTTAGGATTAATATTTTGTTTTTTTCTGTACATCATTGTGGTTAATCATAAGTGTATGTGTGTAAGACGAGAATTAGTGTAGACCACAATCTACGTCTAGGTGAATCAGTGTTGATTCGATAATTTCTGATGAAATGTTGTAGTAATCATTTGGTGTAGTGATTTGCTACAGTGAAATTGATGTAGAGTAAAATAGTATCTGATTCCGATGTTATATGAGTAATTCTGATTGTACATTGCCACAATTACTTAACTAGTCGTAACTGGTTCAAGTTTGGTTGCCTTAGACCTATATGCAAAGGGAGAAAATGAAAGAATTTAAAGCACTCTAAATCTTGCCACCTAAGAAACCTATGTAACCTACTCCTTCCCTAACCGAACTCGAGAACAGAGAGAGGTTAACACTAGCGATCGTACTGGGGATTGGTCTTTATATCCTACATGCCAAAAATGCAGTCCGGTGAAACCTACTCAAAATATAAAAGTGATAAATATCATGTACGAGTCAATAATGCAATAGGCACCCGACAACCCAAACCAAGAGAAACAACAACATCAAACGAGAAGGTCAATAAGTGGTAGCATGGAACCGACACATTTCTTAGTTTTTTTTTTTGAGGGTACAATGAAATTGGAAAGCATACTGAAATGGAAATACACACTCACACACCCAACCTCGTAAGGTAGAGGCACCCATCATGAGAGACTCATGGGCATGTCCAGCTAGGACTTGAACTCAGGACATCTTCCTCAAGCTTCAAGGCGTCAGCCCACTAGGCTACGTGGCTACGGACACATTTCCTAGTTTTTGGTTTATGAGACACATCAAAAATCTCTTCTATACGGTCTAGTGAACCTTTGATGTCTGGTAAGACTCTGGCTATCGTGGAGATAGTGGTTGATAGTGAGATGATATAGAACACCCAATCTATGAAAATAGGACTTCCACCATAAGTAACTGTGGATATCTCCAAAATTATAACTTTTTAAAATAGTCAATACCAGGGAAACGTTGTCGAGGGGTGTGAATGGAGACAATCATAGATCATAATTGACTTGCGCCAGCCTCACTATGTGACTACACACAGGGTGTTTTGTAGTGTACTTAGGAGCTAAGATGTGTTTCAGTATGTGTGAAGTGATTAACTATGGTTTAATAACCTATTTAAGATCACCCTATGAATCTATTGTCCATAAGGTTGCGTAGCTCTATATCTCCAAAGACCATATTCATACGAATGAAAGAATAATGTTTAATCAGTTATACTATCTTTGATAATTTTGTCCACTTCGTGTTCAGTCTGCTTAGGTTGGGTAGTTCTTTTTAGAGGTGGAGGAAACAGAATCTCACTATTCTCACGTTGAGGTGACACAATTGAAAACAAAGCTAAAAACCTAGATAAACAGTAATCGTATGATGGGGAGATTGAAGATTCATTAATAATATGATCCTTAATTAATTCTTCTACTTCTATTTCTTCATTAGTTTCACTTTCTTTAGATTAGAGTAGAATTATCAATAAGTGGAGGTAATAAAGTTTCTAGAGTAAAAGATGTAGGTATGTTATGTTCATGAGTAGATTCATTTGAAGACACATGGTTTGTTGACATCAGAAATAAAGAGTAATGTAAAGTTTCAATTGATAAATGAACTATTTTTGTAATAATGTTAAGACTTGTTGAATAGTAATACTGCTATGTTGCTTGAGAACCAAAATAAATCCTATACAAATGCTTTGATGAAAATCCTATTACAAATACTTTGATAAAAAACCTAATACAAGATTTTAAGTTTCAAATGTGATAAAGAAAAAAAATAGGAGAAGCAGCATAAATGCAGCTCCAAACTCCTAGTCAAAAGCTCATAGGTTGCATCAATTCGTCACTTCTCTTCAAAATTCATCAATGCTCTATAGAAAGCAACATTAGGAAAAAACAACAAAAGTATGTCTCATAAAACATGAAACACACTTACATATAACACATTCATACATTCTCATACCTTCAATATGCTCATAGTGTTGGAGTTAGACGTCTGCAGAAGCACGCGAACAGCACAAGGAAGAAGAAGAAGCTTGGAGCACAAACACACAATACTGAATGTATTACTAGAGAATGTACAAAGATAAGTAGCCCATTAGGGCAATAGGCGTATATACAAGCCGAGGGAAAAAAACCTCCTAAAGAGGGAAAAAAGTACCCTGGCGGTCCTAGTGTGTTCACACACATCACTACCAAAATATATCAACAAATGCCCCCTGGGAGTGATGCGGTGAACAAGTAGCTGGCACTCATGTATAAGGAAGTGCCAAGCTATGTGGAAGTCACTCCACAAAAGGAAGTAAGCCCAAAGCTTTGTGGAAAGCTTCAAACTTCTCCCTAGGTAGAGCCTTCGTGAAAAGGTCTACAATGTTCTCCTGCGTGGGCACATATGCCAAGATGATCTCCCCAGCAGAGAACCTCTCCCTGACATAGTGATAATGCACCTCAATGTGCTTAGTGCAAGCATGGAACACAGGGTTCCTCGCAACTGCCAATGCACTCTGACTGTCAGTGAAGATGGTGGTGGCAGAAGACTGGCCAACACCCAAATCAGCCATAAGGCGTCTGAGCCACACACACTCAACAGTCACTGTGAAAGCTTCCCTATACTCAGCCTCACAACTGGAAGTGGCCACAGTAGGCTGCTTCTTGCTCAACCAAGATATAAGTGAGCTACCAAGCATGAAGCAAAAACCACTGGTAGACACACGAGTGTCATAGCAACCAACCCAATCTGAGTCAGAGAAAGCATGCAAATCTGGCGGTAGTGATCCCCCCTTGGGATAAAACAACCCAAGTAGCCGAGTACCACTCAAGTAGCGAAAGATGCGCTTAACCGCTTGTCAATGCTTGACTCCTGGGCAATGCATAAATCTGCTCATCTGTGAGACAACAAACTGAATATCTGGCCGAGTAATGCATAAGTAAATCAAGCATCCAACAGCCTGTTGATAGAGAATAGCATCAAATGCATCTCCAGCATCATGAAGACTCAATCGTAAACCTGTCTCCATAGGAGTGGCAATAGGCTTACAGTCTTCAAGGCCAAAATGCTGCAATAATGTGTCAATATATTTCGTTTGACACAAAGCCATTCCACCATCAACTTGCATAAATTGAATGCCCAAATAGTGAGGCAAATACCCCAAATCATACATCTCAAATGAGGCATGCAAATCAGCCTTAAAATCAGCAATATGCTTCTCAATAGGACCAGTGAGCAGCATGTCGTCAACATAGACAACGATGATTCTTTGAGTAGTTCATTTGCATTGACCATTACATGATTGCATGTCCTCATACACTCGGCTAGGTTTGTATACTCTTTGGATTGATATTTAAAAGCGTGTATCCCCACTATATGCACTTGTGAGGGGATTGAGGTATAGTCTCTTTCTCCGCAAGTCCCTAAGTTGATACTTAGGTCAACACACTTTTTGGCGCCGTTGCCGGGGAGTGACGAATCAAACCGAGGCATTCGTGTGATGGTAAGTATCTTTTTGCATTGAAGTAAGTGGAGGAGCGGAAATCTTCTCTTCTTTGGTAAGTCATTTTCAGCCGCACTTGCTACTTCTCATTCTTGGAGTGTGTGTAGTGAGTTGTTAGTTTAGGGAAGTGAGTAGAAGGAGTAGAGTAGGAGTGATTAGAGAGTGGACCAAGTCATTAGAGTAGATTTTAGTTTTGTTCAGAAAAGTTTCCTTTTTGTAAGCTAGAAAACTCCAAGTATAAAAGCCAAAAAAAATCATTCTGCAAGTCACTTGTATTTTCTGAGCAAGTATCGTGCGAGGAGCTGCCAAGTATCGTTTCGGATCCGTCCAGCGATCGTGAGTGGGTGGAGCAAGAAAAGTGGTTAGGAGAGTTGGAAGAGAGTGTCAAAGGTAAACAAACTCACATCTTGCTCATAAACTTTCAAGAAATCTGAAATTTCTTTTCAAAAAAAATTGCACTGCGTCAGGTATCGTTTGGGTCACACAGAGGTTAAAAGTTGAGTTTTGAGTGAGACAGAGAGTGGAGAAGGGGGAGGAGAGTGCATAAAACAATTGCATTGAATCAAACTTAAAAAAATCTTTGTCAAAAATTGTCTAAGGGTCGAGTATCGTTTGGCTCCCACGGTCGAGTATCGTTTGCTCCTGTGGTCGAGTATCGCGATACTCCCCTTCGATCGTCGATCGTTTCGCTAGATATCGTTGATCGTAGATCGTTTCAGCTAAAGATCGGTATCGTTTTGGCTCAAGTATCGTCGATCGACTCAGTGAGAGATCGTTTACCAGAGATCGCGATACTTGGGAGAGTTCGGTATTGTTTCAGAGATCATTTACAGCAAAGATCGTCGATCGTTTCGATAAGATATCGTAGATCGTGTATCGTTGAATGCTAGAGATCGGTATCGTTAATCCAAAGATCGTTTACTAGCGATCGTTTTTGTCAAAGATCGTAGATCGTTTCACTCAGAGGTCGTGTATCGGTTACCAGAGATCGCGATACCTAGCAAGTATCGTGTATCGTTTTTGTCAGCGATCGTTTGGGTCCAGAGATCGTTTTTCCAGCGATCGTTTGCCAAATATCATTTCGTGAGAGATCGTGTATCGTTTTGGACCGATCGCGATACTTTGCAAGTATCGTGTATCGTTTTCATCCAGATATCGTGTATCGTGTCGGTCAAGTATCGTTTTGGTCCAAGTATCGTGTATCGCGTCTCAGAGATCGCGATACTTGCCAGCGATCGAGTATCGTTTTGAACCAAGTATCGAGTATCGTTTCAGACTCAGAGATCGTGTATCGTGGAATTTGGAAAGCCAAGTATCGTGGTTTGAAAATTTCTGCTTCAGTCATTTTCCAGCCTAATTTTTCCTAGAATTCTAAGCCATAGCTTGGAGTTCTAGAAGCTAGAGGTTAGCAAGGGCTGATCTGAGCTTTTAAGTGGATGAACTTGAGATCCGAAAGAACCCTAGGAAGCCGAAGAAGTGTAATTTCTTCCGTAGGGAGTGTAGCCGAGCCAACTAGCCGTTCACACTATTCTGAGACCTCCAGTGAGTCAGAAGGAGAAATTCCCATGGCTTCAGAGGATATGCAAAACACTGTACCCATGATTGGCATGATGTCAATCATTGAGGGAGAATACAGAACCTCCTTGGAGTATGTGAACACAAACCACAACGAGATCCCTATCTATTTGGATGGTCTAAACAGATCAGTGGCCAGACTGAAGAAGGCTTCAGAGGCTTACATAGTGCCTAGACCAGCAGTCAAGTACGTAGGAGGACTGTACATGGACAAACAAGATATCCAATACGTGGTCACAGAACACCCGGAAATCATTAATGAGCATGGTGAGGAAAATAATGCTTCAAGCTTAAATGGAGGTGGAAACGAAGAGCAAGTAACTACTCCTAGAGGGAGATCTACAATTACTAAAATTTGGAGAGGAGACCTAATTCCCCAGGATGATACTCTAATAGATGTGTATTTGATTAACGGAATGGAGCACCTGCTTAGAGCCCATTCCTCTATATGGGAAGCTGCTCCTAATCCAGTTACCATCTATGAGTTACAAGACCCTGAGTTCCCCACCATCATCACATATTTGGATAAAAATCACAGAAGATATTGGCCAATAACAGAATTAGAGAGAGTTGAGTTGAAATATCAAAATATCCCAGTGTTCCCTCCTAGGGACCAAGCCACTACTTCACGGAACCCACTTGGAACATCCCAGAATGATTCATATCAACAGTCGGGACAAACACAACAAACACAACAAAACCAGATACCAGTCAGACCACATGTGCAATTTGCAATGCCTGCAATTAACCCGAACTACCGGCCTCAACCAGCTATTGACCCAAGACATGGAGTTCATGCTCCAGTCAGACCACAGGTAGTAAGAGGACCAGGTATAACAATAGGAAGACCCATTTACCCTGTAATGCCTAGACAACCTGAAGCAGGAAGGAGATTAAGGCCGATCCAAGTTGCCAAGTGCATGAGAAATCACTATGATGGCTCTAGTGAACCCTATAATCACATAGCAGAATTTAAACAAGTAGTTAGAGCCGAGCAGGTAGATGACTTCCTGATTCAATATGAGTCTTTTGGCCTTACCTTGTCAGACACAACTTTGGCCTGGTTTCAGCCATTGGACCCGAATACCTTTCAGAACATGGAGCAGGTATATCAAGAAATGATTGAAGAATTTACCAAATCGGGAATTAAAAACAATTCTTCGTCATTAATCCACAGCTTCAAACAAGTCCCTACCGAGTCAGTGAGATTGGCAGCAAGGAGATTCAAGCAGTATGTGGATAGATGCCCTGTGGAAGAGAGACCAACGCAAAACAAAATGGTATCATTGTTCTTGGAAGGACTGTTGAACGGAACCTTGAGGTCATTAGTGTATGTAAAGAGAGTTCAAACCTTGCAAGAGTGTATGAAGGAATGTATAGACCTAGAAGATAACCTTGCAGAAGACTTGAAAATACCTCTAGGTAGTTTGAAAAGTGAAGAATCAGCCAGTAGCACATCAAACTCCAAAAACAATGTGGAAGAAATAGCAGATTTAGTAGCAAAAAAACTGAACGTTCAAGGACAGAGGAATTATCCCACTAATCCCATGAGGATGCCTATGCTTAGAAGATGTATGCAGTGCGGAGGAGATCATCCTTCTCATTTGTGTACTAGGGGAGTAGTCCCACCACCTGCCTATGCTCCTCATAGACCCTCTGTCCCCGGACCGCTACAATACTGCAGTATAGAGCAGAGATATACAAACCATAGCACCGAGAACTGCCCTTACAATAGGCAAAACAGACCCACCCAGCCTTATGTGAGACCATATGGATACCCGCAGAATCAGCAGGGAGGTGAAGCCTTTAGATATCCTTCTTATCAGCCACAGGCACCCATACCAAGACCATACGCATATCAGGGATATACGCAACCACAACCAGTACTAGGACAACAACCGCCCCACCCTCAGAACGTTGTCCCAGTCAAGATTGCACAACCAGAGGAAAACCTAGAAAGGGCTATAGTGCCAGCCACACCTTTGACTAGTAGTGAACCATATGACTCATTTTATGACCCTAGTCAAGGAGCATACCCTAGTTATGAAAGCTCAATAATGGAATATGGACAACTGCATGAACCATATGCTTATGGCATGGAGACACCAGAGAGTTCATATAATTATGAGCAGGACTATGTGTCCTTAATGTACACAGCTCCTAGAGCAACCATGCCACCTCGACCAATGAATAGACAGCCTGTACCCAGAGGACCATGCTACAGATGTGGAGGTGACCACTATATTAGAGAATGTACATTACCAAACCCACCACCACCACAACGAATTTGGGAAGGCTACTGCTGCGATTGTGGTAAGGAACATCTTTTCAGAGATTGTCCTAAGAATCCCAACAAAGTCACATCTAACGTGCAGATCAATGTGATAGAAGTGATTGAATCATCAGGGAGCGATAAAGAGTACACCGTACCTTTGAAGGCCATAACAAGAGCCAAGGCTAGAGAGAACCCTGATAAAACGAACGAGAGTAATCAAAGTGACAAAGAGGGGAATATACCCGTCCCACACAGAGTAGAAGACTCTGAAGAACCAGAGATAAGTATCATCAGTAAAAGATCCCAGAGATGGAAGAACCGGAGAGATAGGATAAAAGAAAAAAAGTTATTACAAAAAAAGGAAAACGAAAAGAGTAAACAGAAACCAACGAAGGAACCGCAAGTGGAAGAAGAAAATAGAAATGAGAGGAAAAGGGAGGAGGTAGGATCAGTATTAGCAGACCCAATGCCTGAAGAATTAGCCATGTGGATTCAGGCATACAAGGCGAGAATAAAAGCAGGACCTTCCATAGAGCAACATGAGAGAGAATATCCGAGAGGCGACTTAGAGAAAGAAAGGTTACAAATATGCAAGAAGTTGATAGAGATTGCGCAACAAACCTTAGAAAAACCTGCATCACCTCTACCAAATACCCGAATTTCCAAAGAAAAATTCCAAGAGTGCCTAAACACTCAGGAAAAGCCTGAAGTATATAGACCACAAAATGATGAACTTGGTATTGAGAGAAAGGAAGGATCCATAGTCCCTGAAGTAGAAGGAGACTGGACTAAGGATCTATGGGCACGAGTTCAAGAGGACAAATGGAAAAAGGTAGCAGGAATGGAACCGCCCTTTGAGGAATTAGAAGCAGAAAATGAAATGGAGGGTTCAATACCTGAACTAAATTCAGAAGAAATTTTTCCGATGGATGCAAGTGACAAGGAAGATGTAAAGGAACTACCCAACTACACAGGGGAGTACGAGCACAATTCAGAATTGTATCGCATTCCATCAATAAGGAGACGGGAAACGAACCCATCAATCCAAACATCTGAGATCATACGTCTTAGGGAGGTGAAAATCCCATGTACCTTAACATTCGAGGAACTGTTAAAGGTAAAACCACACTTAAAAGAGAAATTGATCAATCAATGGGAAGTCAAGGAAGAAAAGAAAGAGGTAGCTGACGAAGTGAAAACAGTGAGAATTCCAGTGGATAAGGTAGGAGACTTTAGTGAAGGAGACGAAGGAAATACCTGTCTTCCAATCACCTATAGGGGTTGCACTACCAAAGCCATACTAGATTCAGGAGCTGGTGTTGGCATTGCTAGCAAAGAAATTTGGGAAAAATGGGGACAACCAGCATTAAGACCAACACGCATGAAAATACAAATGGCAGATGGACATACAGAAAGACCCTTAGGATTGTTGGAACGAGTAGTCTTCACTACATGTGGAGTGGAATTTGAACACACTTTAGCAATATGTCACTTCGAAAGGCCAAGCAATTATGAAATGATCTTGGGAAGGCCCTTCATGAGACAGCTAAAGGTCGTACAAGATTTGGGAAAAGATGCAGTATACCTACAACACTCAGGAACCACCACTAGGATAAACCTACATACATACACTTATCAAGATGTGCCACCTCTACAATGGAATCAAATCCACAAAGAGGAGGACGATCAATCGGTTCATAGTGCAGGTTCTAGTAATCAATCCTGGATGAACGAGGACACTCATCTATGGATATGTCAAGCTGCAAAGAAGGAAGAGGAGAGAAGAAAAAGTTGGCAGCAGAAACAAGGAATAGTGAGGTCTGTACAAGATCCAGCCTATATGCCACAAGTATTTCCGGATGAAGAATTCGAACCTCACGGTTGGATGGAGATCTTAGCTACCCTCGATGTCTGTGTAAACGAAGAAGTAGTGACTATGAACGAATGTATCGACGAGGAGGGTTATGATGTTAGTCTGTATGTGGTAGTCCTTCAGGAGGCAGAAGAAGGAGAAGTGATCGAGAAAGACTGGAAGGAGGACTACGAGAGCATCGAAATGGAACCAGAACCCATGGATCTAGGGATTGGTACCACCAACATAGAGATCACGGCCAATGAAACACATAAGGAACCTACACAAAAAGGGGAATTAGAAGTTGAAAGGGAATTAGAAGGGGAAGAAAACAAACCCCAAGACCAATTTGAGGTACCAGCTCATTTCAAAAAATACGAAGTAGAGGAGAGGAAAATTGCTATTCAAATGCCTAAAAGAGAAGCACAACCTGGAATAGCATATGATAATAAGGAACAGACCAAAAAGATAGTGGTAACTATGGAAGGAGGAGAAGAACGATGTACCTTCATAGGACAGGATGTCTCATTAGAAGAAGAACAAGAGTTAATTCGACTCATAAGAGAATACCGAGATGTCTTTGCTTGGACTTATAAGGACTTAAAGGGAGTAGATCCATCTATATGTGCGCATAGAATCCCCATGACATCCGAAGCCAAACCTTCGAAACAGAGACCATATACTTATAATGACGTGTATTCAGCCAAGATAAAAGAAGAAATAGATAAGTTGTTAGATGCTGGATTCATCTACGAAATTGAGCACACGGAATGGGTGTCACCCTTGGTGGTTGTACCAAAAAAGAATGGAAAGTTAAGAGTGTGCATCAATTTGAAAAAAGTGAACGCCGCAACCATAAGGGATAGCTATCCCTTACCAATCACTGATCATCTCTTGGAAAGGGTAGCAGGGAAGGAAGTCTATAGTTTTCTGGATGGCTTTTCAGGGTATAATCAGGTAGCCATTGCTCCTGAGGACCAACATAAGACTGCATTTGCAACTAAATGGGGAGTATACGCCTTTAGAGTCATGCCTTTTGGTTTAACGAATGCCCCAGCTACTTTCCAAAGATTGATGTGTCATGTGTTCAAGGAGTTTCTGAGAAAAAGCATGGAGGTATACGTGGATGATCTTTGTACATATTCAGCTATACGATCAGAGCACATCCCTGAACTTGAAAAGATTTTTGCTAAATGTCGACAATATCGAGTATGCCTCAATCCGGAAAAATGTGTCTTCATGGTGCGACAAGGGAAAATCTTAGGACATATTGTCTCTAAGAATGGAATTTCAACGGATGAAGACAAAATTAAAGTAATTTTGGCTTTACCAAGACCTAAAACGGCTAAAGAAGTTCAAGCATTTATGGGACATTGTGGATACTATCGAAGATTCATACATATGTACGCCATAATTGCTAGACCTCTTTATGCATTATTGACTCTATTTAATTGGACCGAAGAATGTGAAAAAGCCTTTAATGAGTTAAAGAATCGATTGAGTTCAGCACCCATTCTTCGAGTCCCCAACTGGAATAAACGGTTTCACATCCATGTTGATGCGTCCAAGTTTGCTATTGGTTGCATCTTAGCTCAACCAGCTGACACAGGAAAATTAGACCACCCGATAGCCTATGCCAGTAGACAGTTAAATCAAGCAGAACGCAATTATACTACTACGGAGAGAGAAGGCCTAGGGATGGTATACGCAGTCAAGAAATTCAGACATTACTTACTGGCAAACAAATTCAAATTCTTCATTGATCATCAAGCCCTATTGTACCTAGTCAACAAGCCTTGTAATACAGGACGACTAGTACGGTGGTTTTTATTGCTAATGGAATTTGATTTTGAGGTAATAGTCAAGAAAGGAAACACCCACATCAGAGCAGACCACTTATCTCGTATGACCCATGGAGAACCACCCATAGGAGTACCCGATGACCTGCCAGATACCTATCTTTTTAACCTGGAAGTATGTCCTCAGTGGGCAGAAAAATTGATCCCGATACTTACACATGGACCTAAAGATGGGATCATGCCAAACCAAACGCAAGATCTCTGGAAGACTAAAAACCTTCACATCATTGCGGGAAGTTTGTACCACCAGGATTCAAGCGGATTACTAATGAGATGCGTGGAAGAAGAGGAACAAGAAATGTGGCTTCAGAAAGCACACATAAACCAATGGAACACTCATTTGAACGCAAATGGAACGTGGCAAGCACTCAAGAGATTTGGCATATATTGGCCAACCATGCAACGAGATGCACATAACTGTGTATCAACCTGTCAGACCTGTCAAGAACAAACCCCAGATGAGAACTCTACATTATGCTATTCCACAATAGCACCAAGGTGGAGCATGCCTCTAGTAAAGTTCTTGAAAACTCGAGAGTACCCTGACGGAGCTACCTTGGCAAGGAAGCGTGCTCTTGAAGAACAGAGTAAGGATTATGCCATCATAGGAAAACAACTCTTTAAACGCGGGAAAGATAACCAATTAAGAATGTGCATACATGAAAATGAATATCTATCTGTCTTGGAGATGGCCCATACAGGAGCTGCAGGAGGACACTTCTCTGCAGACAAAACAGCAAAAATGATCCTCTTTGCTGGAATGTGGTGGCCAACTCTACATCAAGACGCCATAACATATGTGCAACGGTGTGATACTTGTCAACGAACGAAATATCCTATTAGAAGAGATGAGATGCCACTTAGACCCATGATGAGTGCTAGAGCTTTCACGAAGTGGGGAATAGACTTCATAGGACCTATTAGCCCACCAGCAAAAGGTTCACATGCCGAATACATAATTGTAGCCACAGATTACCTGACCAAATGGGTTGAAGCAAAAGCAACAAAGAAAAATGACGCAAGAACTACAGCCAAGTTTCTCTTCGAGAACGTCTTCACTAGATTTGGACTACCTATAGAGATCGTGAGTGATAGAGGTACGCACTTTGTTAATGAAGTGATAGAAGCCTTATTGAATGAATTCTTAGTAATTCATAAGAAATCTGCTCCTTATCACCCACAAGCAAATGGACAAGCAGAAAGTTCAAATAAAATCTTGTGTACTGTTCTCACCAAAATCGTTAACAACGGTAGATCAGATTGGGATAAGCAGTTACACCATGCTTTATGGGCATTCCGAGTAGCCTATAAAACCGCCATAGGCACTACTCCTTTTAACTTAGTATATGGACAAAATGCTATTTTGCCAATTGATTTCTTGATTCCCACTCTTAGAGTTGCAACTACTTATGAGTGGACCGGACATGAATTATCAGCACAATTGGACCAAATAGAAAAACTTCATGAAACTAGGTTACAAGCAGTAGCGGGTATTTATGCTGCTAAAAGACGACAAAAAGCCTATTTCGATGCGCATATCAAGGACAAACAATTGAAGGAAGGAGATTTAGTTTTGGTGTACACTTTGAAACAACATGCTAAGAAATTGCAAAAGAGAGGATATGGCCCATTAATCATTAATCGTATATCTACAGGTGGAGCCATCAGCTTAGCAACTCTAGATGGAGATGTGTTACCAAACTACATCAGCGGGTGTAGAGTAAAGAAATACCTAGAACCATTAACTGACGAAATTATGTCACGATTACTCAAAGGTAAAAATAGACGCATAGAAGAGGAGAGAATACGGGAAGAGGCGAGACAAGAAGCATTGGAAAGGATAAAGAAACGAAAAGAGTGGATGAGAGAGCGAGATGAAAGATATCGTCAAGGAGAAGAACTCATCCCGATGGCTAATTTTAGAACCACTCAAAATCTGGGATCGCAAAGAACACAACCCTACCTAAATTTGGGAGCCGGAAAAACGGAGTATCACTTGGTAAATGCGCTTATTGATACAGGTGCCGCTGTAAGTTGCATTAAGTTTTCTTTGACCCAAAAACTCAAAGAGACAACCCGCCCATCAATGGCTCAATTGATAGGAATAGGAGGAACCATTACTCAGTGCATAGGAGAGATCACTTTGCCGTTGCATCTTGGTAACAATACTATGGAACAAAAACTGTTAGTGTGTCATGACCAAGATCTACTTGAAGAGGTTGTGTTAGGTCAAGATTGGATTTACGAATACGAGGTGACCATTCAATTGGCATTAGGATATATCTCAGCCAGAATAGGACATCGTGAGGTATTTAGTCTGTTAGATGAACGACCAATCAAATACTTGAAAATAGAGCCAAAAATCCAACCAAATGACCAAAATCATGAGTACATACCCAATAGCACTATAGAAGTTCCTTCCTCTAGTATTTCTCGTGAGAATACTATAAATTCTGTGTGCTTTCCATCTTCGAGTATAGAGAGTCTCAAGAGTGCATATGAACCTGAAACCAAGCCTAGTGACGCACAATGCACAAGAGAGAATACTCCTTTGCAAGAATTGAAGTCTACACCTATGAAAGCATACCCTATTCCACATTCTTCACTAGCTTGGATAAGGAAGGATCAAAAGAAGGCATATTTTCAACAACAGAAAAGTCTTCGACATCAGCGTGTCAAATCGAATAAGAAGACAAAGAATTTTGAGCACCACGGTCAACCTCGACTCACTAGCAGATGGATCCCAAAGAAACTGATAACTGCACAACCGGATCGAACACAAATATGGATCCCAAAGTCATGTATTTCAAGGACGACCAACCAAAACAATGAGCATCCTCAGAAGGGCAATCACCATCAACATGGTCAACAGGCACACCAGCCAAGAAAGAAGACCTATTGGAAAAAGAAGGAGTCTGCAGCTGCAACACAAGGAAGACCGAAATTCCAAAAGCAGATAGAGCAAACGCACTATAAGGGAAGAATCACATTTATCAAGAAGGTTCCGAAGGAAATACATCCCCACCAAATGAAGCAGAATTGGGTGCCGAAGGATCCCGCAACTTGTATGCATAGAGCTACAAAATCCAATTGCACACATGAGGAGTTATCAGGACCCAAAGTATGCATGATAGGCCACATTACAAGGCCAAGCATTCGGCACAACGTCCTTCTACTTCCGGATAGTCACGCACATTTTCCCTTTGGAAATAGGAGAGCACTTGTACATATCTTAAGAGAATACTCCAAAAAAATTACTAACCGCTTCGGCTATGGACTAACAGTTATGTTTTCTTTTCAGCAAAAAAAATATAAAAATACATAAAAAACAATCCAGGTATTACCTTTCTCACACCCACGGGAAAGGGACGACACCATTCACTCGGAGCAATGTCAAGCTTAAGACAAATAAAGGAACATTTCTGATAATATATGGCCACTAATTCACACTCTATATTGAGTGCAGATGTCATCAACAAATTCTGAAGCCACTCAAGAGGAAGAAGTCCAACTTTTTCCATTAGAGTCGATCACAAGAGTAAGAGGCCATTGGTTCCGGGATGACCAACCAGTGTCAGAACTTCTCTTCATGGCAACAATAAAGATTATGGACAGGGATCACTGTTTCCCTATCATGTCTCAGGATTTCAAAACGATAGTACAAGGATTACCACATATTGAAGATGTATGAACCCAGGCAGGACTAGAGGCATTTCTCAAATTGCCTATTTATGTACCAGACTTTCAGCGGTGCACTCAAGTAATGAATACTATGCAACCTGCTGCAACAAAGATATCGATTCCAGAAGCACAGGTATTGGATAAAGTAGGTACATGGAAGACGATTCAATTCACACATGAATTGATCAATAAAGCTTTTGGGTGGAGTTAGGAGGGCATTACTAACATTAAGGATGAATGCCACGACCCAAAGAAAAGATCATTCCTAGAGATCAATAGAATAGACATCGAAGATGCAGTCAGATTGGTGCATCAACACTTCTGTTTCCCCAGTATGCACAGATACACAGCTCCACAAAAGATCGTAGTACAACTGTTATCCCATGCCATGAGACAGATAGGCAACAAAGTGAATCTAACAGGTTATGTACAAGAAAGATTATTTGAGGCCCAGAAGAAATGGGGCCAGAAGAAGTTCCTGAATGGCAGTTCCGCTTTAACATTGCTAATATATGAAGCTTTAGATATGAAGAACTGCTTAAGGGAGATGCCAACCTCAGAAGGGCTGGCTAAATACGTGAAATCCGCCACAGTTCCCAAAAAGAAGAAAATTGCTACAGGTATTGAAGAGGCAGGGACCAGTTCTCAACCAAAAATGAGAGGTACAAAGCGTCTACGGGAAGACGAAGCTCAGGCTACACCCCAATCCAAACGCACACATGTGTTACCCACAATCCCCGTAGTACAAATGCCAATTACAAAAAGAGATTTATCTGCTTCCCTTGAAGAAACACATCAATATATGCAAGGACAAGTGAATCTCAACGTCCAAGGTCATCATTATAGACAGGCCAGTCAAGCAGCACCAAAGCATCAAGAGAAGACCCTAAAAACACCGGGAAGATACAAAGAATTAGGCATCAATGATTCTAGTACAAATACGGAATCCAGTCCGGAGAAAGATACTCTAGATACTGATATCAGGACAGAAACTTATGAAGGAGAAGGATCAGAAATGAATCAAGTGGAAGTGACACCAGACAACCACGAAGAAAAGATACAGAAGGTAAATGATGCTAACGAACCTGAACACGTCATTCAATTAAATGACACTACAAAGCTCAGCATCAAGGAAGATACAAACAGGGCTACATATGCAAAACCACCTATTAAAGAGGAAGAGCAAACTCCAGTGAGTAAGAAAGCAGAGGAGTCACAAAACCAAGAACAATTTGTGATAGAAGTGCCAGATGACACACCGCAAGGAAACAAGGGAGACATGGAGGCTGAGCCAAGGATTCAACTTCAGATTAGGCAGCCCCATGACACTACATTGCATATCGCACAGGGAAAAGATGTCAGAACAGGCGCAGAATCGAGCATACCAAAAACATGGCTAAATGTGGATGTTGCTCAATTGAAGCCTGTAGTCAAACAGATGATTCAGACAGCCATGGAAACACAACAGCAAATGATGGACATAGATGCGGACTACGAGAAGGCCATGAGAGAACGAAGTCAGTTCCAAATAATGAGTCAACAACTATCATCACAGATAATTCAGGTACAAAAGGAAATAGTAATAAAAGACACGGAGATGATGGAGGCCAAAACAAAATATGAATCATTAATCACTCAGCATCATCAACTACAAACACAGCTCGCGACATTACAGAAATTACACGATGCAAGCGAAGCTGACAAAGAAAGAATGAGAACTAGAAGTAGTTTGCTCGAGACACAACTCAAGTTATACATGGAAGAAAATGACACATTACGAGGCAGGAATAAAGAGTTAATGAAGTCATTATTGTATGATCAACCAATCGAGCAACAGGAATCCTCAGAAATCAAAGAAAAAGAATTGAGGGATCAGATCGCACATTATGAAGATTTGCTAAAGCAAGAACGAGCCCTGACAGAAGAATGGAAAAGCAAATACACAAATGAAACCAACGAACTAAAAAGTCAATTACAAAAGGTAAATGCCAAACTGGTACAGAGTTACAACGAAAACATGGATAATGTCGCTGAAGTAGGAAATGAATTGCTAGCGGCTAAAGAAGCACTCAGGGCAGCCATGCAAGAAGTCAAAGAGAAAGATAAGTGCATAGCACAATTGAAGACGCAAATAAAAGAAAAAGCACCGATCGGGACACCAGTAGTGCCGACTAAGGAAAATCCTACTGACGAGGTGGAGGTAAGCCCTCTATCTCACCCGATCTATCATTCTCCAATACATGAGCAGTTGGCCGACATACATGACGAACATCCAATGCCATACACTGCAGAAATAAGTCAAAAGGAACGGGCACTAGTGGTGTCCCAATTGACTAAAAATTTTGAAAATGAAGTAATCAAGGTCATGAAGGAAGCTAAGATCAAAGGTAAAGACTTAGAAAAGATCATGAAGCCTTTCAACGTTCCATACGGACTTTTGAAAGAGAAAACAAGACGCTATATAAAAAGAATTACCCAGAAGAGTCCAGATGAGCAGCTGAATTTCAAACACGACACATTCACTTACTCTCAAGAAGAGTTTGAAGCTGCACAACCAGTGTGGAGAAGGAAATTTTTGGAGAAACATCCCACATTACGGGTGCATTGGCAAGCAGCACCATATCTATTGCAGGTAAACCCTACATTTTGTCCTGTACCTCGTAGAAGAGAAGCTAGAACATTTTTGGACATGCAAAGGCAAGGTACACTAAATAATCAGTGGCTGAATTATCCGCTACTTCCAAGCCCTCCATATAATTATTTGCCAACGGAAGATTATATGGTCAAGACCATAGAATTTTGGCTACAAAATTATGCGACAGTACCAGATTTAGCTGTCAAAATGACAAATAAAATACTTAGTATGCTACTCACTGTACTGAAAGTTTTCAAACATGCGGCATACACCTTTTTGAATTTTATTGGAATTAATCAGGGCACAGATATACTTATTTTTGATCTATCAGTGATGCCAAGCAGACCAACTATAATGGCTTACTACTCCAGGCTTATGTTCTTGCCAAGTCCATATATGCAGACATTTGAAGAAGCGTTTTTTACAGGATTTTTTGAGATTGATTCTGAGATATTTTTGAAGATGTCATCTAATCTCAATGCTAGATTAGTAGCATATGAACTAAGCTTCTTCGCAGATCACAGACAGCCACCACATGATGGCATGAAGGCAGAACAGTGGAAACAACTGATGATACGTGAAGCTAATCTGCTAAATGATAAAGAGCAAACAGTATATCGAACATATGCCCGTCGCTTATCAAAGCCTGTCGGGGACGACAGAGTCCAGGAGGGGGGCAGTGTCGAGGGAGAGACAAGTAAAAAGAAGAAAAGAAGAAAACAACGAAAGAAATAGCTTCACTAAAAGGTAAGATTTGAAGATACATCTCTGCAGGAAGCCCCGCAGGGGCGCATTACCCATCTCTGCACAGAGCCCCGCAGGGGCACGCATCAGGCGAAAAGAGAAATCAGCCAAGTCACGCACGGTGGAAAGAAGTAAACAGCCTCAAAGCAATACAACAGGGTCAGATGTGTGCAACCAGGACAAATCAGAGGACCAAAAGTTACAAAGGGGTAGAGGCTGAAAAGTTTAAGAGGGTGACTAAGAACAGCACATTCCTAGTCACTGGTGGCGTGCGTGGCAACCCAAGTCAACAGGCAAGACAAGTGCAACAGGCTCTCGAGTAGTAGAGCTTGAATCAAGAAGGCCATCGAATCTGCATGTCTGTTTAACTGCACACAATACTGACCAAGGGGAGCGTGCGAAGAAAAGCAGAAGCGCCTCTAAAACATAATGCAAGATCAAGAATCAGGCAACACGGACCACTGGACGCGTGCGCGAAGCAAAGTCTGTCAAGGGACGACAGAGACGAAGAGGGGGAGAGTGTTGCAGAGCTAAAGAGCGCACAAAGCAGAGAAAAAAGACGGGCCCCAAAATTTTTCCGATTTGGACTTCATATTTTTGTACCATAATCATTCTTGTAATATATTTTCCGTTGTAAAGGCACTAGAGGAGTCCTCTAGATGCATCCCCACAGAAGATTAGAAGCTTACCCATGTAAAATAGTAGAAATTTAGTCTTTTAGTGAATAAAGTGCCGGTCTCTTGTGTGAAAGGACCATTTTTTAGGGCACTAGTATATAAGTCAAATGTGACTCTTTGTAAAGAACTTTTTGCCATTGTGAGAATAAAGAGCACAGAAATTCGAATTTGTGTCTTCTTCCCTCCTTATCTTCTTCCTCGCGAGCTTGTATGCATGTGTATTGCTTGGAAAGAGTGCTTGTGAGTGTTGTCTGTCCATGAAAGTGTTTCTTGGCTGTAGGAAAGGTGTGTGCGAAGTGTAGGAAGTGCTGAAGTGTAGGAAAGTATTCCCGCGACTCAGTATTTCGCTCATAACTTGAAGTAGGAGCGTCAAAATTGAGTGAAGTCACTGCCATTGGATGCGTCTTCTCGAGAGTTTCGAAACGCATATGCTATTCGCTATATTTGGAGTTCGGAGCTGGGAGAAAAGTCCAAAATACTGACGGCTGCTGCACCAAGTATCGTTTCGCCTTGACCAACAGTTAGAGCTTGTTTGGATAAGTCTTTGCCTCATTTACATTCTTTGAGTAGTTCATTTGCATTGACCATTACATGATTGCATGTCCTCATACACTCGGCTAGGTTTGTATACTCTTTGGATTGATATTTAAAAGCGTGTATCCCCACTATATGCACTTGTGAGGGGATTGAGGTATAGTCTCTTTCTCCGCAAGTCCCTAAGTTGATACTTAGGTCAACACATCATTCCTTTGAGAATAGCCTTGAGACTTGATAAAACTATAAAACTTTTGGTACCATTTTCTAGGGGATTGTTTAAGATCCAAGAAAGTAATTTTCATATCCATTTGGACTAGCTCGAAGTCCTACATTGCAACAAATCCAAGCAACATGCACAGGGTAGTCATCTTGACCACTGGAGAGAAGATCTTCTTGAAATCAACACCATGTTGTTGCTTAAAACTTGTTGCGATAAGTCATGCTTTATACTTTGTAGAAGCGCTATCTGATGTGAATTTTAGCTTATATACTCATTTACACTATAAAAATTTCCTACCCTTTGGCAAAGGTACTAAGTCCCAAGTAACATTCTTCTGAATATAATCCAACTCACTCTTCATGGCATGCTCCGACTTGACATGATCCTTTGATTGCATAGCCTCTTTGTAACAAGAAGGCTCACCAGCATCTATTAGCATAACAAAATCCAAATCTAGAATATACCTATCGTGTGGATGCAAAACACATGCAGAACTTCAAAATGGTTGCTAAACAAGAGCATTTGCAAATTGATCTGATTGGATGTTCTCTTAAACATCCCTATGTGTAGCATTTTTATGCATGGTAACTGGAGGAATAGTATCCTAAATCACCACTCTTCTCACTTCAATGCCCTTAATGGGTTTTTTATGCATCTTAGACTCATTGAAAGTGAATTCACTACTTATGATCACTAATCATGTTTCAAGATCACATAAGCGATGTCCAAATTGGCATTCTTGACCATATCCAAGAAAAATGCATTTCTTTGAATTATGGTCCAGCTTTTGCCTAAGATTCTTTGGTATATGAACATACACTTCACACCCAAAAACTCTAAGATGATCATAATATGGTGGCTTCCCTATCTATAACTCTTGTGCCACTTTCAGACCTTTACTAGTACTAGATGAAAGGTTAATCACATGAACTATAGTAAAAAATCCTTCTTCCCAAAAGCCTTGTGTCAATATATATATATATATATATATATATATATATATATATATATATATATATATATATATATATATATATATATATATATATATATATATAATCCTATTCAAGAAATTTGGGAATTATTCAAGTCCCATTTGTATTACTTATTACGTTAACTTCTTAAGTTTGATCCCAACCTTGATACCCCATTTATAATAAAGTTATCCTTAATATTAAAGTGTCATTTTGATATACTATGATCAAGAGATAATAACATGTTGTAGTGTGTGAATGAGTCAAAAACTAAAACATTCAGACACAAAGAACTGTCCCAAAATCCTATATAATTCCCATTTTTCCTTAAAGGTTTGCATGATGTGGCATATAAACTACTCTATCTTGAATAGTTCTATTCGTCCTTTCAGCTACACCATTATTGGGGTATAAGGAGTTGTAAACTCTCTACAAATTCCTCACTAACAAAAAAAATGTGGAATTCGTGTGAGGTATATTCACCCCCATTATCTGAATGTAAAGCCTTGAGCTTAGTTCCTTTTTCAGTTTCAACTAAAGCAAGCCATTTTCTAAAAGTAGGGAATATTTCATCCTTTAATTTGATAGGACATGCTCAGAATTTACTAGTTGCATTATCTATGAAAGTGAACAAAGTAAAGAGAACCACCTCATGATCTTGTGGGCATAGGACCACACATATCTGTATGAACAAGATCTAAAGGCTGAATTGAAGAGTCAATGTGCATCTTATGCACATTCCTACTTTGCTTTACACAATGAAAATGCTCACAAAATGAAAAACCAAGGAAATACAACATAAGTAAGTAGTCAGAATGAGAAAGATTTTCCATTCCACTATGAGATATGTGGCCCATACGGTGATGCTAATTACAAGCCATAGGCTATTGAGTAAAAGCTAACAAGTGTTCTTTTTGTGATAAAAGGAAAGGATAAAGTGAGCAAAATTTTCTACCTTTTGCAATCATCATATTTCCCTTTGATATGTGAAAGGATTGAGCATAGAAAACCACCTTGTAACCAAGGTCATCAAGTTAGTAACCTCACATCAAGTTGTGTGATAGTTGAGGTACATGGCATACATTATAAATAGTGAGTTTTGAACCATCAATGAATTGCACAACCACAGCTCCAATCCTCACAATGTGACACTCATAAGAGTCACCAAGTCTCACTATATCAAGAGGCTTTGCTACATAACTAGAGAACCATTTTGTATGTGGTGTCACATGGAAAGAAGCGCCTAAATCTAGCTTCCACCGACGGGAAAGAGAATCAACCATAAAAGCCTCAGTGGGCACACTACTATCAAGTGTTAACACATCAGCATCATTATTTATGGATCTTCTCACTCAAGAATGCTCCACATATGTCATCATAGACCAGTTTACCACCAGGTGCACTATTGCTAATAGCTATGCAAAATGTATCCCATCATGATGGCAAGGTGCATAACAAGAAGACTGTGTTCATTTCATTATCCATCTCCATTTTTGAACCTATAATTGAGAGTGAAGCATCAAACTTATTTAGATGAGCAGCAACACTATTTGTGTCCTTCATGCGAAGGTCATATAACTTTCTCATCAAGTACACTTTATCTGATCTCGTTTCTTTTTCATATGTACTGCATAACTTCTTCGAAACCTCCTTTGCACTTTCCTAGTCCAATACTGTAAAGTAAACATTATCTGCCAAGTGCAATCGAATGGTAGACCTAGCCATTTCATCCAGGTCATCCCAATCATCTTCATCCATGTTAGTAGGCTTCTTTGAGATTCAATTTACTAGCTTCCATTGCCTCCTCTAAATCATCATATCTTTAATCTAATTCTTCCATAGATCAAAGTTTGTGCCATCAATTTCTCAAATCTCAAAATGGTCATTGCCTTGCAAGTTATAGCTCCTCTTGGAAAAATTGACACTAGATCCTAATCCATCAGACATGCCTGAGATCTCTAATGCCATGATGATAGAGAAGTTCTAACAAGAATGAGAATGGAGCTAGAAGATTCCAAACACCACTAAGGCTCAAAAAGGATAAACAAGTGTCAGATTTTAAGGAAAAAAATCAACAGTCTCCATAGAAAAATGGATTAATGAATAGTAATGATCAACCAAAGGATTATGCGAGAATATATGTGCTCACACCAATAAGTATGTCAAGGAGTACATTGACCATTCTATAGTTGACAAAACAAAGAACATAGAAAAACATTGCCAGAGTTTCCTCTACAAAATGATCATATGATGAGTGTCAAAAGCTCATGAAACTACAAATATAGACATGTAAACCTACGTAGTGAATCACTGAATCCACTACATATAATCAGTTAACCAAAAGAAGCCAAATAGGATTATCAAGCACCTTTGAAAAACTAGCATACATCATCTATGGCGAGGCTAGGTAATTCTTCCACCTACATTATCGAAGAAACCCCTACATTTGGGTGTCTCCTATATGACCTCAACATGACTCCCTTTATCAATGTCAAAGTCTTTATGCAAAAATGTAACTGCTACATTAATGACCACATGGACATATGTAAGCGATATCCACAGAAGTTTACATAGTGTGTATGTGCTTAATATATGAAGTAAAATGGCACTAGTAGGCTGAATTTATGGCCCTAACACTAGTCAGCAACAGCCACAAGCATTTGTCAACTCTTTTCTTTAGGTCAGAAACCTGTATAAACTTGTGATGACCACTCCCGCCACAAACTAGAACCTTTCAAGCAACCTATAGATTTAATAGTGTGACTAAAAATGCAGCCCCAAAGCTGAATATTCATTGTTGGAGAAGTACATTCTTGATGTTCTTGAACTTGTGTAAAGAGAACTATGTGTGAAAGTACTCCAACATGGCTCCAAGAATCACCCCAAAAATACTTCAAAACAGGCTTTGAAAGCAAAGAATGAAGCTTTGAGGGCCCAAAACATGTTCAAGATAATTTGAACCTTAGTCTTTTTCCCTTCTTCAAACACCACAAGAGTATAGCTTAGTGGCAAGAGATTGTCGATTAAACCAGATCCGGGGGGAACAAACTAGGATGGCTGACCTCCCAGGAAGTACCAAGAACCTCCATCTTCCTTAATCATTGAGGTCCTCCCTAGCACAACCAAGAGTGCCAACTTTGACTTCAATGACTCAGTGACAATATATGCCAAGGTCTATGCCTTGTTCACTGCCTTATTCAAACCTTGGAGAAAGCCTTGGGTGGGCAGATAGGTTCTCTCTTCGATCGCACAAAAGCAATAAAGCTTCTACATCAAAATGCTATGATACCAATGAAGTATTGCGATGGTGATGCACCATAGTGGATTCTCCTTTTCAACAGATCCATGATGATACTCTTGCAATAGAAAATAAATCTCCATGTGTTGCACAGTTCTCTACATAGATGTTGTAGAATACATAGAAAATACACAATATACAGAGCACAAACACATTTCATGGGTGTTACAAATGCGGTCGACTTTAGAGTTTGTGGTTGACCGGACCACTATATATTTTATTAAAGAACGTATATAAAAGTGTCACATGGCCATTTGGCCCGTCACATGGACACTAAAAATAACATCTATAGCATTCTCTTGAGTATGAACCTTCTCAAGAATAATGTGGTCAATGGTTAAGTAGTCCCTAATGAAGTGATACCTCACCTCAATGTGCTCAGTCTTTGCATGATAGACAAGATTCTTACCCAAAGATGGAACTTTTACTATTAATAAAAAAAAGAGTTACATGCTGAGGTAAACCCACATCACAAGCAATAAGAGAAAGCCAAAATGTTTCCTTACATGCCTCACTTGCTACAACATACTCTGCTTCTATACTAGAAACAGTTGTACATTCCCAAAGACAAGATTTCCAAGAGATAGCACCTCCAACAAAATGAAAAATGTACCCTAATGTAGACTTTTGATTGTCTACACAACCAAGATAATCAGGATCTGTGTAACCACTAATGGATTCCTGTCATCTACCCAAGCATAGACACTTGTCATTAATGCCACTCACATATCTCAAAGTCATCTTGATCGCTTCCCAATTCTTCTTGTCAAGATTATACATATATTTGTTCACAACTCCCACTACAAATGCAATGTTTGGTCTCGTAGCTACAATAGCATACATGAGGCTACCAACAGCATACTTATAAGGAATTTTTTTCATGAATTCCTTTTCATTGTCTGATTTGGGGCAATCATCCTTGGTATATTTGACATAGGTCGGTAAAGGTGTACTCAATGCCTTGCCACCTTGCATATTGAACATGTGAAGTACTTTGGATATGTACTCACTTTGAGATAGGTATATGCATCTTTTACTCCTATCACGAGTAATGCGCATGCCAAGAATATGTTTGACATCCCCCAAATCCTTCAATCGAATGTCTCACCCAACTTCTTTTTTAGAAATGACAAGTCATAACAGGAATTCCAAGTAATCAACATAAAGTATCAAGCATGTCAAGCTCCCATCTGAGCATCTCTTTGTGTAGAGACAATGATCCTCATTGCTTAAAGAATAACCTTGAGACTTCATAAAAGCATTAAACTTTTCGCACCAATGTCTAGGGGATTAGTTAAGTCCATATTAGCTTCTCTTGAGCTTACAAACCAGACTTTCTTTGATAAGAACTACATAACCCTCGGGTTGTTCCACATAGATCTCATATGTAAGATTTGCATGCAAGAAAGAATTTTTCACATCCATTTGGACTAGCTCTAAGTCCTTTATTGCAATTAATCCAAGCAACATGTGTAGTGTAGTCTTCTAACTATTGGAGAGAAGATTTCCTTGAAATCAACACCATGTTGTTGTTTAAAACCCTTTGCAACAATTCATGTTTTATTCTTTGGAGAAGCACTAATTGATGTGAATTTTATCTTATATACCCATTTACATGGTAAAGCTTTCCTACCCTTTGGCAAAGGTACTAGATCCCAAGTACCATTCTTATGAATAGAATCAAATTCATTCCTCATGGCACGTTCCCACTTGACATGATCCTTTATTTGCCTAACACCTTTGTAGCAAGAAGGCTCAATAGCATCTGTTAGCATGACAAATCCAAACATATAACATATCTATCAAGTGGATGTGAGACACGTGCAGAACATCTCAATGGTTGCTAAACAAGAACATTTGTAGACTCATCTGATTGGAAATTCTCTTGAACATCCCAATGTGTAGCATTTTTATGCGTACTAACTGGAGGACTAGTATCCTCAAACACTCTTCTCACTTCAACCTCCTTAATTGGTTGTTTATGCATCTTAGACTCATTGAAAATTACATCACTTCTTGTAATCAGTGATCGTGTTTCAAGATCCCGTAAGTGATATCCAAATTGGCCTTCTCAACCATATTCAAGAAAATTACATTTCTTTGACTTATGGTTCAATTTTTGTCTAAGATTCTTGGGTATATGGACATACACTTCACACCCAAAAGCTCGAAAATGATCATAGTATGGTTGCTTCCTTGCCCATAACTCTTATGCCACTTTCAGATCTTTGGTTGTACTAATCACAAAAAGGTTAATCACATGAACTGCACTCAATAGTGCTTCTACACAAAAGCCTTGTTAAAGGTTTGCATGATCCAACATAGAAACTACTCTATCCTTAATAGTTCTCTTCATCCTTTTAACTACATCATTTTGTAGTGGGTATATATGGAGTTGTAAACTCTCTACGAATTCCTTTTGACTAATAGAAAAGGTTGAATTCATATGAGGTATACTCAACCCCATTATCTAAACATAAAGTCTTGAGCTTAATTCTTTTTTTAGTCTCAACTAAAGCAAGCCATTTTTTGAAGGTAGGGAATACCTCATCCTTTGATTTGATAAGATATATGCAGACTTTTCTAGTAGCATCATCTATGAAAGTGACAAAGTAAAGAGAAACACCTAATCATATTGTGAGCATAGGACCACACACATCTGTATGAACAAGATCTTAAGGTTGAATTGAAGAGTCAAAGTGCACCTTATGCACATTCCCAGTTTTCTTTTCATATTTACAATGGTCACAAAATGAAAAATCAAAGAAAGATAACACAAGTAGCCAAAACGAGAAAGATTTTCCATTCCACTACGAGATATGTGGCTTAAACATCCATGCCAAATACATGTCATAGGTTGTTCTATAGGAGCTAACAAGTGTTCATTTTATGATGCAAATAAAGGATAAAGTGAGCCAATTTTGCTTCCTTTTGCAATAACCATATTGCCTTTTGATATGCGAAAGGACTAAGCATACAAAATCACCTTGTAGCCAAGGTCATCAACTTGACCAACTAACATCAAAATGTGTGATAACTAAGGTACATGGCATACATATGAATAGTAAATTTTGAACCATCAATCAACTACACAACCACAATGACAATCCCGGATAAGAGTTACCAAGTCTCACAATACCAAGAGACTTTGTTGCATAAGTAGAGAACCATTCTCTATGTGGTGTCACATAGAAAGAAGAACCAAAATCTAGTAGCCATGTGTGGATAAGAGAATGAATCATAAGAGAGTCAGTAGGCACAATACTGTCAAGTGTGAACACATCAGCATCATCAAAAATAGCATTACTTTCTTCAATCTTTACATCGAGGCAGATGGTGCAAGTAGCATCAACATTCTGTTCTTAAACATTAGCATTCTTTAATGCTTAGCAATATTTCTTCATGTCCTTTCTTTTATGAAAATAATGACACCCGATATCCCTCTTCCTTGATTTACTTCTACTCTTATTCCGTTGACCATTCTTTTCCTTGTTCTTGATCCTACCACGTTGTTGATTCTTTCCTTGGTAAAAATCATGAACATTATATGCATATCCACTCTCAGTGCTAACCATAGACTTTCTACGGATCTCCTCTCTCAAGCGTGCTCCGCATATGTCATCATAGACCAGTTTACCACCAAGTACGCTATTGCTAATAACTATGCAAAACATATCTCATGATGATGGCACAGTGCATAACAAGATTGCTTTCATTTCATTATACATCGCCATTTTGAGCATGTAACTAAGAGAATATAGCATCAAACTCATTTAGATGAGCAACAACGCTATTTGTGTCCATACGAAGGTCATATAACTTTCTCATCATATACACTTTAATTGATGCCATTTCTTTTTCATATGTATTACATAACTTCTTCCAAAGCTCCTCTCCACTTTCGAAGTCCAATATTGTAAAGTAAACATTATATGTCAGGTGCAATCAAATCCCAATCCTCTTCATCCATATCAACAGACTTCTTCGAGATTCCATTTACTGGCTTCCATTGCCTCCTCTGAATCAACACATCTTTAATCTGATTCTTCCATAGAGCAAAGTTTGTGCCATCAAATTTTGGGATCTCAAAATGATCTTTGCCCTCCAAGTCATAGCTACTACACGGAACATTGGCACTAGACCCTCATTCACCAGACGTGTCTGAGATCTTTGATGCCATGATGATAGATAGATGGCTAGAATGATAATGGAGCTAGAAGACTCCAAATACCACCACGGCTCAAAAAAGGATGACCAAGTGTCAATCTCCTCAAAAAAATGGATTAATTAACAATAATGACGAACCAAAATGATTATCCTCATTATCAACGTCAAAGGCTTTATGCAAAAAACATAACTGCTATATCAATGACCACATGTACATACATAACCAATATCCACAAAAGCGTACATAGTGTGTATGTAGTCAATTCATGTAGTAAAATGGCACTAAAAAGGTTGAACTCGCGGCTCAAACACTAGCCAACAACACTTGCAAGTGCTTGTTAGCTTCCTTCTTTAAGCTAAAAAACCAGCATAAACTTGTAGTGGTTGCACCCACCACAACTGAAAACCTTTCAAGAAACCTGTAGATTTACTAGTATGGCTAAAAACAAAGCCTCCAAGCTGAATATTCATTGTCAAGGAAGTAGAAAGAACACTCTTCTTGATGTTCTTGAACCTGTGTAAAGAGAACTATGTGTGAAAGTACTCCAAAGTGTCTCTAAGAATCATCCCAAAAATGCTTCAAAAAAAGCTTTCAAAGCAATGAATGAAGCTTTGAGGGCCCAAAACATGTTCAAGGTAATGTGAACCTTATATTATAGCTTAGTGAGAATGGATTACCGGTCAAGTGAGCTCCAAGAGGAATAGTTTTGGGATGGATGATCACTCTGGAAGTACCAAGAACCTCGATCTTCCTTGATAGTTGAGCTCCTCCCTGGCGCACAGCCAACCAACAATGACTCAGATAAGAGGGTATGCAAAGGTCTATGCCTTGGTCACCACCTTAGTCGTAAATGCCTTGGGTGGGAAGGCGGGTGCTCACTTCTCTTGCACAAAAGCAACAAAGCTTTTGCATCAGAATGTTTTGATACCAGTGAAGTGTTGCGATGGTGATGCACCTCAAAGGACTCTTCTTGAGAGTTGCATGAGGATATCCTCATAGTAGAAAAACAACCTCTAAATGCTGCATATAATACTCTACACAGGGCCTACATAATACGCAAAAAACACAGAGTTCACTGAGAGCACGAACACATATTCCTTAGACAAATGCAATTGAAGTTATAGTCCGTAGCTAACCGAGCCACTATATGTTTTATTAAAGAAAAAATACAAAAGCATGTGTGGGCCATTTGGCCTTTCACATGGACACTAATGATAGCATGTTTCTTAATGAAAATATCCATTCATTCTCTCAGCATTAAGAACTCAATGGAAATATTGCAATGAAAGCATTAAAAGTGTTCCTCAAAGACAACTAGTGGTGTTGATGAATAGTAAGTTAAGCATATTTATGCATACAAATGATAAAAAGAGTCACCAAAATCATCAAAATAATTAATCTTTGTTTTAGTGCAAATATCAAGCTGATGATTTTAATGGGAAAGCAAATAGATCATGCTACAATGATGAATTGAGCACATAATTTTTGAATGAGGCATATTATACATTTCAATACAAATTATGTTTCATATGCTCCCATGATTCAATGGCAAATGAAGCAATTGGTGAAGAAACTTCCATAGATACATGTGAAAATAGATTAATCAAGTTATATAATGACCGATATCCTTTAAAAGGAAATCCAATAATAACTAAAAATTAATGCATGAGGCATGCCTATGGATGAAAAGAATCCATAAATGAGTGAAAGGAAGTGCACATGCATATGAATAAAAATTCATGCATCCCAATACCACTATATTGATGGGATTATGTGATATGTAAAGAGGAGGAGGCAAAAGATTGTGCTGATGATTTTTTCCATAGCAAGGATCTTAGCATCAAAAGAAATAGGCACAATGCAGAAGGGAACCAGTTCAAATCAGATAACGCATGATGTAAGTTTGTAAAATGCTCAGACAATACAAATCCAGAAATTAATGAACATTTATTTATGGCTTTGTGAAATTTCAACTTTTTTCAATACCCAAGATATATGTTGTCTAGAAGCAATTGCCAATACAAAGAGGATAAACAAGATGATAGAATATTCCACTCTAGTGTACTCAAGATCTATTACAAGACTGATTTTCAGATGTAGAGCACTTGGCATCAATAGATGTGATTCTGTAATATTTACATGCTATCTTGAAATTGATGTGTATACAATTGATAGATTCATACATATTCAAACATCAATTATAGATCAAAGACGAAGAGAAGTATGTCATATAAATATTCAACCCTAAAGAATATCATGTTCAATCTAACAACCATGCAAAGGAAGAAAACAATAATATTCGAACTAAGAGACCAAACCTATTGTACTCCATGGTGAACAATAATGAATTGAGTGCCATATAAAACAATGAAAGTAATAGCACCATAGCAAAGGAAAAAAAATATAATAGAAGCTAAAAAAGACTTGCGACCTAAATGTTGCACAGTTCCATGAAAGAAATCCCATGCCAAAATATCAAAAGTTCCTGCAAAGTCTATATGTAGCATGAAAACATTCAAGTTTTGGTATGAGCAATTATAAAACAAGAAGTATTAAAAGTGCATCACCATAAACAAAACAATGAAGCACAAAACCATACTAAACTGAATAGATATATAAAGAGAAAGGAGACTGAAGACACAGCACAAAAGCTTTATCGATTAATTTATACCAAATCCCCAATAAAGATGAAGGTTGATCAACTGCTTGGATGAAAACTTGCGATGCCTTATTTAACAATATAAAATAATCACAACACATCTCATTGATAGCATGGAGGACAAGGGATCTCAAATCATTCCAATAAGCCAAAGGTACTTTTGCTCATCAAATAATATGCCTATATCCAATAAGGGTTAAGAATATGAAAACTGCATAAAATAATGGATATCACTTTGTCGCTCTATAAAATACAATATTCTTTACTTAGCACTTCGATGAAATGAGCATGACATAGAACCTGCAACAAATTTTGTGTGAGATCCATGTCTAATCAAGTTAGATTAAAAAAG
>CM035422.1:164138763-164511263 GCA_020310875.1 Ceratopteris richardii
TCAACTCATGAGAGTCTCACCTAAATTTCATATCTATGATGTCATCTTGTCTTCATCTTTGTTCTATCTGTAAGTCTTTCATACTTCTTTCCTTCAGAGTCTGGTATAATCATATATGTGCGGACCTCATAATTAACATACCTCTCTGAAATATCAAGCTTCTCTTCAATAGAACTCTGGAACTTTCTCCTGAACACGAACACCTAAGAGGAACTTTCTCCAGACATTCTCCTTCTTCCTTCTTCTTTAAAAGCTGGAACAAAAAGAGCAACTTCCAAAGGAAATATAGGAATACCTGTAGGTATAATTCTGCATTCTTTCTTTCACATATGGCTGAAAATAAGTCTTCATGTTTCATCACCCCCATGGATGATTTAACACTAGTATCCAGAATTCTTCCAAGTATATCAGACTTTATGAAATCTGAAACATCTTCCCTTTTTCAATAAATCTGATCTTCAGTGTTTTAGCATTGCTACCATATCATCAATACCTGTGTGTGAAACAAAATATATGAACCCTTTTTATTAGCACTGCAGATGCCAATAGCTTTCACTTCCACTCCTCAACTTTCCATAATCTAGAATAAGGTTAGCTGATCTATTACAACAAAAACCTTTACTGAAAGCACTTCAGGATTTAAAATCTTCTGCAATATAACAAGTATCTTCTTCTATTTCTCTGCAACACTAATCTGATAGAATCTGAATTCTTACTTACTTCTTCCAATACGAAGAATTTGACAAACAAAGGATAGACATCTGACTCAAAAATACTCAAGATCTTCAAGATCATACAAGATCTATCAAGATCATAAAAATCAAGATCATACAAGATCTATCAAGATCATACAAGATCTACAAGATCTATGATCTCTGCAACAAAATACCTGTGTAGAATCTGCTCTCATCAAACCTTCATGACTGAATGTTTGATTTGCTACATGAATGTCTCTAAATGTCCATGCTTCTCACATAAAGTTGTAAAACTTTTCTTCAACAAAATCCTTCCCAAGAATCTGCAACACAAGTGGTTTAACTCTCACCTTGAGAACTCCAAAAGCTGCAAGTTTGATACTTCATATCTTCATATTCTTCCCGAGTGAAATGTGATAGTATCTACTTGACTTTGTTTTGGCCAACTCCACTTCTCAATCAAGTGATAGGAACTGATGGAACACCTTTTTGAATACAAGCATGTATCCAAAAGTCAAGACAAACATAAAAAGTAGATTCTCCAACTGATTGGTGCATCAAAAAATCTGAATTTTTCTGAATTTTTTGAAAATACTGAATTTTTTGAAATTTTCCTGAAAATACTGAAATTTTGAGTATACTGAATATACGAATATATTGAATATACGAATATACTGAATATACTGAATATGACGTAATTTTTCCAAACAAAAACCTCACTCCAAGTCTCCAACATCTGCCACAAATACTCTTTTACCTCAAGAGTAAGGTAAAAAAGAAATATACTTCTCTGCAACTTGTCATATACCAAGTAGCTCTGAATTGACACTCCAAAAATTCTTTGAGGAAACATATAAGCTGCCTGCTCAAAATCTTCAACTTATACATAACTCATACACATATGAATCAAAACATATAAGTTGTCTTAGATATCTTCTCCTTTACTTTCTCCCAATGTAATTCTTTGTCAAAAACTACTAAACATGACCAAGTATAATGCAAAACAAGAAACTGTTTCTTCTTTACATTATCTTCTTCACGCAAGATGTTCTCATAGACTTGTCTTTGGATGTAGAGGATAAAAGTAGGAAAAGTATATGGAACATATAAGAGAAAAAAGAAGTCTTACTTTCCCTTTAGAATTGTTGAGCTTTCTTCTTCTGCATCTTTCTTCCACCTGATGACGTCAACATCTTCAATCTTCTCTTCCATACCTTTTGTTCTCTTCATCTTGAAGTAGCAAGCACTCTTAACTTCTTCAAATGAATTTTTCTCTTCCTCTAGTGCTAAGAGTAAGAGACAAAACAAACATGGTATATAAATGGAAGTGAACATAGAAGATAAGACATGCTTCTACCATCTGAGCTCCATCTCCTCATATGTTGAATACTGAATTACCTCTCTAGGTACAAAAGCTTATCAAAAAATTTCAACCTTGTGTTGGCTAAAAACAAAACTGATATAATCTTCAAATTTGTCTTCTTAGCTGAGCTTTCTTGCCATGAAAGAGATCTTCTATCAAAACTATCAAGAACAACCTCTAGATACCTGTTTTGATGTAGCTAATGCTTTAACTTTCAAAATAATGAAAGTGTATGAAAGCACTTCTTCAATCCTTCAAATCTCTTCATAACTGCTCTTCTAAGATATGAACTGCAAATGACAATCTGACAATAGAAACTAACACCTGTGATTTGATGTTGATGTGGTTCCTTCATCTTCTCCAAACCATTGTATTTCCTTGAATTTGAAGTAGCCTTTTCTTCATCAAGTCTTGGTCTTCAAGCAATACTTGTGTAAAGTATCTTTACTCTTCAAAAGTATTTGGCTGCTACAGATCATCAACTTCATACTCCAAAATGATAAATAAACATGTGACTGAATTGTCTAATTCTCACATCTCTACTCATCTAGATTAAGTGTGTATGTCATATGTCAAATGTTAGAATATGCTCTGAAATCATATTTTGGTAGTCTCGGAGCTCTGATACCAAATGTTGGAAATTAAGTAGGCCCATAACTAATTCCCCAGGTCCCATAGGTCCAGGATCTGCAACACAGATTCCAGTATCTTCCAAAATTGACAAACATGAATATACAACACTTAATCATACAATGATGAGGCAAAGATAGAGAGAGATTAGACAACATGTTCAAAGTGTTACGTAAGTCGCTGCTTACTCACACCCATAGTTGTTTCTGACGGGTTTCTGACTTCTGACTTCTGACGTTTACCCGACGTCTGACGGGTAAGGTAAAACGTTCCTGACGTTATCTGACGCCGCCAATTTTTTCCCCCAAAAATAGAGTAGATTTAATTTGTAAATTTTGGGCATATGGCTATAGACTAAAGGCTATATATAGTCTACTACCTTCAAAAGAAAATATGTACTTTGTCATGAGTTGGACTTTTTGGACTATGTACATCATGCGTACTGGCAGCTGTTGGGAGCAGCACATGGGAGTATACTTTATACTTTCATGGTTACAAAAACACCACTTAACAGAGGAGACATGACTCTACCTTCGGGAGTACTCAATACAACAGACCTGCTGGAGCACTCAGCAAGGTCATGAGTCATATGTGAGCTATAAAGTACTTGGTGTTTGGAATACTTCATCCTTTAGATTCAAGGATATGGAGTTGGGACTGTACCTTGTAGTGGGAAGAGCATGCAGGCTGTAGCTTTACCTCTCAGGACAGTGAAAGAAAAGCTTGAAAGCAGAAATTGCAGCCATTGTGGTGATTTCAATGCATGAACAGATTGCTACAGTTGGCATGCATGAGGCTCAGCAGTTAAGTCATTGAACTTAATGCCTCAAAAAAACTCTCTAAAAACATAAGCAACCAGAAAAAAATTATTCCCCTGCAATAGTCAAATCAGCTACCTGTCTGCTAAGTCAGGGTCAAGTACATGTTTCCTGACGTCAGCTATACGTAGCTGACGCGTCAGGAAACAACTATGCTCACACCATCATATATACAAATGTCAATTTACAATGTGAGAGTCAAAATCTCAACCACTCTATGTGAACAGAATTAGATGGAAGAGTGAATGTACAAAATTTACAAGAATATTCAGATGTAGAGACAGAAATCTGAATATGTATGAGATGTATGACCTGATAGGTTGTAGAAGAGTGAATATGAGTGACTGAAAGAGGAAAGATCAGTTTGAAACTGATATTCAGCAAACCCTAATCTGAATTTAGGCTATGGAAGATCCTAAATCAGATGCGTGTGTGAAAGATCACATACTTACAAAATTAGCATAGAATGCTAATATGTTGCTGACAGAAATCCTCATACTCATGTGGAAACACTTTCTCTAACATCTCATCTGATGCATGTAGCATGCATGTACTGATTCTCCTTTATGTATGCCGAATAGGACTCCTCCACATCTGGATGCCATCTCCTCCATAAGCTCCAAGTAGTACCTGTGTGCATAAAGAGAATATGTACCTGAATAGTTAACATAAGATGCAATCTTATGTTAAGCTCCATCCAATGTCTTTGAAGTACTCCATAATCTTCATGTAGAAGACAATCTTCAAATACATTATGTAGATGGTTGATCCACACCACCAAGCTACTCATAAGTATGTCTTCTCCATAAGCAAGAGTGTGAGCACACTCTTCTCCAAGAAAAACTCCATGTGGCATGGTTGCTCCTTATCTTCTTCAAGATAGCTCCATAGCTGCCCCATATGTGCACCATGGCTGCTCCTTATCTTCTTCAAGATAGCTCCATAGCTGCCCCATGTGTGCTAAAGCACAACCACCTCCAAAAGTAGCCAAGTGTGGCGTTGGATGATCAAACAAGTGCCTATAACACCTCTTTATATAGATCTCAAACCCCATGCGAAAAAATCCCACGAAAAGCTGGATCGCTGTTTTTGTTTTAATCTCATCGTTGTTTTTGCTTTATTTTAATGTAGCTTTTGGCTATCGTTAAAAACACCCTTTTCACCTGCTTTTTCCACATTTTGATCACCTGATGAATGATCTGAAGACATTTTTATGACCTGCAAGTTGAGAGCAATCAAATGAGGTAAAAACCCTAAATCAGCAAAAAATTAGGGTTAGGGTTTTCTCCCAAATCTGATCTCTGATGACTTCATGTCATATACCATTAGAAAGCTCTCTTCAAGCTCTCAATGTTCGAAAGTCGGACAACTTTTTGGATGCTTTCTTGTATACGATCAATGTATTCATATAAAAGACCAAGTGTGCTACCCTCCATATCTGTGATGCGAAGAACACTGTACACCAGCTGAATGGAAGCTACCAACGTATCTCCCTTCGTCCAAAACTCATCATCTCCCATAACGAGCGCTGAAAACTGTGTGAAGAGAGAGTCTCCTCCTCTGGCCTCCTGAATGTTGTACCAATCCTCAACCACCACCATACGTAGAAGCCCTTTTCTTACTCTAAGGACTCTATCAAGTACTATATACATGTAACAAAACCATGTGATAAAGGGTTTCTAGAAATCCAAGGTAGAGTTGGCACGAACGATGTTCAATACTTTTGGCTTCGTAGTGACAAATTTCACAATGAATTTTGCTTTAGCAAGGATCGATTTCACCCATGGAAGTGCCCCAATGTCTTCCATAAGCAATCTAAACTGTGGGATGCACATGGTATCCATGTAATCTTGGGGTATGCCTCTTCAATCATACGCGCAGTTGGACCCATTGTCGGTCACAATTTGCACTACATTCTCACTTCTCACATCCTCAATGGCTTTCTTAACATGTGAGAATATGAATTCACATGTCACTATTGTGCCTGGTGCATGGGCCGATATAGCACATAAAAACATTGCACCCTTGCAAGAGGACACAAGGATGTTATAAACATTCCTTCTACGAATGTCCAACCAGCTATCACATAGAATAGAGCATCCATATTTCTCCCATACAGATCTTAGGGATAACATTTCAGTCTCTACCAGCTTTGTTTGCCTTAAGAGTTGAGTAGTGCGAAAGGTTTGTCCCGAAGGGCCCTCCCAAGCAACAACTATTCTACTAACGGCTTTCATTGCCCTCTTCCATGGAAGAGTATTAGCAACATTAAATGGAATGCCACACTGAATGAAGAGTTTGGTCAACTCTCTAGTGGCCTCTTCCATATGTTGCTTTTGCACTCCAACCCTTATATTGCCTCTCATGAATATATTACTATCAAGGATCTTTGAATGTGATGGATGACATGAAAAAGAGCGAGAGGCATTGGCACCAACGAAACTCATGCTCTCTTTGTGTGGCATTTTAGTTGCACTCTGATCATGAACTTGATGAGATAGGATTTCATCATGAAGAGGCTCATTACCCGCACCCACAGTGCTCTCAGATGATGGAGGCATGGGCGAATTACCCACCCCTTAACTCAATTAGAGTTTACCAGTCAACTTCTCTACTGTTTTTTGAGGTATGGATGTGCATTTTCCAATGCCTTTTTCTCTCAACCCAAGGAGATGACCTTTCATACGGGATGTCGAGCCACCATACATGCCCTTGCAATAATTGCATTCCCGAGAGGTACGGCTATGTATATTCACATGGTTATGGATAACATCAGAAGCTCTACCCATGGTGAAACTTGAAAGCAAAGAGGGAAAGAAAGTCTAGACTCTAGACGGCAAGACTCAAGAGTCAAGGGTGTGTGCAAACTTCAAAGAGGAGAAGGCAAGGGAGAGGTAGAACTTAGAAGGCAACTTGCAAGACTTAATAGATAGAGAAGGGCCAAGGATGAAGCTTGCTACTTGAGGACTCAATACCCCAAAGCGCCCCTCGCGAGCTGCATATGTACCCAAAACAGCCCGCGAAAAAATTCAAAAAAAAAGATATGCCAAAAAAACGCATTAGCATATCCGGAATGTCCGGACATCCTAAACGTTTTTTTTTTTTTTTTTTTAACACGTTTTATTTAACTATGATTGTCATTCATCTCATTTGATTTAGTCAAGGTGTATTATGTGCTAATGTTCTATGTGTTGGAAAGATCTTGATTAACCTTCGATTATTATTTGAGCCTACCACACTTACAACATTTGGTATCAGAGCATAACTGACATACACCCTTGTACTCAAGATGAGTGACTATAGAGATAGATTGGAACAAGAAGAAAAGCTTGATGGAATGTCTAATTATCCAATGGAGTCTTATGATGATTAGCTTGTTAGGTGCAAAGGCCTTATGGAATATTGTCAATGGCAAGTACCTTAGGCCAAGATAAGTTGTAGAGGATGTAGCTTCATCATTAAAGCAACCTTTTGCACCAATTTCTTCTCAACTAGAGGTTGTTGAAGAAGAAGAAGAAGAAGAAGAAGAAGAAGAAGAAGAAGAAGAAGAAGAAGAAGAAGAGGTCCTCTCATCATTCAGAGTTAGAGAAGCTATCAAGTTACGCCTTTATACACGATGCACGTTGCATTATTTGGATTTATTGTTTGACCATTTGGAATGGGTGAAGACTATTTTGTTGTGAAAGTTATGATATTTGTAATGATGAAGTCTAGTGTGCTTCATTTATTCAAGAAATATAGTACCAAAGATTTGGTAAAGCCTGCACAAACTAGATTCGCATACATGTTTATTATGTTGTCGACCTTGCTTGATGAGAGAGTATACGATGGCTTGAGATCTTTGATGGTTTGCCAAGAGTACATAAGACAAAAAGTTTCTAGAATAAAAAAGACAGAAGATGTATCCTCAATTGTTCTTAATACCTTTCTTTGGATACAAACAAGGGAGATTGTTAAAATACGCACTCCTATTTTGAAACTCTTTCACTTGGCTGATAGAGAAAGGGACACTATGGGTCTCATTAATGAAGTTTCTGATAGAATGATTGAAAGTAGGGTCTCATTTATGAACTTACTGATAGAATGATTGAAAGTATCTCTTCTATAAAGAGCATTGATTCAGCAAGACTTGATTCACTATAGTCTATGTCATGATTCACTTAAGATCATGATTCATGACTTCCTTATGCTATTATGCATATGCGATAATGGTAGTAGGTACACCGTGATAATGGTAGTAGGTGTCAAGGGAGCACTACATTGTGCGCTCTCACTAGACTAGCTAAGATTTTGGGATTACACTTCTAATTACAAGATCACTCATGTAAGGAAAATAATACAAGAATATGTAACTCATATAAGAAGTCCCACAACTCAGGACTGATAGGTATGGATAACTCTACTAGGGACGATACAAAAGATCTCACAACTCGGGACTGTAGGTATGAAGCAAGATATCTCGGTTACAATAACTCCCATAAGAGAGATGAACTAGGTGCGAGAAATAACTGGACAAGATCTTGTACTACGAGATTACAACAAGAGAAGACATGATGTCCGGAATACATCATACTAGACTAGATAAGACTAGAACAAGAAACAAGACTAGAACTCGAACTTGAACTTGGAAAGTACATACTTGGAGATTGAGACTCCTTGAGCTCCCAAGACTCGCATTGGCTAGAATGAGGATATGAGTGGCCAAGCCCTCCTTATATAGGTGTTGGTTATGAATTCATGATGTCAACAATTCAAAAGAGGACCTTTGGTTGTCATAATCAAGCAAGTTCACAGTCAACCTTAGGGTTTTGGCATGTTTCGAACGTGATGATCGCATTAGCTTCTCCGAAATCGGAACTAATGGGATGTATAAAGTCACATGAAATCTAAGGTTCAAGATGGTTTCCTTTGTGTCCATAACATCACCTCCCCCTCAAACAACAAGTTCCACGAGATCAAACTTGAATATTCATAGCTCTTTGTCTTTGTAGAGTTCTTTATATGTCGTACCCAAACAAGACGATGATGGATATCCATGATGAAACTCGAAAAGGTTTGTAGTATATTTCGGTACAGAATCAAGGGCATGATTCTCATGATGGATTATATTCCTCTTTTGACTCTGATGACGATTTTTTTTATATGGGATGGTGATTGTGGAAGTCCTAATTCAAGCTTGTTTTTGCTCTTAAAACATTTGAATACCATATGATCATGTTTTCCACAATAAAAGCATAAACCATTGTCTTTGCGATGCTTTCTTTCACTTGGTGTGAGTTTCCTTACCTTGATATTATCCAATTGCATGGGCTTTGGTTGAGATTCTTCCAACATATATTGTTGTGGAGCAGAGATCAACTTGTATTCTCAATCTCTAATAGAAGTTTTCTTTTCTTGCTTTCTCTCGAACAACCTATCATTACAGTCAATTGTCGGACTCATGAATTCATTCAATATGTTTACCTTGGGCATGGTTAGCATGAGGTCCTTGACATCATCACGTAAACCCCATTGGAATTGGTTGATAAAATAATCCTCATGCCACATGAGATCACAAATGATTTGTCTAAATTCTAATGCATAGGTAGAGGAAGGCCTATTTGGCTTCCTTAACTTTGTTTCGACAGCATGCAAAGAATTGGTATCTCCATAAAAAGATGTGAAGTCTAGAATAAAGGCCTTAATATCATATTGAATATCCATGCCCTTCCCTAGGATAGATGCAAACCATGAAAGCGCATGACCACATAATAGAGTTCCTAGGAGAAATCCTTTGAAGTTTGATCTTGTCCCATCAAATTTTTGAGGTTTGCTCACTTTTGGACTTTTTCTTCATGTTAGTTGCCATGGGGCTACTTGAAAAAGATTGATTCACTATGATCTGGGACTCTTGGATTTGCCTTTGAAGTTTTGTTATTACATCTTGAATACTCTAGTGTTTAATCCTTTCTTGGTTTTCTCGTACCTCGTGGAATTGTTGAATAACTTTAAGTGCAAAAAAGATTTCTTCACAAATAATCTCCATGTGCCTAGTCTTGGATAGAAGCTAGTCTTGTCAAAATGTCAAGGAAGCACTAGATTGTGCCCTTTGACTAGACTAGATAAGATTTTGGAATTATACTTTTGATTACAAGATCCCCCACATAGGGAAAATAATACAAGGATATGATATTGATACAAGAAGTCCCATACAAGAATATGTAATTGATACAAGAAGTCCCACAACCTAAGGCTGATAGGTATGGATAACTCTACTGAAGACAATACAAGAGATCCCACAACCCGAGACCGTAGGTATGACGCAAGATATCTCTGTTACAAGAACTCCCTTGAGGGAGATGAACTAGGTACAAGAAATAATTGAACAAAATCTCGTACTACGAGGTTACAATAGGACAAAACAGGATATCCACGATACTACACTGGACAAGACTATAACAACGAAGAAGACTAGAACTTGAATTGGAACTTGGAAAGTACTTACTTGGAGATCGAGACTCCTTCAGCCCCGAAAACTGGCATTGACAAGACTGAGAATATGAGTGGCAAAGCCCTACTTATATAGGTGTTGAAGGGCGGTTACAAATTGATGATGTCATCGATGATGGAAGCATATAAGGTTCAAGATGGTTTCCTTTGTGTCCATGACAATAGGTTCACCGTACACTCTATATCATTTTAACATGGTTTTGGTATTTGCGATTCTATAAATCATATATATAGCATGGCTTTGGTATAGCTAGTTGTTATTTGCTTTTTCTTTTTCTTTTGGGGGTAAAAAATTAGGCGATCAAAAATCATCAAAAACGTTTTTCCTTACTCGTCAAACGACGATAATTGTCAAATGTCAGAAACCAATCAAAACAATTATGGTGACAAGGGCAAAGAAAACGTTCTTGATGATGATTACGATGACTATGCATCTGATGATGATGATGATGTGCAGCAAATAAGCACTCAAATTATAGGTCGAGAAGCTTCAACATCAAGTGGAGGAAGCTTAACATGGAGGTGGAGATTCAGATAACAATCATCAGCCCCAAATTCAAGGCAAAGCAAGGTACAAGGTGCAGATAATGCAATGCACAAGAGAGTGAAACAAGTTTAAGTGAAGAAGAGTTTGATGTAGTCACTTCTTAAGTCAAACTCACGAGACTAAAGAGACAATATTCAAAAGACAATGAAAGGAGGTCTACAAGGAAGAGGTATCTCGTAAAAAGCTTAATTATGATAGCTTTATTGCGAAGCACTTCGCATACATGATGCAGGTAGTAAAGAATAAAGAACCATAAGTTATGAGGAAGCAAACTCATTCAAAGAATGGCAACATGCGATGAATGAGAAAATCAAAGCTCTCAGGGATACAAGACATGGGATCTTGTGCCTACAACACCATGTATGACGGTAGTCTCCAACAAATGGGTCCTCGAAGTAAACAGAAATTTTGATGGAACACTAGGTTAGTTGACAAAGGGTTCACACGAACACAAAGCATAGATTATGAAGAAACTTTTAGTCCACTAGCCAAAATGGGTACAATTAGGACTTTGTTAGCTATTAATGCTTCAAGGAGACGGCCCTTATATTAATTGGATATAAAGAATGTCTTCTTGAACGGAGATTTGCAAGAGCAAGCCGATACGGTATGAAAATAAGAAGCATTGAGACTTTGTTTGCAAGCTCAAGAAAGCTTTCTATGAGCTGAAACAAGCACCAAGAGCTTGGAATCAAAAGCTGGTAGAATACCTTACAAAGTATAGATACTCATGAAACAATGCAGATCCTTATATGAAAAAGCATGAAGACAAGATGATAGACATTTGCATATGTGTAGATGACCTTATCAACACAAGGAACGATTTTGAAGGTATTAAAGACATCAAAAGTACACTTGGAAAGAAATTAAAGATCTCATATCTTGGAGATTTCAAATAATTCTTAAATATGCTGCATGCAAGTAATCTATGAAGAACAGGTATCTACTTGATGCAAAGAAAGTATCTATTGGATGTACTATACAAGTTTGATATGAGCGAGTGGAAGCCTCTTACACAACTGATGGACACAAATGTGAAGATTGGTATCAATGATGAAAAGAAATTACAGGATTTGACATTATATATGAGTATCATAGTGTCTTTAACTTACGCAACCATCGCAAGACCTGATTTATGCTATGTAGTGCTTTCACAATTTATGCATGCTCCAACTAGTGAACACCTTAATGCAACAAAAGAGTGCTTAGATACATTATGCACACAATCAATCATCCTTTATTTCATACGTATGATTGGACAGGCTCTAAAGATGATAGAAGATCTATGTCAGGGTATCTATTCATGATAGGAAGCAAACCTACTTGAAGTTCAAAGAAACGACCGACAATTGTATTCTGCAACGGAGGTTGAGCATAGAGCTCTAGCATTTGCTACTTGGTGAAGCCATGTGGCTTACGAAAATCCTAGATTAGTGCATGTTGAAATTTGTTGAAACAATTCCGATTCATGGAGACAAAATATCGAGCATACATTTGGCTAACAATTTTATGTTCCATTTTAGGAGTAAGCATACAGAAGTTCACTATCATTGTATTAGGAGGATCATATCACCTGAATGTTTGTGCATTAGAAGGCATGTCTGATTGACAATTGGGGTTTCGTTCCTTGTTTTCATACTTGATATTCCAAAAACATAGTGTCTCTACTTAAGTTAGATATTCAGCTTTTGGATGTACTATGTTCATGGCCTCTTATATGCCACAGGATACTAACCATTGATATATGTCTTTTCATACTGCTGAAAGGGAGGAAAAGAAGAAACATGCAATATTTGACGTATGTAACAAGTTCAACTAGTAATCAAGCTTTAAAAAATCCACCTGTCGATAACATCATGCCGCTTCAGAACAGAAAGCAAGCCTCTTGCTGTGTTCAGTAAATAACGTTGGCCTTTATATTCAGAATCTGTTTTCTTTAAAGTTGTGTTGGATTCATCTACAAAACACATTATAAATTCAATTATGCCAACTATTTTCCAAGCCTCTGTCAACATAGATTTTGAGAAGAAATACAGTTGAGAGATTGATCCAAGAATACCCAATGTAGCAAGTGTAGCACTCCCTCTCTCCAATTCCTGGAAATTCCAACAAACGCATCAGTTTACCACATAGAACTCTTAAGATTGGCAGACCACCAAAAACAATTATTAATGGAATACCTGCACCATCATTTGTCTGGTCCTTCGAAGAGATTCAGTAACACTCTCTGCAGCAGCTGACATGCCTGCTTGTGTTCTTCAGAAATTAACACACAAAATCAGAACCTTGTTATTCGCATTATGCATGCCATGGCCAAGAATGACTGGAGCAAACTATAGAGCAAGCCTTGAGACACAATACTTAACTCTAAGTTACGGCGAAGCTTTGTTGACTCCTCTCCACCACCAAGGAGAAGTTCTCTCTGCCATTTTTAAAAAATGAATAGATATGAAGAATCAGTTGCCTGGAACTCCCAGATCAAATACCTCTGTTTTTGCTGCTTTCTGAATGTTTATTTTTGCCTGCAGGTTTGATTCCCTCAACTTCGTATGCAAACTGCCAGTATGTTAGTACAACTGAGTTCAAAGCTGTAAACCTTCACACCTTATATAGATCACTCAAAAGTATATCATAGAGCTGCACCTACATTTGGTATTCTGTCTTCCAATCCTCCAAAATCTTTAAGCTGGATTCCTTATCTTCAGTGCTGATTTAGAACCATGATAGTTTTAGACAAATTGGTTTTGAAAAGCCTACATTCTACCAAAGTTTAATACTTATCAATCAAGAGTAGTTGAAAGCTGATATGACTAGAAGTGATCCTTCAATTCTCTAGAAGCCTTCCCTTTTAATTATACATTTACATGCTTTGGCAGGTGGGTGAGTGAGTGGGTGGGTAAGTGTGGGTGTGGGTGTGGGTGTGAATATGGGTGTTAGTGGGTAAGTGTGGGTGGATGGGTGGGTATATGGTGTGTGTGCACTGAGTAGGTGGGTGGATGGGTGGGTGTGGGTGGTTTTTTGGGGTTTTGGAAATTGTTTTTCGCGGGGGGAGGGGGGGTGAGGGGGGGGGCGGGGATGGGGTGGTGTGTGTGTGGTGGTGCATGCATGTGTGCATAGGAGAGCATCAAATCCTAGAAAATGTACAATTTAAACCTCTCAAAAATACCATGTGTGATCAGCAATTTTTCCATAGGTGAAACTTATTCTCAGCACATTTAGATGATTGGAGATGCCCGAGCATCAAAATGTGGAGCAAACCATGCATTTACAAATAGACTACAACCATGGAGGCCTCTATTTCCATGATTTAGGGACACTAGGAAAAAATATATATATGGACATTGATGACAATAATTAATGGCAAACACTTGCATAAACACATGCACTAAGAGACCTTCTACACCTAACAAGAAAAGAATTTGTGGTTAAAAAAAAAAGAAAAAAGAGAGAAATGAGAGAGAAAGAAAGAGAAAAAAAAATCTTCTAAAGGATAAAATTAATTATGATCATAGTACGACCAAATCGCGATTTTTTGCCTAAAATAAAAATCGTTTAAACCTTAAAACAATAAAAATCGTTTAAACCTTAAAACAATTTAAATCATTCAGAACGATTTTTATATCATGTTGGACGATCTTTTTTGCCTTATAGTTCATATACCTAGGCATAGAGAGAGAGAGAGAGAATAAGAACATCATATGTAACAAGAACAAGAGGGATAACTGTGATTTGCATTTGAACATGCACATTTATAACATAGCAGAGCCTTCATGTCTATATGTATCCTCCTCTTTGTCTCCCAACTTCTCATGTTCCATGGCCTTTCACATACTAACGAACCCCTTTAAAGCATATAAGGGTTCAAATTTGAATTTACAATGAGATTTCTAGCAACATGGCCTTAAATATCTTTGAGTGGATAAAAACCTCGATTTTTATTTTGGGTCTCAACGATTTAAACAATTAAATCTCGATTTAAATTTTGCGATTTAAATCTCTCTATCACACTATGACTATGATGCACTATCCAGATCGCAAAATAGTAATGTGAAAGTGGAAAAGGTACTAGGAAGAGGTGAAAGGAGATAGCAATGAAGAATCACAAGGAGCAATGAGGGGAGGAAATGTATGAAGGATCATCCACTAAATGAACAATCGCACTAGCACAATGTGAAGGAGTACCAAGGCAAGAGTGGTCTTCAATGATACAATGAAGCACAATTACCAAATGGGGTGGATACAAGGTACACAGAGTCCTCCCTTGTAGTTGATCGAGCATCATGCGTCAGCAAATTTCCTTAATGCCCACTACGGACTAGGACTGGAGTAGTGGTGGAAGATATGCTTACAATTCAAGAAGCCTGTTCAACTTCTAGCATCCATGACAACTTCTTAGTGGGATCTGGGTGAACCAGGATCGGAGTAGTGGAGGAAAATATCTTTACGATTCAAGAAGCCTCCTCAACTTCTAGTCACATAAAACTTTGAATTCCTTCTGAGCTTGGTGAGTAGAATGATTATCACTAGGTAACCATTAATAAATCTTTGGTAGAACTTAGAAGTTAGCGAATCCAAGGAAGCATTCAACATCCCAAACACATGCACCTAATAGTTCGTATCCCAAGAATTCTCGTTCGGTTTGATAGAAGATATTTCTTAAGTTTTGCGTATAATTCTTTTTCTCTAAGATTTTCAAATACTAATCTTACATGTTGTTCATGCTCCTTTGGATCCTTTGAGAATATTAAAATATCTTCCAAAATGTGTATAAGAAAATTATCGCTCGTAATATTTTCAATATTACAAGAACACAAAGCATAAAAACAACTCAAAAATCCCATACCTTGCATAAAAATCTCTTTGTGCATCTCCTTCCCTAATCATACAAGATTTTAAGCCCATCATAAGTCACTCTTTGTGGAAATCCTAACTTTTCCAAGGTGTTCAAGAAATTCGATATCAAGGGTAAGCATTAAAAATTCTTAATTGTTATTTCTCGAGCCCTCTATAATCCACTTAATCTAAACAATTTAAGCATTATTTTTCTTTAATCAAGGCATCCCTTAAATGAATTGATTTGTGAGTCTAGATATGACTTAACAAAACATATGTGAGACTTATGGTCACTCAAGGATTATCTCTAGTGATGGTTTTCTCGAGTAATATCCCCTACTGCTAAAGATTTCCCATCTCTTTGATTGTGGCAAGCTATGTCTCCTAAATTACTAGAATATGAAACCTTCCCCCATCAATCCAACATAAATGAAGCACACATAGTGTTGGAATTTGGGCCCCAAGATCTTCCAATACTAAAAACCTTTGAGCATACACCTTAATTAAACAAGATGATAAGAGAGAGATAGAAAGAGATTTTGAGACAAGAGTAAGTAACGTAAGCAAAGTGCTTACTCACTAAATATAGATGGCCGAATTACAACATGGGAGTACTACTCAACCATATAATTGTGCACTCACTAGATGGAAGAATAGCCAAGAAGATGATGATGTACAGAATTTCAGATTATGCTGTTATAATCTGAGTATGTGTGAAGTAATTGAGCAACGAAGTGAACCTAACCTCTCAAGAAAGTGCAACAAATCTGAAAATCAGCAAACCCTAATTTCAGAACCCTAAAAACAGAAAATAAGGTTAACTTACAAAAGATAGCTGCCACCAACTTGTAGAAGACTCCTTGCTCCAAGAGAGTAACCTCTCCTTCACCTTCCTTCACCTCCAAAGCTTCAGAACTCCAAAATTGACACAAAGTAAGCATCAACTCTAGCTCCAAGATATCCAAAAGAGTGACCAATGTGCTCCTTATATAGTTGTTGAGTCCCAAAATAAAGCCAACGTTGAAATTTGCGAAAAAATCCTCCAAAAGCTGTTATCGCTGTTTTTAATTGATTGGATCCTTAATTTTTGGACGTGTATTACAAAGATATATCAAGCATCCAACTTCTTGACAATATAAAGTAGCATCAAATGACTCTTCATATGCTACTAATCGTAAAGACGCGTTCTGAATATAGGTGTTTGCATAGGTTTAGAATCAATCATCTGAAACCTTTCCAATAGTTTCTCAATGTACTTTTGTTGTGTCATATAGATACACTCATCTTTAAACAAAAACTGAATCCCATGATAATAATGCAAGGTTCCTAAATCATTCACATCAAATGTTTTCTTTAACTGTTCTTTGAACATCTGCAAGTCTTCATCTCTGGGACCTGTGATGATAATATCATCCACATAAATGATTGCTATAATCATCATACCTGTTTCAACTTTGACATAAAGAGTTGGAGCTCCATCTTAGTTATGGAAACCAATAGATAAAAGATATGTGTGTATCTTTTCATACCATGTTTTAGGTGCCTGTTTTAATCCATATAAAGCTTTTATAAGCTTACACACTAAGTGTTCTTTACCTGTTTCTTCAAAACCTTCTGGCTGCTGAATATATACATCTTCATGTAAATCACCATTTAGAAAAGCAGTCTTTATGTCAAGTTGATATACATGCCAACAAAAATGTGCTGCTAAAGCAAGTATTGACCTAATAATTGTCATCCTAGACGTAGGAGCGAATGTCTCATCATAATCAATACCTTTTTGTTGTGCATATCCTTTGACAACTAATCTTGCTTTGTACTTGTCAATAGTACCATGTGCTTTCCATTTGATTTTGAAGATCCACTTTACACCTATAGCTTCCTTTCCCTCTAGTAACTCACATGTCACATAATCCTAGTAGGAGATGGTTGAACCACTCCTTAAGAGAGAGGATTAGGAAGTAATCCTCAACCATGGCTTTTGGGGCAAGTGGTTAGCCCATTGCACTCCTAACCGAGAGGTTGTGAGTTCAATTCCCAACATTGGTACGAGATCCTAGTTGAGAAATTGGGCGAGACGGAGGTTCGTACCTCATTCGTGGGCACTTGGAAAAAAGCGCTTATCCGTGGTCACTGGTAAGTGTGAAATTGGCATTGGATGAGGGTGCATGGGCATTTGGGCACCCACGCAGGGTGGGATAGGTCCAAATTTGGTCCATGTGCTGAAGTTTGAGGTTGGTGGAAGCGCATGCATGGAAAGTGGGTCCAAGAGTTAGAAGGGTCCACAAGTGAGCATTGAGGACAATGCTCAGTCTAAGGGGGAAGGAATGTCACATAATCCTAGTAGGAGATGGTTGAACCACGCCTTAAGAGAGAAGATTAGGAAGTAATCCTCAACCATGGCTTTTGGGGCAAGTGGTTAGCCCATCGCACTCCTAACTGGGAGGTTGTGAGTTCAATTCCCAACATCACATAGCTGCCAAGTTTGATTCTTATGAATAGAATCAATCTCTTCTTGCATAGCTTTTCTCCAAATAGGAATGTTAAGTGCATTTTTAACACATGCAGGTTCATCTTCAACTGTTGTGAGTGCTAAAATATCATGAATCTCAAAGTCTTCAGCAAAACTTACTTGATCATTTTGTTGTTGTTGTCTAGTCTGACTCCTTGTTCTTCCTGTAAAAGTCTTTATACCACTATCTTTCCATGTCTGATATAACCAAGTAGGTGTATCCTTAAATAGTGGAGAAACTCTTTCTCACCCTTTAGCTTCCACAGGTTCTGGAACTCGTCCTTCAGAGGTACTAGGACTTTCTGGAACTTTAGTACTTTCTTCCATTTCTAGTCTCACGTGGAACTGACTCTGTAGGAGGTTGTGAAATTCTTCTTTCTTCAGTCCTTTCTTCAATCCTAGGAATTTTAACTCCCTCCTCATATGGCTGAACATGTATATCCAAATTCCTTCTAAAAAATCCATAGTCATTTTCACTAATGAACTCTGGAATTTCTGCTTCTTTATCATATACCTTGTTTTCAGCAATATAAGCATCGCGTTAAAGGATAACTTCACTTGTCTCTAGAATATAAAACCTGTATCCTTTGCTTTCAACAGTATATCCAATGAAAACAAATTTCCTTGCCTTTACATCTAGTTTGCCACGATCCTTTTTCTCAACATGTACATAAGAAAGTGATCCAAATACTCTGAAATAGCTCACATTAGGTTTTCTACCATAATAAGCTTCATAAGGTGTGATTACCTTTAAAGCTTTTGTAGATGACCTGTTCAAAATGTGATTAGCTCTATGTACTGCATCAAACTAGAATTTTGGTGAAAGCTGTTTGGACTCCATCATGCTCCGCATGATCTCAACAAGTACTCTATTCCTTCTTTTTGCAACACCATTCTCCTCAGGTGTACTCAGGAGTATAAGCAATATTAAGGTGTCGAGTAATACCTTTCTCTTCAAGAAATGTCTGGAACTCATTTGACAAGTATTCTCCACCTCTATCACTTTTGAGAATCTGGATAGTTAACTGACTTTCATTTTCAACCATAGCTACAAATTCCTTGAACATAGGAAAGACTTCTGACTTCAACTTAAGACCATAGATCCATGAGTATCTCGTAAAATCATTAACAAATAAAACAAAATACTTTAAACCCTGAATAGAGTTTGCTCTCATAGGTCCATTCACATCTGAATGAATAATCTGCAATTTCCTAGTAGCTGTAATATGACCATGTTTCTTGAAAGGTAATGTATGCATCTTACCTTAAAGACAACCTTCACATATATCTGAATCATCTAGTAGCTCGAATGAGGGTAAACTCTCAACCATACCTCTGTCTTTCATATTCTTGAGAGCTCCAAAACTAATATGTCCAAATCTTTCATGCCATAGCTTCATATCTTCCACCGGTGATGAAGATTTGATAGCATATGCTTGACTGATGTTTGACAAAATAAAAATCCCTCCTTTGTGCTAACCTTGTAAAATACACTTTTCTTCTTTGTGTGACAAGATCTTACAAAGATCTCTCTCAAATACAACTTTGTAACCATCACCTAAAAATGCAGATATAGATAGTAGATTCTTCTTCATGTCACGTACATATAAAACATCTGAATTTGAAATTACCACCTTCTCTTGACTTTAGGGTTACTATACATATTCCCACAACATCCAAATCATTGCCATCTGCAATAGTAACTCTTCTACCGAAAGAATAGGAAAGAGAAGAAAACACTTCTCTGCAACCTGTCGTATGCTTAGTAGCACCTAAATCAAATATCCAAGGATCTGCTCAAAGAACTTGTAAAGCTCCCTGATCAAAAGCTACTTCCTCAATGGTGAAGCATAAGAATCATCTTGAGATTTCCCTTTTTCATCATCTTCTACAACATTACCTCATGCCTTTTTCTTTTCTGCTGCAATCCTTTTCTGACAAACTGCTATGAAATGTCCAGGTTTCTTGCAATAGTGACATAATGCTTCCAACTTCTTAGAAGACTTCTCTTTATATGTGGTAGAAGCAGAATCTGAAGTAGAAGGTGAAAGGGACTTACTTTCCTTCTTGGATTGCTTTTTCTTTTTATCCTTCTTCTTCTTTTTATCCTTGATGAAGATAAAAGTGAGACTTCATTCTCTTCCATTCCCTTCAACTGATCTTCATCTTGAAGTAACAAGAACTCTAACTCTTCAAATGTAACCTCTCTCTCTCTTGTTGTAAGAGTAAGAGTGGTTATAAAAGACCGATATGAGATAGGAAGTGAATTAATCATCGTATTTACCATTTCTTCATCTAATATCTCAACTCCTACATTTAGAAGTTGATCTCTCAAGTCAACGAGCTTTGTAATGTGGGTTTGAATTGACTCACCAGCCTTCATCCTTGTATTTGCTAGTTGTCTCCTCAAGTGAGCTTTCCTAGCAGGATTTCTACTCTGAAAAAGATTCTCAAGCTTTAACCAAGCTTGTCTAGGACTTCTGCAAGATCTGATTTGTGGTAAAATATGCTTTTTGACACTCATTGCTATGAATGAGAGTGCTAAAGCATCTCTAGAATCCCATCTTACTTCTTCTTCAGTAGGAGGAACTCTGGGTAAGGATCTACCTGTGACTTTGGATGTAGAAGTGGTTACCTCTTCTTCAGTTAGTTCTGTGATTGCAACACGAGTACCTCTTGAAGTTGTTGTGTCCTCTTCTTCGCCTTCTCGTCTTGGTCTTGTTAAGGATCCATTGACGATACTCCATAAATCCTTTGTCACTAACAAATTCATCATCATGAAACTCCACATAGGATAATTAGATGATCCATCCAACTTGTCCTCAATCTCAATTCTATATTCAATCATCTTAACTAAGTGTGTATGTCAATTATGCTCTGATACCAAGTGTTGGAATTTGGGGCCCAAGATATTCCAATACTAAAAACCTTTGAGCATATACACTTAATTAAACAAGATGATAAGAGAGAGATAGAAAGAGATTTTGAGACAAGAGTAAGTAACGTAAGCAACGTGCTTACTCACTAAATAAAGATGGCTGAATTACAACATGGGAGTACTACTCAACCATATAATTGTGCACTCACTAGATGGAAGAATAGCCAAGAAGATGATGATGTACAGAATTTCAGATTATGCTGTTATAATTTGAGTATGTATGAAGTAATTGAGCAACAAAGTGAACCTAACCTCTCAAGAAAGTGCAACAAATCTGAAAATCAGCAAACCCTAATTCTGAAATTAGGGTTCAAAAACCCTAAAAACAGAAAATAAGGTTAACTTACAAAAGATAGCTGCCACCAACTTGTAGAAGACTCCTTGCTCGAAGAGAGTAGCCTCTTCTTCACCTTCCTTCACCTCCAAAGCTTCAGAACTCCAAAATTGACACAAAGTAAGCATCAATTTTAGCTCCAAGAAATCCAAAAGAGTGATCAATGTGCTCCTTATATAGTTGTTGAGTCCCAAAATAAAGCTAACGTTGAAATTTGCGAAAAAATCCTCCAAAAGCTGCAATCGCTGTTTTTAATTGATTGGATCGTTAATTTTTGCTTTTCGGGGCTTTAAAAAATCTATCGCTTAAAATTGGTTGCTTTTAAATTTGATCGCTGAAATTTCTTGCTTTATGCCATCTTGACTTATTAACCTAGCTGCTTTTGAGTTTGGACCTCAAAAATGTCCATCCACCATTGTAGGGCAGAATTAGGGTTTGACTTTTCTCCCAAGTCTGACCTCTGATGAAGGAATGAAGCATATCACTAGATAGCTCTCGCCAAGCTCTATCTATCTAGCCTAAAAAAGTTTTACCCAAACTGTACAAAAAATGATAAGTCCTAAATGTGGATTTGCTGGAAATGGACCATATGTACATTGATTTCCAACATAGAGGCTGCTAAATCAATCAAGGCTTGGAGAAAAAGGGTATTTCTAGGCACAAATCTTGAATTAGGACAATAAAAGTCTCCATAGGTATAGCTCGAATCAAAAGATCTTTTCTTATGTCCTTGGTTAATATACAATTCTACAATCTCTCATTCATAACCAAACATCTTGATTCCTTGATTGAGAATGATTGTAATTTGTACCAACTCTTCGGTTTCTTATTTTCTTATTTGGGTAATTTAGAGCAACATACCCTAGGTTTCCATGATAATGACATAATTTCTCTTCTCCTTTGCTTTTCTTGGGGGATCAAGGGTAGGAATCTGGAATTGTCTGTTCGCATGCATTTTAGATTTCTCTCTTCTCTAAGCATTGTATTGATGAGGTCTTGCTTTTCTTTCTTCCTTTCAAAGATTCTATTGTCACATTAGTCGCTTACATTATGTATCCATTGAGTGTCTCTACTTTCAGCTTTATGAGCATGAGACTTTTGACATTAACTCAAAAGCCCATTAAAATTAACTTATGCCAAGATATATACCTTTACAAGTTCAGCGTTATCCAAACTTACGAACTCGATGTGAAGAGTACAAGCACAAACCACATAAGAAAAAACCGACAACCAAAGCAAGAGACTACACAAAAAATAAGATCAATATAATTCATGAAAAATACAAACAAATAGAAAAGCCAATACAAGGAATAAAAATAACATACAAATTTTATATTAAAAAAATAAAACAAACAAACAAATAAATAAACATAAAATCAAAATTTTTAGTAAAAATAAACTTAAAAAGAAAAAAAAAAATAAGTAGAACAAAATAAAATAAAAAGCGGAAAATGACCAAATAATACATAGTCAAACGCACAACAACAAAAGATAATAATGATGATAATAAATAGGAAATAAAAATTTTAAAATCAATTCTTTTTGTAAATAATTTTTTTCCAAATATATAAATAAATATAAGTAAAAATAAAATAAAATAAAATAACATTTTAAAGATAAAAATAAAACTAATAGTTTTAAAGAGAAGAGAGAGAGAGAGAGAGAGATTATTAATGAAAAAGAAAAAGGAAATTTTAAAATTAAAATTAAATTAAATTAATGGAAAAGGATAAAAGAAAGTAAATAAAAGAATAATAACAAGAACAAAACAAAAAAATGAATCTTCAACTTCTATATCTGTTCAAAACAAGAAGTATTTGAATTCAGACTTTATCATGCGTAGCTTGGACTAATAGTTATGACATCCCTACTCCTGTCATCTGTTGATATATTTAGGTAGTGATGTGTGTGAACACACTAGGACCGTCGGGGCACTTTTTTCCCTCTTTAGGAGATTTTTTTCCCCCGGCTTGTATATACACCTATTTCCCTAACGGGCTAATTATCTTTGTACATTCTCTAGTAATACATTCAGTATTGTGTGTTGAGTTCCAAGCTTCTTCTCCTTCCTTGTGTTGTTTGCTTGCTTCAGCAGACGTCTAACTTCAACAATTGGTATCAGAGCATGTGGAAGCTTCATCTAGGACGTCCTCGACACCTCTCCAGTTGTAGTCTCAGAACCGCACGAATTTTGTTGTGCAAACTATTTCGTCTTTTTATGCCAAAGGTATATACCAGTTTCGGTTCGCCAGTATAAGCGTCTTGAAGTCTCCTATAGGTTTAGCAGAATTCGTCTATGCAGTTATGTTCAACTTTTTGAGATAAAGTCAATTTTCTGCAACAAGGTATTTTAGTCACCGGCCATGGCTGAAAGCAGTCATGTTTTTCGTATGTTGGCTGTTGAGGATAAGTTGGATGGTACCAACTACCCGTTCTGGGCTTATATGATGCGACACGTATTGGTTGCAAAAGGATTGTGGAACATTGTGCAGGGTGTTGAAAAACGTCCTATCACACATGCAACTGTTACAACTACAGGTATTGAAGCTGATGTAGAAGGTGTCGAAGATGATGATATTCTGCATATTCCTGTTCATGTTGCGGTTTCTACTACGCTAGTGCAAAGCAAATTCGTTGGGATGGCAAAGATGCCCATTCACATGCATTGATAGCTTTGTCTGTCAAACGTGCCATTATTCCTCACATTCACTCTTGCAGTACAGCTAAGGATGCTTGGGATACACTTACCACATTGTACCAAGCTATGAATGAGGCTCGTGTTGCTTACCTCCAAAAACAGTTGGAGAGTGAGCACATGAATGAAGGTGATTCTATGGACATTTTTCTAACAAAGATCAAAGACTTGAAGGAACAGTTGACTTTTGCTGAAGAGGTTATACCAGATAGCTCACTTGTGCAGACCGTTCTCAATGGTCTTGCCGATTCATATCAGAGTTTTGCTTCTACTCTTCGGTAGACGATGAAAGGCAATCCAAATGCCTTGTCATTTGAGGAGTTAGTCTCTGTTCTGTTGCAGGAAGATCAGTCCAGGCAAAGAAGGTCCATTATGCATAATGGAGATCAAGATCAAGCTTTCTTGGCTAGTCAGAAGGGCAAAGGAAAATGGAGCTCTTCAATTAGTAAGAAGAAATCTGCTAATTCTGCACAATCGAAGAGGGAAGACAAAGATGAAAAGAAATAATAAAAGCAAAACTTGTTTTGCAAGTACTATAAAGGAAATGATCATATCATAAAGAACTGTCCAAAACTAGCCGCTAAAGAGGCAAAGAAGAAAGAGGCTGGAATGGTTGTTGCAGAGGCCTATTCACCAAAAACAGAGTCCGCTAATCTTGTGCAGGAAGAAGAATGGGCGTTTACTACTGTTTGCAGTTTTGACCCATCTTCTCACGAGGAGTGCATGTCTGCAGTACACTCACATGTTTGGTACTTTGACAGTGGGGCGACCAAACATATTAGCTCGGAGCGTAGTTTCTTCTCTTCACTCGAGTCTGCCCCAGGGAATACTCTTACATGTGCCAATAACTCCTCTTATCAAGTTATGGGAGTTGGTAAGATTATTTTGACTAGTGCTGATGGTAGTTCTTTCACTTTGTTAGATGCTTTGTTTGTGCCAGGGATCAAAAAAAATCTGTTATCAGTTTCTGCATTAGCCAAGATTGGCTTTGTTGTCAAATTTGTTGATGACAGATGTGCAGTTCATCTGTCAAATGGTGACGTGATTATTGCTTCTTGAATTTTATGTCGTGGGCTGTATAAGCTCATAGACTATGAAAGATCTGTAAATGATTTGGTATGTGCAGTACATGATTCTCAGGCTATGTCAAATGCAAAGCTTTGCCATGCATGCTTTGGTCATCTAAATTTTGTTAGTATGCTACGCCTTCAAAAATCTGAAATGGTGTCCTCTTTGCCCAAACTTGAGGCACCTGGAAAACATGTTTGTGAAGGCTGTATTTTGGGCAAAATGCAACATTCCTCCTTTCCAAAAGATGGTTCAGTTCGGGCTACTCAGAAATTGCAGCTTGTACATAGTGATGTCTGTGGTCCTATATAGACACCTTCTTTTGGAAATTATCTTTACTTCGTGACTTTCATCAATGATTTTTCCAAGCATGCATGGGTATATCCATTGAAGGCAAAGTTCGAAGTGTTCATGTGCTTCAAACAGTTTTTGGTTTTGGCTGAAAATCTATCAGCATGTAAAATGGGCACCCTTCGTTCTCATCGAGGGAGGGAATATATGTCTTCTAATTTCACTGCATTTCTGGCTGAACATGGGTAAAACACCATGTGTACAGTGCCGTATACACCTCAACAGAATGGAGTTGTTGAACGAAAGAACATGTCACTCACGGAGATGGCGAGGTGTATGGTCAAGAGTCGGGCTTTACCACATAGTTTCTTGCTTGAGGTTGTCATGTGTGCGTCATATGTACTTAATAGGCATCCACTAAAGCGCTGCAATCTATCACTCCATATGAGGCTTGGCATGATCGCAAGCCATCTATTGCTCATCTGCGTGTTTTTGGTTGTTTGGCATATGCGTTAGTGCCTAAACAACATCACAGAAAATTAGATGATAAAGAAGTAAAATGTATTTTTGTTGGGTACAGTTCTGAAAGTAAAGGCTATCATCTGTATCATCCATGGACTAAACGCATTTTGGTTAGCCGTGATGTTGTTTTTGTGGAAGATGTTATTCAGCCATTGCTTTCATGTACTAAGGAGACATCTGTTAGCTCCAAAGACATGTATGATACTTTGTTTCCTCTTTTTACAGGTGGACAGTCTAGTGCTTGTCCTAATGAGGCAACTTCTCACCTTTGCAGGTTTCATGTGATGATGCAGATCATCCCAAATTTACATTATGCATTTGTTGATGAGAGAGCTGATATTGACAAGGCAAAAACTATGCCAAAATGGCTCGTGCAGACTTTGCGTGAAAACAAATTAGATTCACGTCTATCATATCGTACTCGATCAGGCTCTCGTAGTGCCTATTTTGCATCAGATTGCTATGCTATGGCTGCATCTAGTCTCTGTGATGAGACTGAGCCTGTTTCGTTTGATGATGCACAAAATTCAAGGAAATTGGATGGCTTCTATGCAATCTGAATAGGATGCTATAATGAAGAATGGTACTTGGTCTTTATGTGATTTGCCTCCTGCCAAGAAGGCCATTGGCACTAAATGGGTATACAAGCTGAAGCGTAAACCTGATGGTATGAGGCACTAAATGGGTATACAAGCTGAAGCGTAAACCTGATGGTACAGTTGACAAGTATGAGGCTAGGCTTGTTGCAAAGGGTTATGCGCAAGAAAGAGGCATAGATTTTGATGAAACCTTTGCTCCTGCTTGCCAAATGTTTTTCAGCACCGTGGCTTTGTGCAAAAAGGGCATGAAAACCAGGTGTGCAGGTTAAAGAAGGCATTATATGGTTTAAAGCAAGCACCACGTGCTTGGTATGAAAAGATACATGCCTATCTGATTGCACATGGTTTTGAGAACAGTCCAACTGAAAGCACCTTATATGTCAAGCGTGCTAATGATGTACTTCTAATCATTGTGGTGTATGTTGATGACATGCTACTCACTGGTCCTCATGAGAAGCATATTGCTGATTTCAAGCCTGATTTACATGCCTCATTTGAAATGTCAGATTTGGAGCATTTGCATCATTATTTGGGCATTCAGTTTATGCACGTTGATGGTGGAATGGCTTTGTGTCAAACAACATATATTGACACATTATTGCAACGTTTTGGCCTTGAAGACTGTAAACCTATTGCCACTCTTATGGAGATAGGTTTACGACTGAGTCTTCATGATGCTTGAGATGCATTTGATGTTGTTCTCTATCAGCAAGCTGTTGGATGCTTGATTTACTTATGCATTACTCAGCCAGATATTCAGTTTGTTGTCTCACATATGAGCAGGTTTATGCATTGCCCAAGAGTCAAGCATTGGCAGGCGGTTAAGCGCATCTTTCGTTACTTGAGTGGTACTCGACTACTTTGGTTGTTTTATCCCAAGGGGGGATCACTACCGCCAAATTTGCATGCTTTTTCTGACTCTGATTTGGTTGGTTGCTATGACACTCGTGTGTCCACTAGTCGTGTTTGCTTCATGCTTGGTAGCTCATGTATATCTTGGTTGAGCACGAAGCAGCCCATTGTGGCCACTTCCAATTCTGAGGCTGAGTATAGCGAAGCTTTCACAACGACTGTCGAGTGTGTTGCTCAAATGCCTTATGGCTGATTTGGGTGTTGGTCAGTCTTCTGCCACCACCATCTTCACTGACAGTCAGAGGGCATTGGCAATTGCGAGGAACCCTGTGTTCCATGCTCGCTCTAAGCATATTGAGGTGCATTATCATTATGTCAGGGAGAGGTTCTCTGCTGGGAGGCATATGTGCCCTTTTCACAAAGGCTATGCCTAGGGAGAAGTTTGAAGCTTTCCGCAAAGCTTTGGGCTTACTTCCTTTTGTGGAGTGATTTCCACATAGCTTGGCACTTCCTTATACATGAATGCAAGCTCCTTGTTCACCACATCACTCCCAGAGGGGATTTGTTGATACATTTAGGTAGTAATGTGTGAACACACTAGGACCTCCGAGGCACTTTTTTCCCTCTTTAGGAGGTTTTTTTCCCCGGCTTGTATATACGCCTATTGCCCGAACGGGCTACTTATCTTTGTACATTCTCTAGTAATACATTCAGTATTGTGTGTTGAGCTCCAAGCTTCTTCTTCTTCCTTGTGCTGTTTGCGTGCTTCCTGTTGGAAATCAATGTACATATGGTCCATTTCCGGCAAATCCAACTTAGGACTTAGCCATTTTTTTGTACATTTTGGGTAAATCTTTTTTAGGCTACATAGATAAAGCTTCATGAGAGCTATCTAGTGATATGCTTCATTTTATCATCAGAGGTCAGAGTTAGGAGAAAACTCTAACCCTAATTCCTACCCTAAAATGGTGGGCGACCAAAAATAAAGCAAGTCTTTTGAATTAGCGAAAAGCTAATTTTTGCGATCCAATTAAAAAAAACCAACGATGGGCAACTTTTTAATAGCGATCTGATTTTTTCGCAAAAAATTGGCGATTGCTTTATTTGGAGACTCAAACCTATATAATAGAGACATGGTCAACACTTTTGGAGAATTGAAGCAAGAGTTGATACTCACATAGTGTCAATTTTGGAGTTCTGAAGCTTTGGAGGCTACGGAGAGGTGAAGGAGAGGCTACTCTCTTAGAGCAAGGAGTCTTCTACAAGTTTGTGGCAGTTATCTTTTGTAAATTAATCCTATTTTCTGTTTTTAGGGTTTCTGAACCCTAATTTCAGAATCAGGGTTTGCTGATTTTCAGATTTGTTGCACTTTCTTGAGAGGTTAGGTTCACTTCCTTGCTCATTCGCTTCACACATACTCAGATTATAACAGCATAATCTGAATTTTGTACATCATCATCTTCTTGGCTATTCTTCCATTTAGTGAGTGCACCATATTGAGTAGTACTCCCATTTTGTAATTCGGCCATCTATATTAGTGAGTAAGCAATTTGCTTACGTTACATATTCTTGTCTCAAAATCTCTTTCTATCTCTCACTTATCATCTTGTTTAATTAAGTGTGTATGCTCAAACGTTTTTAGTATTGGAAGATCCTGGGGCCCCAAATTCCAACACTTCCGCATACGTCTAACTCCAACATCATCTTTGCCCTAGAGTAGGTGGAGACTTTAATAAAAAATCTTTCTAAACAAAGACTTGTAATAAAGGCAATGAGCTGACACAAGATGCCAAATTGATTGCCATGAGGGAGAGGTACAACAATCAGCTTGTTTCAACTTTTTCAGCTTGGTTGATCAACTTGTTTTAGCTTTCTAAGTTTGGTACATCTCCAAACATACTTATGGTTTCTTGAAGAAAAGCCTCATGTTCATATAGTTGGGTGTTTCTTTTCAAAATTGAGGCAAACAAAGAGAGTGGTTCCCCACGGGCCACAAAGTAAGGTTCCAAAGAGTCCTACCTTAGTGGCATCATCAAGTCATCTATTTGAGTGCAAGTGTAGGTACATCTTAACTTGCATACGGAAACCTTAAAGCTCTAAATATGTATCATCAGGTTCCTCAAACATACTTATCTTGTCTCTGATTCTTTTGCCAAGGGTCATGTGACTCGTGAGTCGTGACATGAAGGTTGCTTGACTTGTTCTTTAGTTTGTCAATGCATCCATGAATGATGACTCTATCTTACATCTCTTGCAATTTTGAGCCACATTGCAAAGGATGGCCTACCTTAAGTTATTCTTGCGTTTCATGCAAATCTTGAATTCATTCTTGAAGATTATGGATAGAGGCAATAATCCCTTCAATGGAAGTCTCCATAATTCTAGGCTAGAATCCCTTGGTAGCCTTTCCAAGATGTCAAGGACCAATAGACTATGATAACTAAAACTAGACTTGATACAAGATTATCGTAATAGATCCTAAATACAAGATAAAGCAAATATGTTACAATGATATGAAACCATAACAAGAAGTTCCACAACCGAGGACCAATGGGTATAACAGGATGAGACTCAACTAGATATGACAATCCCACGACCTAAGATTGTGGGTATAAAAATAAGATTCAAAAATATGCAATAGTCCTTGGCAAGGATGGAAAAAATATTAGAGAAATAGATGGAATCTCATACTAGGAGATTACAATGAGAAAAGACTAAGAAGCAAGAAGAAACAAAACTAGGAATCAAGACTTGGAAAGAGCTTGACTTGAAAATTACTTAGTCAAATGCCATGATTCCTTGAGCTCCCAAAAATTGCATTGGCAAAACAATGAGAAAATCTAAGGTGGATTGAAGGTAGATTTTTTTTGTGTCAATAACCTTTATACGTATGTCTATATGAATGTACATATGTGTGTATATGTATGTATGTGTGTATGTAAGCATGTTCATACATAAAAGTAAGTGTGTATGTTTGTAGATATGTATGTATGTATGTATGTATGTATGTATGTGTGTATATATATACATAAAACACATATACATAATACATGTGAGATACGCGTGTGTGTATGTCACATGTATGTGTATATGTATGTGAGATACGCGTGTGTGTCTATATGAATGTACATATGTGTGTATATGTATGTATGTGTGTGTATGTAAGCATGTTCATACATAAAAGTAAGTGTGTATGTTTGTAGATATGTATGTATGTATGTGTGTATATATATACATAAAACACATATACATAATACATGTGAGATACGCGTGTGTATGTGTAGGTAATTCCCATCAAGAACAACAATGTGTGTTTTGGTGTGAGTGTCAGTACACACGTGTGTGTGTGTGCACGTGCACATCCATGTGTGTGTACGCATGCACTCCGTTATGTTCTCTAATTCTCACTACCCTTTGTCCCTATGATAGCCTTGAGTTATGCCCGTCTGCCATACAATACAACGGTAGAACAATGACGTAAGGGCGTCTCTAATAACTAGCCGTCATTACTTTCTTATGTCAAGCACCTTTCCTTTAGCTATCCTAGTTTTTTCCATCACGAATGGAAAATAGATTAGTGCTAAAGTAGCAAGGATAATTGTCAGAAAAAAGCCATCTTCTACCCTCTCTGCTGACAAAAAATTATATATAAAAGACAGAGGGAAATGTGGTATCCAATAGTATGCGTTGCAAGTACATGCACACTCTTTGATGTTCCAAAGTAAACATTACTCTATAGTACACTCGCGCTCTTTGCTCCAAAAAAAATGTTCTCAAAATAACTATATTAGTAAGATAGAATCGTTCATGCCAATAAATCAAGCAATCTAAAGTCCTCTTCATAAAAGATGCGGGTAAAAAACAATCGCGTAGGTAGAACAAATCTTGACCTGGAAAACTGCTGAATTAGAAAATCAAAACGGCGCTGAAGTGAGCGTAAAGTGGTCAGGCAATCCTGAGCAAGGGCATTGATGCGAGGCAGGGAGCCGGCGTCTGCTGTCCCTCCCTCCAATCCGCACCCACGTAGCGCCTCCGCGTGCTTCATTGCAGCATCATAAGCCTCTTTCCATCCCTTCTGAACGTCGGCTGATGCCGCTCGCAATTCCTCATCCTCGTCACCCATTTGGTGCGAATGAAGACTGACGCCTGTCGTGATGCCGCACGCTAGTTGACTCGCTTGCTTCTAACAGAGAGTTTAGTGCGGGCCAAGAATGTAAGAACAGACTTGACACGTGTACTACAATGAAATTCCAATCGTAATTTGTAAATGGTGTGCTTGGTTGTTCATGCTAGATATGGTGGTTCATGGTAGAGATGGCTGACACCATAGTTCGAGAAAATATTGCCAGAGCTTATATTTGTGCCGGTTGGAATCTCAAATCATCTTTTACAAATACTTCAAATAGGAATTATAATAAATGAACTTTCATAAAGGAGGTAAGAGGATATTTACGCATATAGTACATAATATAGTAATTTAAATTATAATATATATGTATAATGCATTACAAATGCTCACATAGCATTGGTCAATGGTAGTTCGAGATGCCCATATGCAATGGGTTAGACCTCAATGCCCAATAAATATAATGTAATTAGTAAATTGTAAGATTATTGTTATACTTTATGGAATAAGGGAATGTTATATGGATTTTAATATCTTCAGAGTTTTAATGTGATTTGTGTTTTGATTTAGCACGTGAAGAATCATGAGGGTGTGAACGTGCATTGACTTATTCAAATATTTTTTGAGATATTTAGAAGATAGTATTTTAGTTAATTTTTGTAAAAATAATAAATCTCTTTAGAAAGCGACATTTGTGTAAAAATAGTAGATCATGATTTTATAAATAAAGCGGATTTTCATAAATGCACACTTTTCGAAGTGACACCCTCATGTATCTTCTATTCAGGACGTAATGAAAAAATAACAATAAATACACATGCTCTCGTAGACTTGTCCATTAGAGTATGTGAGAGGAGATTGTACGCAATCTGGTGTCAAGTCAAGTCTCTTGTCGTTTTCTACTTCTGTGAGATTTCTCCGATCAACAATTATATTCATTAATTATAACTTATAAGTTATAACTTTGAGAATTTTGATGAACATGGTCATTGGTTGTGGCTTATATGGCATGCAACATTCAATATAATTTCGAATGTGCATGCAACAAGCCAATGCACATAGGGCTCCAACAAGTCTTTGCAATTATATAGATACGTTGAAGTTGACGGATTCATGAAGGTGTTGCAAGCATTCTTACAGCTCTCTCCCTTTCTACTGAATGCTCCAATATTGATACATTGATCTTTATTTTCAAGAATCTATGCAATGAAGCAAAAAATATGGAGGTCCCATTATATGATGGCAACTTATTCACAGTGGTCTTTAGAGGGAGGCCTACAGGCTCTTGCTCCTTGTCCTCTTTATGGAATAAGGGAATGTTATATGGATTTTAATATCTTCAGAGTTTTAATGTGATTTGTGTTTTGATTTAGCACGTGAAGAATCATGAGGGTGTGAACGTGCATTGACTTATTCAAATATTTTTGGCGATATTTAGAAGATAGTATTTTAGTTAATTTTTGTAAAAATAATAGATCTCTTTAGAAAGCGACATTTGTGTAAAAATAGTAGATCATGATTTTGTAAATAAAGTGGATTTTCATAAATGCACACTTTTCGAAGTGACACCTTCATGTATCTTCTATTCAGGACGTAATGAAAAAATAACGATAAATACACATGCTCTCGTAGACTTGTCCATTAGAGTATGTGAGAGGAGATTGTACCCAATCTGGTGTCAAGTCAAGTCTCTTATCTCTTTCTACTTTTGTGAGATTTCGTTTTTGTACTATCCTCTGCGTACCTGCATCTAGGGGATCCGATCAACAATTATATTCATTAATTATAACTTATAAGTTATAACTTTGAGAATTTTGATGAACATGGTCATTGGTTGTGGCTTATATGGCATGCAACATTCAATATAATTTTGAATGTGCATGCAACAAGCCAATGCACATAGGGCTCCAACAAGTCTTTGCAATTATATAGATACGTTGAAGTTGACGGATTCGTGAAGGTGTTGCAAGCATTCTTACAGCTCTCTCCCTTTCTACTGAATGCTCCAATATTGATACATTGATCTTTATTTTCAAGAATCTATGCAATGAAGCAAAAAATATGGAGGTCCCATTATATGATGGCAACTTATTCACAGTGGTCTTTAGAGGGAGGCCTACAGGCTCTTGCTCCTTGTCCTCTATAATGTACATTTCGACATTGTATGCTCTCTCAAAAGCATGTGGAACTCTATTCTTCAGAGGAAGGTACAAGTATCTCCTTACAGTCCCATCGAGACCCCTTTGAAGAATATTTGATTATAGTCTCTTTGTTGCAATTCCATAGTAAGAAAAAAATCACTTAGTGCAGGTAAGCTTTCACATGCTCTCATCATTATCTCTAGGTTTGAGTGGAATATTCCACTTGGAAATTGTTTAATTAGCCTATATGATGGTTGTGGAAGTTTAAATGATGCCTAATCTATGTTTGATTGCCTAGAAGCTCCCAAAGTCTTCTCATGGACCAATGAACTTGCCACTCCATGCAGAAGGACATCGTGCGAGTGTAGCAGATGTAGAAAATCTTCTTGACCAGATCCCTCATCTGTATGTCTTCTCCTGGAACACACCCATAACATTGGTCAACCCAATATGGTTGTATAGACGAAACGAGATCAATCTTTGACACAATGCCCCGTCGCTACATTGTTTCATGAAATGCTATGATTTCTACATCTTCTTGACCAACCAAATATTGCCAACATGCTCTATTCTATATTATGAAGATGCGAATTGAAGGTGTTTTTCCTCACAAATTCATGTTTGCTTATGTCATCAATGTGTGCTCACCTTTGAGATCCCTCCATGCAATAAAGATTTTTCTTTTTTATACTATCTGCAACATGGGAATTGCACATGAATGTATGGTTGGAATAGCCATTATTAATCTCTGTGGCAATTTTCAGCTCATGCATGGAAGAAGCTTTTAGTGACTTCAAAACAATTAGCTACATTGATGCCATTGCATTGATAGCAATGATTGCTTTCTTTTCACATAGGGAACAAGGAAGAAGGTGTTAGATCTTTTTATTCAACCCTCCCACAAGGTATGCAACCTGATAAAATAACATATATTTTTGCACATGATGCATGCACTAGCATATGAACACTTGATGAATGGAAGTAGATACACTCTCTAGTTGTGCAAGTCGGACTAGAGAGGAATGCAATAATACAAACAAAATTAGTTAATATGTAAAGTAAATGGTTTAACTTATTTGATGTAGTTTGGATCTTTTGGAATATACCCAATGAGGATGCTATTCCTTTGAGAGTTATGATTGGAACCTTAGCTGAGAATGAGTAACAGGAGAATGCTCGTTTTCTATTTCATAGGATGTATGCAAATGTATTAGACCCAAATGAAATTACGTTCATTTATGTTCTTGAAATTTTTGCTTTATTGGCTATGTTGGACCAAAGACATTCGTTTCATGGTGCCATTATGGACGAATGTTTATGAAATGGTTTCCTAGCAAACTATTTTATAAATATTTATGGTAATTATACATGCTTGGATGAGGCTAGAAAGATGTTTCATAGAATGCTTTTGAGGAGCGCAACAACATGGAACACATTACTTGTCCTATACACTTGGTGGAAAAGATATGGAAACAATAGTACTCTTCCAAGATGTGATGAATGAAAAACAAATAGCTTGATAAACTTTTCTTTGTGTATTAACAACATGGAATCATGTAGGGCTTGTTGAATTTGGCATGTTGTTCTTTGCATCAACGTACTTCGTGTCATGGATTTACATACATGAAGGATCATTATGTTTACACACATAATATTTTGGATTGAGTTGGACAGTTAGATGAAGCGTTTGCCTTTATTCAAAATGCATACCATTCACATATTTTCCAATGTTATGGTTATGTTTGCTAGGTGCATGTAAAGCTCATGATGATCTAGAGCATGGGGTTAGGTCTATGAAGAGTGCATCGCTTTGGATCCAAGAAATATCGCACCTTGTATTGCATTGATGAATATTTAATCTCAATTCAATTTGGAGAATTTAGATTAATAACGCTTTAAAACAATATGAAACACCCATTGCATTGACGAATGCTTGTCTTAAAAAATCCATTTTTCATAACGTAGATCAGTGGCTATCCAAACCTCCTCACTATGCATAAGTATATATGTCTACCTCCTTATGCATGTACTTTTTTTCATTTAAATATATGTATATATGTGTATCATGTATATGCAAGTGATGTGCTATGTTTGCTTATGTGCATGTGTGCAATAGACTGACAATTATGACCACCACGTACTAGAGAGATGACTCTTCTCCCAACCATATGCCTATATATAGCTCTCTCCAAGGGATTGCCTTCTTGGGTAGGTGGATTATAAGCATCCATGTGTTGGTCATGTAACTCCATGTGCAAAGTTAACTGGAGTTAACTTAAGTGGATGCTTTTGGAAGGTTCTAGAGCTCTTTGGGCAAAATACTCTCCCCATGTATTGTATGGGGGTTGAACCCAAGACCTTGACCTTCATACCCTTAAGTCTTAACCACTAAGCTAAGTGGATCACTTGTTTACAAGAGCACATGACCTTCTATGTAAGTCTAGTCTCAAAATCTTTGCTCATACACACGACTGACCAAACGGTGTCTGATTTCATATCTATTTGAACTGTTCAGAACCTTAGATCATAAATTTTCATTGTACATTCTTCCCCTAAGGACTTATAGACATTTAGACAATATTGAAAAGCTTTATTGCTTTGGTGGTGTTCGTTTCTTGAGTATCAAACTAAAGGATAAATATCACCTTTAGGATATGGCGCCCCATTCTATTATGAGAATTTGAGTTTAACTTTCATTTCTGTGATATGTATTCTTGTTCTTTATTTTGAAACAAAAATTATTATCATTGGTCAATCGTGTGATATTATTATAGTATATTAAACGTATTGTGACAATCCGCTATGATTGCATAGTTTAAAGTACAAGCATCTTATAATGATTGAACCCATGGACACTTCATTGTCTTCTTTTCCTAACCGTTAGTTAACCTTAATGATTATGTCCTTTTTCTAGAAAAATATTCTTGATAATGAAGTGTCAGTATCAACTTGGGAAGAATGGACTAGTTATTTGAGTTGCAAGGTAACTAGCACAATGTTGCAACTAACTAGTTTAACTTCATTCCTAGTGTCTAACTTGAGCATTTAAAAGTAAGCTGACTATTAGGAAAGTACATTCATTCATCTACTGAGTAAACAATCAAGCATTGCCATAGGCAAATGCATGTGCATGCATGTATGTCTTGGCATGTTTTTCTTTTCATGCCCTAAACTAACTCAAGCAATTCTTGAGCTTTCATTGCATGCAGGTCATGCATCCATGCACAAACATACTAACTTGGATTCCTTTAAAAGATATAAATCATGCAAGTGCACAAGCTTGAGTGCATCAAATACCTTTTCAAACAAGAAGGAAGCTTGTGTTGTGCATAAAAACATTTTTTTGGAAGGAGAAATGCACAAACAATCATTCCTTCGCATGCATGAAGTGGAAACGATGATTCATAGATGCAAGCAAACATGAAAGCAAAGAGCAAAGCAAACATTGAAATGAAAACATCAACTTGAAAAATACTTGGCATGGATAAATAGCTAGGTCCTTCCACTGATCCATGAGAAGAGCCATTATCTCCACTCTTGAGATCTCCACTGGCATGTTTATATGTCCTCGTCTTGAGGTGTAATCTCCAAGAGAGATCCATGGGCTTTTAATTGCCTCACCATTGTTGATTCGTCGAACTGGGTATCCTCCATGAATGTTCGAGTTTGAATCCCATATATGATAAGATTCAGGGACTTTGAAAGCTTCATGGATGTGGATCTCTGTATGGAATCCATCTGGAATGTATACAATTACGTTTGTGTTATTTACACATGTTGTACTTGATTAGATGTTATAAAAAGTTGACCAATCAATGGTTGCATCTGTCCACTAATGTCCTCTTGGATAGGCTAATATGCACCAAATCAATGATGAGGGTTCGATCCCGTTCCAGGCACTAGAATATGCAAGAGAAACTTTTAGCTTTTTTAGCTCTCAGAATATGTAATTGTGCATCATTCGTGAGAACAACCCGGACTACAGCTAATCACACAGATCACAAGAAGAAAGGGGACTACAGATGCTCTTTGTGTGGTACATAGAGCTTAAAAATTGACAAAGAGATTTCTTTTTTCCTTTCATATTTTGAAAAGATGTAAGAAAGGTTGTAAACATACATCATAGACCTTTCGTTACAGTGATCTTGGGTTCCAATCCCGCTTGTTGTATGTATCAAACCTACTTTTGCTTGTCCCTCAAAGCATGGAATAAATTAGCAACGCCTTAAACATTAGGAGTTAAAGTGTAAATCCTAAGAAGATGTGGCTTCTTTCATGGTAGAGCAAATCATTGGGCACCCTTAGGTCATCGGTTCAGGTCCGATGAATTTCAACTACAACATTGGCAAAGCTCCTCAGTTTGCTGCTCGAGGAGAGAGAGAGAGAGAGAGAGTAAAATGTTTTGAAATCCAAACAAAGAGCAAAAAAAATGTTCACATCGAGAATACGTTGTCGTAGAGATTCTCTCCCCATTTCTTGAGAATTCAAAGATATACAAAGAGGAGGATGAGGGGAACAAAATTCTTGGGAAGATGCTTTCTAATAGAGGTCATGGTGTAGCTTTCCACCTTTTGCCCATGAGTGGACGAACTCTTTGAAGGTATAACTCAGTTGAGAACATTCTTGATGGGGCTTGATAATGCCAGCAAGACCACCATAGTGAAACAGATTAATGGAGAGGATACTAGCGGCATCAGTCCAACACTCAGTTTCAACACTAAGACCATGCAATGCAGACGTCGTTCGGCCACCAAGACTTGTGAAAGCATTTCAACAACCACTTGCAAAGCTCATATCATCTATCCACGTCCCGTAGGGCAGTTGGTTGAGCTTTGGCCTCTTGAGGCGGAGGTCCAGAGTTCAAGTTATGGGTCCAAAGTTCAAGTTATGGGCTGGACATGTTATGGCTTAGGCCAGTTAAAGCAGTTGTAACCATGTCTCCTTGTATAACCCCTGCTTTGTGGGATATAGGGAGTCCCACGAGTACTATGCCCATTCAGGCTTCGGCTGAGCCTTCATAAAAAAAAAAAAAAAGCTCATATCATCCGTATGTGCTGCTAAAACGCATGCGCAATCACGTGTAGAGCTTTGAAGCTTCAAGGCATCACTCAAGTTGCAAGTGCTGTGGGTGACGATGAATGAATTTTGGTAGGAATCGTTGGTGCATGCTCATGTGAGAGGATAACGCTGAATCCAAAGCATTGGCGGAGATTCAAGTTGGACTCGCTTTTTGACTTGGATCACCATTTCCACAAACGACTTTTCAAGTCGGAAGCTTATAAAAGGGGACGCTTGATCGCTTTGTATAGAGAGGAAAAAAAAAAATAGAGGGAGAGAGCACTTCTACTAGAGTAGATACCACGAGTGAGAAAGGCCGTTTGCGCTGATTCTGAGAGAGGGAATATTGAGTATTATGTTGTAACTATTAAGGCTGTTGGGTATGCTCTGAGGAGTTCAAAGAGATGAAGAGTATCACATAGAGATCAAAGAATAGAAACAGAGTCAAGAGCTAATTGTTACACATACATTGTCCAAACTTGCGTAGCTTAGTGGTTTGATGCTTTGAGTCCCTTGGAGGAAGTCTTGTCTTGACTGGACATATATCTGAATTCTTCAAAGATAAGTGCCTCTACCTTACAAATTTGAGTGTATGAGTGTGCTTTGTTTTGCTTTGCAATCGTTATATGGAAACTTCAAAGTCTCGAAGCAAAGAATACGAGAACCTCAACTTGATGTCCTTGCAAGCTTGACACTCTATTTCAACCATTGCACACTATATTACATAGGTACATGCATTTCTACTTCATGCATCGAAGATTCAAAGACGTTTGACATCATCTCGAAGGTTCTTTAAGTAGTTTACTTAACTGCACTTCGCATATGCTCCAAAGGATTTGTTGCAACTAGATCGCAAACAAGTTGTCTCTTCCTCTTTCATTAGTATTGACAATGCCTTGATGCATATTTAATGCACAAATGCTGGCACCAATGAATATGCTGATATGAAAAGTTTTCCAACGTGATCTAAGTAACTTTTTTGTTCAGTTAATTCTCTGTTTACATCTAGTGTCATCACTTGAGTCTGCTTCGCAACACTCCGCATGTGTTGTGTCCTTACAAAACCAAAGGTTGACTTGATCCACTGACCATGCCTTTCACCCCGACAACGTTGAGAAAAATGGCTGCATGGAGAAACTAATCCCCTTTGAAATCTTAAAGGAAGAGAGTAGTCCTAAGATGATCTCCATGAAATCTCTTCATTCGAGAAGAAGATGATGAACCCACCAAGGTCTACTCAGAAGCTCCACCATGGGCTCTAATACCAATGCAAGAGAGTGACAAGTACAACCACCATATGCTAGAGAGATGGCTCTCCTCCCAACCATATGCCTCTATATATAGCTCTCTCCAAGGGAATTCTTCTTGGGCAAGTGGATTCTAACCATCCATGTGTCAGCCATGTAACTCCATGTGTTCCAAGTGTTCCAGTTAACTAGAGTTGACTCAATTGGATGCTTTTATAAGGTTTTAGAGCTTTTTGGGCAAGATACTCTCCCCATGTATCCCATGGAGGTTGAACCCAAGACTTCCACCTTCACATCCTTGAGTCTTACCACCAAGCTAAGTGGATCACTTGTTTACAAGACCACATGACCTTCTACATAAATGTAGTCTCGAGATCTTTGCTCATACACACGATGACAATGTATTTGTGATTTTTTAAGTACATGTGTGTATGGTTGCTTATTAATGTGAACCGCCTCTTTGGCTTTGTCTACCTCTTTGATATCTTCCACCTCTTCCTCTGCTCTTACTATTCTGATTCTGGTTCGACCCTTGTTGATTATGCCAGCAATCATGAGCCAGATGATTATTTAATCCACAAATCCAGCAAGCCTTCTTGTTGGTATTCTGGCTACTTCTTCCTCTTTCAAAACCTCTTGCTCTTCCTCTGCCAGTGCCTTTACCTTTTGCATAATAGGCCTGAGAACTCGACTCTTCTTCGTCTTTTGACTTACCTTTATCTTTCTTCTTGTTCTTCATGCGCATCACTGAACTTTGTCCTTTGTCTCCATCTCCTTTCAGGTCTTGCTCATATGTGAGCATCAAACCAAGCAACTGATTTAAATCTGGTACAAAATGATTCAGAGAGAGTTCAGTTGAGAGTACGGAAGGTTTCCACCTTTCATCTCCTCTCAAACCTGTTAGCAGTTGCGCTATCAATCTGTGATCTTCGACATCTTCATTTATGGATCCAAGACTATCTGCTAGATCCTTCATTTTGGTAACGTAGTCACTAATGCTTTGACTCGACTTCTTTTTGAACGTCGTAAACTCGGACCACAGGCTAGCCTTCATAGCTTTCGTAGTATTTTGGAAATGGTCTTCCAATGCACTCCATATATCCTCCGCTTTCTCCAGACCTCTAATGTGCGGTAGTAGATGGTCTTTTACGGTATTATAGATGTACGCTCTTGCCGTTGCATCTTTCTTCTGCCACAGCTTCAAGGCTTCTAATTCTTCTTTTTCCGGTTGACTATCATCTTCGAAAGTTGGCTTCTTTTCTTCTCCGGTCACGTACATCATTAAGTCCTTACTCATAAGTAAGGCTTCCATGCGCATTACCCATGCGGGATAATTATCTCTATCCAACTTATCAATAGTAACGTGGTCTGCCATAATCTTCTTCTTTCTGTTCCTTCGGGTTGCTCTTTGGAAATCTTTCTTTTGGCTCTTGGATCTAACCCGCTCTGGTTAGATATGCCTGGCTCTTATAACCACTTTATAGTGGATTTGCCCTTGCTCTGGATCTAACCGGGCTCTGATACCACTGTTGTGGTTTTACTCGGCTTTGATACCACTGATGGTGTGGTATGCTGTTTTGCTCTGATACCACTTCTTGTTGACGCAGCAAAGGCTCGGACTTATCGAGCCTGTGGAATTTGCCATGCCAAAGAAGAACTAAGCTAGAGTGATTTAGAACACCTCTGTAATCAACAATAGCTTAGCAAAATTTCTGCCACTCAAACATATAAGAGAATTTACTGGAAAAATTTCTCCGAAAACTTCACCGGACTATCACCTTAATCGTATCGGAATCCTACCGGAATGAACTTCAAATTCGTTTATAATTACTTCAAGTGGACATACATGAAGTAAGAAGGTGATGCGTGAACTTTCTTCACTGAATGAACTCTTTCTGAAGTTTAAGGAAAAACTTCACCAGCTGTGTGTACATGTCTTTTCACCCTGAAACTTTGATCAGTTTATAGTAGAGACGTCTAGCTACAGAATGAGCTATCTCTCATACAAAACTCTGCATTAATCTACGAGATATACTTCGTTGTTCTATCAGAAAAACTTTTTTACTGAAAGAACTGTAACTAACCGAAAAATACGTTTACTGTGAACAACGTTAACTGTTAACTGACTTTAACCGTAACATAGAAAATGCTCGGATTTGTTCTCATACAAACAGTGCGCACAAACTTCCACATGAACATGTGTTTTCTATTAGAGAAGATGTGTACAAATGAGCTTGGCCTCTTCTTGCTCAAGCTACAGAAACTCTCCTACACTGAGTAGTTTCTTCTACCATCTCTCTCAGATGAATACCCGACATTTCAGGTTTCTGTTATTCATCTGTACATACGTGATCTCTGGCGTCTTCTAAACTTCTCTATGTATATACGCAATCTCTGGCGTCTTCTCACTTCCTCTGCTCTCAGTCACACTATTATGTTTTTTGACCTCTTTATGTGCTCCTTTTATACTGTGCGCTCTTCTCATGCACGTTCTTGTTCGCACTTCCCTTTCTTTTATTCCTATGCACGTTCTCTCTATATACAGTTGATTTGGTGTAACGTACTCCGATCCTGGAAGATTCTGTACTGTACATAACGGTCGTGGATTTGTCCCTCCACTAAGGCTTTTTTATTTTCTTTGATTCTGCTCCTCTTTTCTTTTTCTTTTATGACTGTCTGTATGTCAAATTCGTGAGTGTTTCCTCAACAATGCAGACCAATTTGAGGTGGTTGTTGGACATCCTTCCCACCTTTTGGGGTTCAGCACCCTAGTGATGTTCTAACAAAGGTCGAAACTCTCGAAAATCAAGATAAGCTTACAAAAGCCTACCTCATCAATCAAATTTTTGGGCCTCACCCATCGACTAAAGCATTTAGATCTTGGCTTGGGATGAAGTGATTTCCAAGGGGAATCATTGTGTATGTGTTACTTTTCCCTAGTAACCATATTTTTCTCTTCTTCTAGAGCAAACAGATTGCCTTCAAGGCCTTTCATACTATTGAATGGATGATCATGTGTCTCTTTAAATGGTTCCCAAAATTTGTTGCAAACAAAAGGAAACCATCAAACTACCCTCTGTGGGTTGAGCTTCCTAACCTCCCATTCTTTCTTTATTGTTTTGTCAATGAGATATGAGATCACAGCTTGATTGTTTGATCATTGGCAATCAAAGGTGATGGTGGTGGTCCAATATGTGATGGATCTTCCAACTCACTCAATATCTAGTAGAACTTACAAATATATGTAGAGATGGACCTTAACCTAGAACTAAAACTTATATTAGTATGGACATCAAGGAAGAGGAATCACTAGGTCAAGAAGTTATTGATAAAAAACTTTAGGATTAAGGAGGCCCCTTGAGAAGGGGAGCTCAAAAAGCAAACTCTCTCATGGAGTATGCTTTTACATGGATTAAGTTGATGGCTTGGTGCAAGCTCTTGTTCCCCCTCCCCGTTTCATGGAAATGGTAGATGACTCGAGGTCGATGGAGAGTGCGCAATGGGAATGAATTTAGGAGGCTGCACTTTAGTACAATGAAGAAAAGAAAAATATAACAAAGATAGTAAGAAAAGGGAAAATCTAAGGAGAAAGAGAACCTCAATCTTGTGAAAGAAATTAATCGAGTGGACTACCTAGGTGGCTTTAGTCAAGTAGAACATACGTAGGTCTCAAGAGATGATAGCTCCATAGATGAGCATTCTACTAGCCACCATACATATACACATTTCGAACATACACGCTTGAACATTTAAAAACACACACACACACACACATATATATATATATATATATATATATATATATATATATATATATATATATATATATATATATATATATATATATATATATATATATTGCTTAACAATATAAATCGTTTTTTTGAAAGGATTGGAAGAGAACTAAGTTTTTAGGGGAAAAATTGGCGTGCATGTATGGATCGAAGAAGGAAGGTGGCTGGAGTGAGAGTTCGTGGACTGATCCACCTGAAGTGTGAATACATGGGTGGCAGAAGAGTGTAAGTCTTTGAGTTTAAGGTAAAAATTGAACATATTTTAATGTTGTTCCACCGCCCGAATGTGAAGCTCTATATTGAAATGAAGCTCAACAATATTTTTCAACATTGCGGAACTCCGCTTCTCTTCATTCACATTGAGCGGTGCCTCTGGAAATTTTGAATGCCATGTCATGAAACATTCTTCCTTTTTCTCTTCCAACCCCTCTTCCTCTCTCTCTTCAAAAGTCAACAATATTTTATCAGAATCCGCCGTTCTGCGTAAACCCTAGGTTTCAGTGTTCGTCGCTGCCTCTCTCGCGCCCCCTTGAGGGGGGGCTTTTCTTCGGGGCACTGTTCTTGATTGACTCCATGTCGCTGCATGAAGCTCTCAGGGATGGGATGGCGGGTCCGTCCTATCTGAATGAGGGGATGAACGGTCTGCAGTCAGCGATCAATCCCGTTTTTGACTTTTGTGGAACCCTAAATGGTGTCTCTGTGAATACGTCTGGCTCACGAGGAGTCGACAATCTTCAGGTATCTTCTAAACCTAGTAATACCCTGCAAAACCCCAATGCAAAGTCGTATGTTAATGCTCTGCAAGCTCCTCAACAAGGTCCCTTCTCCATGTTCAACATGCAAGGATTTGCAGGTATGTCTCCTCCTCAGTCGATTGTAAGGGACTATAAAGGTAAAGAAAAAATGGATATGGGATTGGAGGAGGAAGCTTCTATCCCTAATAGTTGTCCTGAACATTTCATCAATCTGGAGCCCGAAGTGGAAGATAGAGAAGACTCCACTTTAATCATTGAAAGTACGTCTTTAGAAAAATGGAACAACCATCTGACTAAGAAAGTTGTCATTGGATTATGTCATGGTCTTAGACCTGCTCAGGACATTTTAAAAAATTGGATGAAGATTAACTGGGAAAGTAGAGGTCTATTTGCCAAGCACATTCAGTATCTTCCTAACAATTACTTTCTGTTCTTTTTTGAGGATGCCCACAATGCTATGCAAGTGATTGCTGAAGGACATTGGATAATCCGAAATACTCCTATTTCCTTTTTTAAATGGTTTCCTGGGTTCAACCCTAGAGGCCCAAAACCAACTAAGGTGCCTGTGTGGATTGAACTTCCTGATTTACCTGTTGAGTACTATCCTTGGATTGAAAAACTTGGGGGACTTATAGGTAGAGTTCTTGGACAGAAGCCTAGAAATGGCTTTAATCCTAAATGGGATCCTCTGATGCTAGTAGAAGTTGATATGTCCAAAAGCATCAAACCTATTCTTGTGCTTAAAAATTCTGAAGGGTACAAGCTGCATGAACAAAGAGTTGTTTACAAGAATTTACCTAATGCTTGTTTTCATTGTTATAAGCAGGGGCATTTGATTAAGGACTGTCCCATTCTTTTGAACACTCAAGGTAAGGATCACAGAGGTGAGAAATCAGAGAAACAGGCTCCAGATGTTAAGAAAGAGGAGAATCCCAAGGAAGATTTGGGTCTCAAAAAACATGCACGTAAAAACAAAAGAAGGCCCTATCAGGTTGGACTAAAACCTGAAACCCTTGTTAAAGTTATAAGTAATCCTTTTCAGGTTCTTGATGTGACTAATACTGATGAGCCTGAGAACTCAGAGAATGCAGGTATTCAAAAGGGGAATAAAGATTCTCTGTCTACTCTATTGGGTAGTAGTTCTCATGACAGCGGGGAGGGATGGACCTTGGTTGGTAAGAAAAATAGTGTTAAAACCCAATCCCTTAATTTTAATTTCTCCCCTGTACAGAACCAACTAGAAGACGATAATGAGTTTGGTCTTCAAAAACATAATGATCTTTTTGTTGAACAATTAAACAAAAGTGATGAAGAAGGTATGCTACAGGCAGGTGTTTTGGATGGTAATGATGATGATATGGCTATAGATAAGGTGTCTAGCCCTTCAGTTAAAGATAAATCTAAGTCCAAAAGAAAAGATGTGATTAGGTCTTCCATCTCAGCTGTGAAACCGATCAAGAATCTTAAAAAAGAATTTTGTTTTTTAATGGATTTCCTCAACATTGTTTCTCTAAATACTAAAGGTTTGTCTGATCCTGTAAGAGGCAAGATCATTTGTAACTGGGTAAAAGATTCTTCTTTATCTCCTGATTTTATTTGTCTGCAGGAACTAAAGGTTGGTGGTGACCAACTTCTTGCCAATCTGAAGATTATATCCAGTAATTTCACCTGGTACCACACTAATCACAGTGGAAAAGGTGGAGCAGCTATTGGTATTAAGGCTAGTCTCAATCAAGTTGTTAAAAAGACTTTGATTAGTGATTCCAATCAGTGGATTGGCCTCAAGTGTAAAGATCCTTTTAATTTCACTATTATTTGTGTTTATGCTGCTAATAATTCCTTAGACAGGTCTAAGTGCTGGGAGGAAATTGGTAAGCTTGATGGTGACTTAATTCTTACTGGAGATTTTAATATGGTCACTAACTCTGCTGACAGAACTGGTAATGGTAACAATGTGATTGCTGGAATTGAAAAAAATCAATGGTTTAGACTGGTGAATGTGCATAACCTTGTTGATATCTCTACTAGTACTGGTCATACTTGGAATAATAGGTGTGCTAGTAATAGGTTATCGGCCAGGTTAGATAGAATTTACATGAACTCCTCCAGATTTCAAGTCTTGTGGAACAATAGCTGTACCATTGACCCCTCCCTTCAAATTTCGGACCATGTCCCTATCATTGTTAAGTTGGCTAGCAATAACCCGTCTTATAGAGCAGGATGGCCTCATGTGGACATGTCTTTGTTTAGGGTGCCTATGGTTAAAAAGGAAATTAGCAATATTTTTAAAAAGCATTTTTTCCAGGGTTGTTCCCCTTTTAAGGCCTGGGAGGCTGCTATTAAGGATGTTCAGCTTGCTCTTGCCTTCTTTAAGAAAAAAGCCAGGGAGGCTAGGTATAACAGAAGAATGATGCATCTTAAAGAGATAGACAGAATTGAGAGTTCTAATTTAAGTAGCAATGTTAAGAATCAGAAGATCCTAGAGCTTCAGGAAAAAGTGAGGTATGAAGACTACCTTCTGGCTTGTGGTGCCCTTGCCACGTCCAGAGAGTTCTGGGCTGGGAAAGTTGATAAACCTAATAAGCACATGTATGAGATCATGAGGAAAAAAAAAAGCTAAAGATTTCATTCCTCTCTTAAGGAAAAGCAATGGTGAGGTTGCCTCTAGTTACAAGGAGAATTTGCAGGAGGCTGTGTCCTTCTTTACCAATGTTTTCTCTATGCCTCCCAAGAGAGGGGACCACATCTGGAGTGCAAGAGCTGCCATTGCCCTTTGTAGGAAGAAAATGATTCCTCAGGGCTTGGTCTCCCTCCTTGATCTCCCCCTTTCTACTGGTGAGGTTAGAGAAACCATTAGTAAATTGAAGCCCTGTAAATCCCCTGGACATGATGGTATTCCTAATGAGTTTTTTCAGGAGTTTAAAGAAGTTTTGGTGCCCATTATTCTCTGGATCTGGCAAGAAGCCATAAGTAGAGGGTCTCTTTCTACTTTCATTAATACTGGAGTTATTAAATTAATTCATAAAAGAGGATCTAAGGATGATCTTAACAACTGGAGACCTATCTCCTGTCTGACTTCTCTCTACAAAATCTATGCCTCCTCTCTTGCTAGAAGGTTGAGTCCTTTGATGGATTCCATAATCCTTCTTGATCAGAAATGGTTTATTAAAGGGAGATTTATTCTTGATGCTATTATCTCTATTTGGGAAGGGATGGATTATGCTAAGGATTGTAACATTGACACTTTTTTTTTCAAAATTGATTTTGACAAGGCCTATGATAGGATTGAGTGGGACTTTATTCTTCAATCTCTTCATGATATTGGTGCTGGAAAAAACTTTATTAAGTTCACAAGTATTCTGTTTGGTAATGCTCACTCCAAAGTTGCCATGAATGGACACTTGTCTTCCCCTTTTAAGCTGTGTAGATCTATAAGACAAGGTTGTCCCTTAGCCCCCTTACTGTTTGCCATTACTAGTGATGCCCTTGGCTGGCTTGTTAAAGATTGTATTAATCAAGGTCTTATAAAAGGTATAGAAATTCCTCAAGCTGCTGACATGCTTTGTCTGCAGATGTTTGCTGATGACACTAACCTTGTGATGGAAGCTGATCCCATGTCTGCTAACACTTTTTTAAATTGTCTCAAAACCTTTTGTCTGGCTAGTGGTTCTGTTGTTAATCACCACAAAACTGGTTTTTTTGCCTCTAATAATACTGTTCCAGATTGTGTGCTTGTGGCAAGGTGTGACATCATTAAAAAAGGTATTGTTTTCATATTATTGGGTATCCCTATGGGATTTGAAATTACTTTTCAGCAGAGATGGGATTGGGTCATGGATAAATTTAGATTGAAGATTTTTAAATTGATGGATATGCAGGCCAACATCTCCCAAAGAGTTTTGTGCTGAAGCATTATATTCTCCCTGGTCTAACTTATTTCCTTGCTTGTTGGCAGCCTACCAAGAAGCAACTGGCCCAAGTCATTGCTCTGTCCAGGAGGTTCTTATGGGGTAGCTCCAAAATTCCAAAAGTAGCTTGGAAGATTTGCTGTATGAAGAAGTCTGAGGGTGGCCTTGGCCTTTGTTGCCCCTCAAGGATGGCTACCCAAATGGCTGCTAAATGGATTCTAAGGGCTTTCTCTTCTACTGACTTTTGGGCCTGCCTGATTAAAAGAAATATCAAATTCTTCTGCTTGAGTAGCAATAAGAGCTGGTGTGTTTTTTCTCTTTGGGATATTGTGTCTTCCCCTCGCATATTCATCCCCAAAGGGAGTCAGTTGGTTTGTAACTTCTGGAGAGCTTGGATGTCTATCAAGGAAGGATACAAGCTTCCCATCTGGTTTGCCAAGAATTACTCCTTTGTTTTGCAGGATTCTTTATGGGTTGGTTGGTTTACTAATTACAGGGATGCCTCCCTTCCTATAAGGTGGCATAAATGTAAAAATTATGGTTTCAATAAATGGGAGGATCTGTTGAGAAATGGTCAAGTGATTGAGGATAGTCATATTTTGAATGCTAACAACTTGTATTTGGCCTGTAAGCAGATAATCAAAGAAAAGAAGATGCAGCTTCTGAGTATGAGTGCATAAAATCTTTGGGACAAAACTATAGCTTTGCCTGAGGTAGCTCATGACATGTACTCTTGCTACAAGTCTTCCTACACCAGCATCATTAGCATATGTGGGAGATTGAATAATAAGTGGGACCTGTCCTGGAATTATCATCAATGGAGGTACAGATTTCAAAGCATCTGGGCTTATCCTATGGCTAACAAGCATTCCTGTCTCCTGTGGCTGATCCTGCACAGAGGAGTCTGGACTGGGAGCAGAGCTAGAAAGTATAATATTGATGCAGGATTGTGTAAAGCCTGTGGCAAGGTTGAAGACTTGGAACACTTGTTCATTAATTGTAAAGATAGTTTGGCCTACTGGAAAATCATACATTTCTACTGCTAGACTGTTGGAATCAATTCTCTGGGAATCAAGGAGCTGCTTATTGGGGAAACATACAGGATGGACATTGCCTTGTGGCAGATTGTGAGGGCTCACATCCTTTGGTTCGTGTGGAAAAGTAGAAACAGCAAGCTTTTTGACCAAAATGGAAGAAGTTTTCTTTTCTCCTGCATTGTTGGAATCAGGAGAGTTGTCCACATGTGCAGCAATATTTCCCTCAATGAGAAATTGATAGATAAGAACCCCTTGTATATTGTCAAGAAGTACCCTTTTAGTTCATGGAAGAACAAATTACTCCAGATCCACTCTAAGGACAGAAACAATATGATCAGTTTCTTTAACTGATATATTAGGAACTGTTTGATGTAAGATGTATTGTGGCATGGGTTCTCTTGACCCATTGTCTTAGTTCCTGACATTCTTTGTTGTTCTCCTCCCAGGCAAATTGAGGGAGTGTCTCTTGTATTTTCCTTTCCTGCATTAATATTATACTTTCTGTTTGTGCTCAAAAAAAAATAAAAAAATAAAAATTATCAGCCATGTAGATTTTTGAAACATTATTTTATGTAATGTTCCGCCGCCCTGTGGGAATGCATGGGCGAAGAACTTTTCAAGTTTTGTGATTCCACGAGGAACACGCTCACAGACGCGTCTTGTTCCGGAACCGCAGTCTGAAGCGGGCCTGTATCAGGAATGCTTTCTTGGCATGGGCTCCAAGTCGAAGCGGAAAGGGTATGATTCGAGGGGGGATAAAAGTTCTTATTAACAAACACCGTTCAGAGGAGGATAATCGCATGGGGCGTGTGGGATCTAGAGGCACAGTAGTCCCCTTGAAGCATCCTTGTGTCTCTTTTATGGAGAACTTTTACCTCGGAACAAGATCCGTGTCTGGCGAATCTGAAAGGAGGAAGAGCGAGAAGATAAACTCGACGAATTTCTCTGGTTGTTACAGTTAGTGAAACATTGAAGGGCTTTCGCTTTGAGCACAGAATTAATGCATTCCGAAGGGAGACTTTCGTAGATTATTGCTCGTCATCTGGACATGGAAAGAAAGGAAGTTCTTGTGCTTGAATCAATGAGAAGGGGAAGATAACAACGGCATGATCATACAAAATCAGCAGTCTGGCAAAAGGAAAGGGAATCATGGAGATATGAAACCGTTGAGCTTCGAGTTCCAAGGAATGAAAGAATCTGCAGTTCAATGATCAAAAGTGAATCTGTAGATGGTTAAGGAAAGCTTACTAGTGCACATGCTCTTTATCTTTCTATTCTCTCTTTAAAAGTTTTCCCTCCTTTGTTACTGGAAAATTAGTCAACAATGTAATGGAAAATTAGTCAAAATCTGATCAATTGTAAAGTCAGCGACCATTTGGAAACTGTGATAATCAAGTTTATTGTTTAATCATATGTAAATAGGCGACTTCACATTTGTTGATGGATTATTTTGAACATATGATACAGATGCAGTTCTGAAGCAGACTATGAAAATGTACAGCATAGTTTATATAAGCACAATAATACTTGCGCTTTCCTGAAGGAGCCTGCATGCATTGATGCCTCGCAATAAAGCTTGATATCATGTATCTTCTATAGCGATGATTACCTTGAGCAAGAAGAAGAAACTACTTTAAATCAGTGGAGTAGGCTACAGGATCAAACACACATGTTCTTCTGTTGTTTGACTCTAATGATATTAAAAGAAAGAAGTGCTCTTATGAAACTATGCAGGAAAAGGGGTGTGCAAGGGAGATTTTGACTCCAGCAGGGTGAGAACATGGTTTGATCTCATTGATCTTTTCCTATGAAGGGAGTTGTTGATGAACTCATCAAGCACACTGAGTAAAGGTAAGGATCCAAACGGTAGCAAGATAGAGTAGTTCAACCTTCAAAGAACTCAACGCTTGCAATCATACTCTCAAACATTTACTAATTGTCTTGTGAAGAGGCAGAGAATCGGCTACCGTGCATATCATCTTGGGAGCGCACTACTTTCTGTTGTTTATCATGCAGATGAACGTTGAGGATCTTCGGGGGTACTGATGTTTTGGATGGGAGGAGAATCATGAGAAAAGAAAAATAAGGAAACGTAGTTGCTCAAGCCTCGTGGAGTTTTACTGGTTCATTTAAAGCACTTCTTCATCCATTGAGGACAAGGTGCAGATAAGCATGGGACCTGTGATATGGAATGGTTGCTCTAAAAGAAGAACGAAGACTATTGGAAATAATGTATGAGGAGTTTAGAAAATTGCTTCAATGGCTGAAGATCCATTCAATCTAAAGGTTCTAGGTTCCTAACCTTCAGTATCCATGACAATATTATGTCTTGACATGTTTGTTAACAAAATACTTTCTTCATTAATAATGTGATGTAATTCATTTCTGCTCCCTGTCTACTTTCATGCTTTGATCACTCAAGAGCGACACTAAACAGACTTTCTTCGTGATGAAAAATAAATATGCCTTCAAAGATGATCCTATACGTTTTGGCTACAACTGAAAAGAATGGTTTGGTTTTATCATTGTTCATAAATTATTCATGAACCACATTTGGGAACTATTGATCAGAATGGCACTGCCAACTTTATGGCATTTTAAAGGAAAACGAAGAAAACTCGGGTGGTGTCAGATCTCTTATAGCGAGATTATGGAATTCGTTATTATCTTCTTTCTTACAATAGCAAGAAGTTATTTGTTAAGTGCACGCTTTGTTTACTATATTATCGGCCATGAAAAGAAAATTGAAATGATTGTTATCGTGTCCATACCGTTTCAATTGTCAAGCTCTCCTTTTGAAAATGAAACATCTAAATGTCAATAAGTGCACTTCTAATTTACATTTGTGTCAATATTCAACATCAATTCACTACAACATATGAATCTCATATTGGCTCTCATACCGGCGAAAATACACATGTGAAAAACGCCCCGGATGTCGAAATAATTACTAGTATAAACATCGGTTTCATAATACTTGTATAAGCATTGGTATAAGCCTCTATATAGGCGCCGATATATGTGTTGATATACCACTAGTATAAGCACCAGTATAAGCCTCTCTATAAGCATCAGTATAAGCCTACACAAGGCATCGATATATGTGTTGGTATGTCCCTCACAATACCGGTGCCTACATCGACAACCATATCTGCAATTTTTTTTTGGGCAGAGTGTAATGAATGTCCCTTGCTGTAACAACATAACAATGTTGCTGTGTAGCAAGGGACAATACACTCTACCCAAAACAAAAAACGAGTACATATGACATGTATTCTAGTGGTTTCGGTACCATGTTCTTGCACAACCAAAACAAGATTTGATAAAGCAAAACACATTGTCGAACACAAAAGAAATATGAAGGATCACAATGAAATGTAATGTATAAACATATCTATGCCCATCATATACAACCAAAATTGAGTCACAAAGAGTACTCAATGCCATAAATAAACCCTATACAAATCCTACTAGAAAACGAAGGTAAACCATTGCCATATATGAACCAAATACAAAACTTTGGCACACCATTTCCATAGACAAAACTAGAGGGATCAAAACATCTATATTTGCAGTCCTACGACAAAGCACATTCATGAAATCAGAAAAATTGAAATGATGTTCATAAACAATAACTAAAAATGCTAAACCAAGTTCAAAAGCTCACCTCACGGTAGACTGTCCCATGAAATGACCGTACCGCATACCTCCAAGTCCTACAACAGTGGAACTAGTCCATGATGATATTCGAAAATCTACTCTACTTGTGTCGGAGGGCCATCCATTGCCAACTCCTACAACAAATACGCAAAATGTGAGATGAACAAACATGACATGCTTAACATAAGCAAATTCATTCATCAAAATGGTACTCACAAACTTGTGATGCATCCTGTTGTAACTGTCTCTACCCAAATGTGATGCTTTGAGTGCCTCTAGAAGTGTGGTTCCCACACACTCACTACTGACAATATGGATCAAGTGTCCATTGCTGCTCATCGTGAATCATCTCACACTCCTCAGCATCTAGCCATATAGGCTTCAGTAAGCCTCCTCTAAAAGCATCGTGAGCCTTTGATCAATGATGGGACATCACCTCACGTGTGGTGTGTTGAATCCACTCCGAGCTCACAACAGGATGCCCACATATTGGGCCAGACTCGTGATAGATCATCTCTGTGATATAATTCTTGCGATCCTTGTCTTGTGCACTCCACTTGACCATGACATAGTGTCCAAACTATATTGTGCACAACTACGTTGATGCATGGCCTTTTCGACCACATCCATCATTGGAACTCTATCTCATATAGGATACAACTTGGAGTCGTCATGATCATGGGCACCCCAAGGTATACGTGGTGTATTGCATGGCATACTTACATCTAGGGCACTCAATATAGGATTAGTTATGGGTGACACTGCATCCATCACACCACCTCCTCCTCGAGACCTGCCACCACCCATAGAGCCTCCAAAATCTGCCTGCAAAACGAGACCTCGAACTTGAACCTATCATGGACAAAGGAAACCATCCTAAACCTCAGATTCCATGTGGCTTTACATATCTCATTATTGGTTCAGACTTTGGAGACACTAATGCTTCCATTGCATCCAAAACATGCCAAAGCCCCAGGATCAACTGTCTGTTTGCTGAATTTTGACACTCAGAGGTCTTGTTTCCAATTGATGGCATCATCGATGACATCATCAACTTGTAACCGCCCTTGAACCACCCTTGGAAAACCTATATAAGGAGAGGTTGGCCACATTCATACTCAGTCTTGCCAATGCTAGTCTTGGGAGCTCAAGGAGTCATGACCACCAAGTAAGTACTCTCTAAGTTCTAGTTCAAGTTCTAATCTTGTCCTTGTTCTAGTGTTGTCTAGTCTTGTATCGTGGATATCTTATTGTGTCCCATTGTAATCTCGTAGTACAAGATTTTGTCAAGTTATTTCTTGTATCTAGTTCATCTCTCTGAAGGGAGTTCTTGTAATCCTAATATCTTGTTTCATACTTAAGATCCCAGGTTGTGGGATCTCGTGTATCATCTCTTCTTGAGTTATCCATACCTATTAGTCTCGGGTTGTGGGACTTCGTGTATCAACTACATATCCTTGTATTGTTTCCCCTACATGGGTGATCTTGTAATCAGAAGTATATTTATGAAATCTTGTCTAGTGTAGTCAGAGAGCACAATCTAGTGCTCCCTTGATAATTTGGCAAGACTACCTTCATCAAGACCAGAACTATGGAGATTATTCATGAAGAAATCTTTTCTGCATTTAAAGTTATTCAACAAAAAGTCTAAGAGATATGAGAAAGCCAACAAAGAATTTAGCAACAAAATATTCAAGATGTAATCAGAGAACTTCAAAGGCAAATCCAAGAGTTACAAATCATTGTAAATCAATCTTCTTCAAGTACTCCCATGATAACTAACACAAAGAAAAGTCCAAAAGTGAGCATGCCTAAGAAATTTGATGGGACAAGATCAAAGTTTCGAGGATTTGTGCAACGAGTGAAGCTATTCATAAGGATGCAACCGGATAGGTACCCAGATGATGCTTCTCAAGTAGGACTCATATGAAATCTATTATGTGGTCCTGCTCTTTCACGGTTTGCACCTATCCTTGAGAAGGATATGGATATTCTACATGATTTCAAGGCCTTTATTTGAGGGTTCACATCTTTTTTTGGAGATACCAATTGTTCGTGTGTTGTCGAAACAAAGCTAAGGAAGCTACATCAAGGAAATAGGCCTGTGTCTACCTATGCATCAGAATTTTGACAAATCATTTGTGATCTCACATGGCAAGAGGATTATTTTATCAACCAATTTTGATGGGGCTTATGTGATGATGTAAAGGATCTCATGTTAACCATGCCCAAGGTAAAAACTTTGAATGAATTCATGAATCAAGCAATTGAGTGTGACAATAGGTTGTTTGAGAGAAAGCAAGAGAATAAGATTTCTATTCATGATTGAGAATACAAGTTTATCTCAATTCCTCAACAACATATGTTGGAAGAATCACAACGAGAACCCATGCAGTTGGATGACATAAGGGTCAAACGACTTACATTAAAGGAAAGAAAACATCGAAAAGACAATGGGTTATGCTTTTATTGTGGAGATCATGATCATTTGGTATTCGAATATCCTAAGAAGAAGAAGAAAGTTGGAATTAGGACTTCTACAATCACCATCCCACATCAGAAGGATCATCATCAAAATCAAAAGAGGAGTACTACCCATCATGAGAATCATGGCCTTGATTTTGTACCTCGATATACTACAAACCCTTTGCAATTTTTATCATGGATATCCATCATCATCGTGTTCTAGTACCACATATCAAGAAATCTACAAAGACTAAGCGCTATGAAGATTCAAGTTTTAGAAGATCTCACAGTCACACAGCTGCTGCTCGTGGAGCTCATCGCTTGAGGGGGAGGTGATGTCATGGACAAAGGAAACCATCCTAAACCTCAGACTCCATGTGACTTTACATATCTCATTATTGGTTCAGAGTTTGGAGAAACTAATGCTTCCATTCCATCCGAAATGTGGCAAAACCCCAAGATCCACTGTCTATTTGCTAAATTCTGACATTCGAAGGTCTTATTTCCAATTGATGACATCATCGATGATATCATCTTGTAACCACCCTTCAACCGCCCTTGGAAAACCTATATAAGGAGGGGTTGACCACATTCATACTCAGTCTTGCCAATGCTAGTCTTGGGAGCTCAAGGAGTCATGACCACCAAGTAAGTACTCTCCAAGTTCCAGTTCAAGTTCTAGTCTTGTCCTTGTTCTAGTTTTGTCTAGTGTTGTATCTTGGACATCGTATTGTGTCCAGTTGTAATCTTGTGGTAATGAGATCTTGTCAAGTTATTTCTTGTATCTAGTTCATCTCTCTGAAGTGAGTTCTTGTAATCCTTATATCTTGTTTCATACTTACGACCCGGAGATATGGGATCCCGTGTATCATCTTTACTTGAGTTATCCATACCTATTAGTCTCGGGTTGTGGGACTTTGTGTATCAGCGACATATCCTTGTATTGTTTCCCCTATGTGGGTGATCTTGTAATGAGAAGTATATTTCTGAAATCTTGTTTAGTGTAGTCAGAGAGCACAACCTAGTGTATCAGCTACATATCCTTGTATTGTTTTCACCTACGTGGGTGATCTTGTAATCAGAAGTATATTTTTGAAATATTGTCTAGTATAGTGAGAGAGCACAATCTAGTGCTCCCTTAATAGAACCAGACAAATGAGATAGGCCAGCACTAGTATCATGTTGTGCTATTGAATGCTGGCACACATGTCGACTGTTGGACCCACTAGGGGATGGCAAAGAATAAGGCTGTGATGGACTCATAAAGCCAGAAGTACCTCCAAAGGGAGTACCGCCAAAGGGAGTGCCATGAGGAGTACTGCCAAAGGGAGTTTCATCAGAGTGAGTGGTCTCGTGAGAGACCCACTACTGTGATGCGGCGGCCTGATAAGTGGCAAGTGGTCGAGATATGGATTGTAGAAATTACTCCTCTATCATGGAATCCGGACTGAGTGGTGGAGTATCTCCCATCGTGCTCTACAATAGATAACTCAAATAATTAACATACAGATAGTGACGATAATAAAAAAAACAATAGTCTATAAAAAAACATAACATAGTTAGAAAAACGTCGAACTAAGACTCGTATTTCATGGTAAACACAAGTAAATACGTACAATTGCTTGCTTCATAAGTCATTATTTCATGGTAATACTAGAAAAGGATTATTTCATGATAAACACAAATAAGAACGTACAATTTCTTGCGTTATTTCATGGTAAGACTAGAAAAGCATCATTTCATGGAAACACAAATAAGTATGTATAATTACTTGCTTCATAAGTTTCCTATTCTAGCATCCTCTTGGAGATCTGATGCACAGAGCATATCTATCTCTACATAGGCGACTTCCACATCTCGTTGTATGGCTGCCCCTTCTCAATCATCATCCTCATACAATATATTGCCCTTTACCTCCTCATTACTTGGTCTTCTTCAAAGGCCTCTTCTTCTGTGACAACGGTACCTTTCTCTTCGACTACCCCATGCATCTTAGAGTCCATTGTGGATGGAACTTCTTCTATGTTGAGGTCCTCATGAATTTGTCTTCTATGTGGAGCTACTTGCAAAACAAATAGCCACTAAGGTTCTTTTGGACCTGGTGTAAAGACAACATGTTCACAGTATTCGAGAAGTACAAATGTGTCTCTTTCATCAATCCATAGCTTCATGGAGTCTATTTGAAGCAAACCAGGAGTCTTGTCTCACCTAACTATTGGATTTCTTCAAGCAGTGACTACTTTGAATCACTTCACATCAAACAAAAAGTATTGAAACCTCTTGAACAATAGCTTCAAGATATCTTGGATCACTCCACAATACTCGAGTTGGCCTTCTTGGGCATTATCATCTCTTGCAGTAGCTCTACATTTATAGAGAAGGTTGACCATCAACCCGCTATCAAAAGTAGACCTATTCTTGTCGATGCATGCAATCCAAAAGTATCATTCATGAGAGCATAGCACATCGTATTTGTAATATTGGGCAACACATAAAATGGATTGCATTATGATGATCAAGTTAATGCATAGGATTAACACACTAGTAATTTGGAATGTTTGAGAGCGTTACCTTCTAATCACACCCCTTTGCAAGGTCCTTCTCTTCTTTAGAGATATCATCACCCGCTATCTTTGCCTGTGAAATAGTTGCATCTAGCCATTTGCATGTTGGAAAGGTTAGAAGAGGTCGACGACTTTTCGAAAGAGGCAAAGAGCGAGTGGAATGATTCTTTCGAGACTGGTCTCTTTCCTATGCGTTCGCATCCTTAGCAAGCTCATACCTCTCCCAACCACTTCTGCATGGGCTCTGAGTTAATGATGCAAAAATTCATTGCCTTCTCTTTGGAAACTAGATCCATTTTTCTTTGGCTCCCTTGACCTTAGGGCTCATTGCCTATGAGATGAACATCTTCATCGTCGCTCCATAAGCGAGGCATTTCTGGGTCCGACATGCATAGAAACTCTATTATGAATACCAAAAACCTTTGGTCATGCTCTCTGATGAACAAACCCTTTTAGTGTCTTCACGAACCACTCTAAGAAGAACATCCATCGACTATGGATAGTTCTTGCTATTACAACTTCATTAACCACATGAACCAATAAATGAAGCTAAGTTGTGAGAATGCTTGTAGGAAAGTATGTTTTAACCATATAGACAACCTCTACAACGTTGAGTTTGGCACTATCTATTCTATCTCTCCTTATCTCTTTAGATGAGATCCATCATACAAAGAATTGATTTTGTAAATGGTTGTTCACACATCCTCTAAAAGACAATCTTTCATAGCTATAAGAAGTACAAACCACAAAAACTTGTGCCAATCATGAGAGTTGAGCCCTCCAAGATCGTCATTCTATGTGAAGGTAGTCTTTGGACACCACATGCACCCAATAGGTGTCCAAAACTCTAAAATCACCTTCTTCACCTATTGTTCTTCCATCTTGCAGAGCACCCAAGTAGCAACACTATTTTGTTTGGTATGGACATTGTCCACAACTCCTTCATACAACCTCTCTCTTCCAAGTCATCCCTTTGCCCATTGCTTTCCTTCTTTCTGATCAATGTCTTCTAGAGCATCTCTCCCACATTCTTGAAAATATGCATTGTGTCCACCAAGCGATTGATTAATAACTCACTCCAATAAGGAAGACCGTGAAAGATCGACAACCATTTCATGCCAGTGAGTGTTCTTCTTGCATGTCACAACTACTTCCAATTGCTTGCTTTCATTTGTCGTTGTGCTTGTCAGCCAATTTATCCTTCATGTAAGACATGTCTATCAAGCAGATATCCATGATGTCCTTCGTATATAGTTTTTCAAAGAGCCTTGGAGTAGCATGGTTCAAATTGTGGTCCGCATAGGGGACAAGCATTATAATCCACAATTGATAAACTTTTATGAAAAAAGAAAACACCCTAAGATGCCCTAGGTCAATGAACACAACCAAGTTCAAAAAGAAGAATTGAATAATATTACCTAAACATTTACCATAACCGAGCCACACATGCATCATCCACATAAGTGTGCGTTGCACTCACATGTCCCATCTTGCTAAAGGTTGAGACATGTTGCACACAATAATCCCATCCCATAAAATGCACAAGTCTTCCATAAGCGGTGCAAGGTATACATCCATGTCTTTTACCTTATACTTACCTGACACAATGAGAGCTAACAACAAATGGCCCTTTTTTGTGGCCAACCATGGTGGGATCTTATAGTTGATCCACGATGTCATCTCAACCATCACGGTCTTTGTTCATTCTCAGGCACACTTCCAATAGCTTATCCTTTTGCATCCCTTGTCATTCTCTTCTCCCTAGGAGAGATAGATTGTGCAATGTCATGTGGGTGATCTGCTCACCAACCAAATCTTGTGATTGGAAGTGTAGGTTTCGTTGAAGCAAGCAAACACAACTTTTATATGAATTGATGAGTTTAGACTAATGTTGGATGGTCTTGTACGTGGATCACTACTATAGAAGCTTTAGAATTTGTGGCTTATATGTATTACTCACTTAAAGTAGGAAAGTTGTTCAAAAGCTAAGGAGAGTTATTTTTAGGATGCATGTAAAGAGACAGTTAGAGATTCACAAATTTGAGGCTTTACATGTGTTTTATAAACAACCAAAGCATGGAATATGATGTGGAAGGCATGGAGAAGCTTGCTCAACCTCTGTACATGAGTTTTGTACTCAATACAAGTCATTCTTGAAGAGTTTTGTATCTTCTACCTTTGTCGTAGCTCTATATGTGAAAATCCATCAACTTGTTTTGCTTGGTTCTCCCTGTGTATTTATCCAAATTCAGTTTCATAACTTGGTATAGGTAGCTTGGACCTACTTCAGATCTGTCAAGTTTCATTGCATTTGGTGCAGCCGTTTGTGCGCTATGATCAAAATACTACATGCTGCTATAAACTATCAAATTAGGGTATCTAGACTTTTGTGCTCTGTTTGCATCTATGTTTCTCCTTGATTACTGAACCAAATCTTGTGTTCTTACATTCATTGAAAAGATTTATGTGTCTACTATGCATGGTGAAAATTTCATGATCATTGGAGATGTAATTTCAGATTTATGATCTCTGCAACAAAGCATGTTTTCTTTGTAGCACCTGTTAGAGATGTCCCTCATACCTGTATCTTCCAAGAGTCATATCTGAGTGCTCCAATGTCCATTTAGGATGATCTATAGCTCATTGGAAGTCTATTAATGTCTAGTATCTCCATCTAAAACGGTTTTGAGATACTCTTTATATTTTTGGAGTTATGGCTTCTGCAAGCTAGAGAGGTTCTCTATTTGTCTCACCAAATTTTTAGAGAATAACCTGTGAGGTTCATCTAGCTTCCTGTTGCACTTGGGTTTGTTTCAAAATCCTTCAGCTTTTGTGGTAGATACAAAGTAAAAGGTCCATATTCTTGAATGTGTGTAGCACAAATTTGCTGTTTATGAAATTTTATCTGATACTTGCACTGGGTGCAAAGACGTGCCATTCTCTCCTTCGGATCCAAAGATGCCATTTGGTACCATGTGGAGGCATTCAGATATATCCCTGTCTCTCTTTATCTACCTATCTTTGTCTCTCTATCTATCTCTCTCTCTCTTTCTCTCTCTCTCTCTCTCTCTCTCTCTCTATATATATATATATATATATATATATATATATATATATATATATATATATATATATATATATATATATATATAGAGAGAGAGAGAGAGAGAGAGAGAGAGAGAGAGAGAGAGAGAGAGAACTAAAAAGTACATGCATGGACATAGATCACTCATATCGATGTAACTCCGGAATACTAATCATGCATGCACAATCCACGTCACCTCCCCTCAAACAAAAAATGAATGCCGAATAGCTCCTCAAAAACAAAATGAAAGCAAAATTAGGAAACCCTAAAAAAAATAAGGAATAGAAGGAGAGGATGAGGGAGTACATCACTTATAAAGATGCAAGAGAGAGAGAGAGTGAGAGAGAGAGATGTGTGTATTTGTGGAGAGAGAGAGTGAGAGAGAGATGTGTGTATGTGTGGAGAGAGAGAGAGATGTGTGTATGTGTGTGCAAAAAGAGATGTGTGTGTAGGGGAGGGGGGAGAGGAGGGTGGGTGTGTGTAAGGGGAGAGGCAAGAAGTAAAAGGGGGGCACAATGCAGGTGAGATGGAGAGGAGGTATGCGCAGGTGCAGATGGTAGAGTCGGCTTTAAGGTTAAAAATAGGGGAGTCGGCTTTCGGTTTATAAATCATGACATCAGAATAGGTGCCAGTATAATCACCGATATAGTTGTCGAAATAAGCGTCAATATGTGCCTATGCAATATTGGTGCTTATACCAACGATTATACCAGTGCCTTTTCCGACCATTATTTCAAAGCCTATTCTGACGTTAGTTTTTAGCATTTTTCCAAGCATCTTCCAAGGGTGATACTGGCACTGCGAATGAGCATCAATATGGTTAGCATTGGTATAACCCTAATTTTGTTGAAGTATGGGGAGTAACCAACCCAAACCACCTCACATGGAAGTGAGAGGCTCTTCCAAGAGGAGTTGCAAGAAGTGCAAGCAATGCACACACACCCACGTCCACGAACAATGGCACCATGACCAACGTGAAAAGGAGCAAGGGAGGGCAATGCTCACACACAAGCCAACCCCAAGTGCCAAACCCACACACATGGATCAACGCCTAGCACACAAGGAGAAATGTGGAAGCCAAATGAACCTTCTTTCCATTAGCATGGAGGCCAAGGCCATGGCCAAGGGACCTCCCTTTTACAAAATGAGCTTCTCCTTATATAAGAAAGGAGAAGGAATCCGTTGAATACAAGTGGCCAAAGGCTTCATTAACTAGAGATATTCTAGGTAGTTGAGAAAATAAAAAAAGGGAATCTTCATAATGAGAGAGTTCTTGTACGTATCCAAAAGAGAGCCCTCATTTCTAAAATAAGGCAGGAACTCAAAAAGAAGCCTTTTACAAAAAAGAAGGGTAAGGTTGAGTTTTTATGGGTTTTCTCATACAAAAAAGTAAGAGGGAGTTCCTATGAAAGAACTTGTATACAAAAGGAAAAAAGGGGAAATTTTTTAGACTGCCACACAAGGCCTTAAGCCTTCAAGTATCCTTAGCTTTGAGGGAGGCCTCCAAGTACTCCATAGCCTTCATATCTTCATGGGTCCTTCATAACTTCACAGTTCCAACACCCTCCCCCACCTAGTCTTTGTTGTCCTCGACAAAGCTGAGAAAAGAGGACTAACATAGCTGATCGAGATCATGTTGAATCTACAAGGCCTTCAAGTCTGCAAGTCTTCAAGTCTTTGGTGCTGAGTGACACAATCCCATGGGGGGCAGTCAACCCAGCAATCCAAAAGAGTATCCTTTGTTGCCGAATACGCAGCCATCCCATGGAGTAATTCCTAAAAAAACAAAGCCTTCCAAGTAGTGGAGTATTTCCGTGCTAGGTGACACCATCCTCCTGAGAGGCAGTCAGCCTAGCCATCATGGAGAGGAGCGTTATGTTCACCATGCTTGTCAAATGTGCATAGATCTTGTTGAGGACAACTTTGGAAGACCTGTAAAAAACCTTTGGTGAATCAAATAATCAGTTCATCAATAGGCTCCAAGTGAAGGTAAGCAGTTCTCAGTCAGTGTGAAGCCCCAAAATTAGTGTGAATCTCAAGTACCCATCATAGAAAACATTTCCCAATAAGGAGCAATAAAATATGATGATGGGCAAACAACCATATACTGTCCTATGTCAGAAATACATCATCTGAAATATCAGTGCAGAGTTGGCACTTCAACCACTTCAACCTCTCAAGACAATGACGAGAACTCCACACATTGGTACATCACCTGCATTTCCAAAAAATTGCATGGGCATACATAAAATTGCAAAACATGGAAAGCAATCAAGTAACCAACTTCCAGAAGTTGTAGCATTCTTTTGAATCCTGTAATTAATTCTTGCTGCCCAATTCCACCTGATCATAGAAAAGTAACAACAGTCGTCAACATGATTGCAGGTGTTGTGGACAATCACACTACCCCACACAGAAGCCAATCTAAGCTTTTACTACATTCATAAGCAATCCTTGCACCAAATATATCTGCAAAGAGGCATGAACTTGACACCATGGTTGAGCCTACAACATACTTTTGACCACCAAAGTCCAAAACACTTATGTGGAAATCTATATCTGTTTTCCAATGGACTGATCAAACTAAACGAAGGTACCATATTCAGAGATCTTCAGAGGATTAATGCAGAAAAACATTTACTAATATCCCCTCATAATGATGGATTCTGGACATCATCTATATTGGTTGCGTATCTTATTGTGGCATTTACTTACCCCCAATTATACATATGAACACAATGGTTAAGTGAGCAACTAAACAATAGATCTTGGTTCCACCCTAGCATAGAAAATTCCCCATCGAAGGGCAATGGGCTGGTCAAATTAACTCAATAGTAGACCCCAAGCATTATGTTACCTACAAACTGTGAATTTTGGCATCATCCAAATTTGTATTGTTCATACACATGGCGGACCAGGGACTGCATGGATTTTTCATATAGTATATCCCAGGCATATATGGGAATCAGAAGCACCAATCTCAAGAAGAAACTCTTGAGCAATCCAGACTTTTGAGTTGTACACAGACAAGCCCTATGTGACCCACATTCAGGACCACCAACCTGAGGCAACAGCACACCCTATGTCATGCTACTTATAGACCAAAAAGTAATAGCTAGCCCTCTAACCTGGAGCCATCTTTTGTGACAAGATTTGTTTGTTTGTTCCATTTGAATAGCGAGGCCTGCCACTTACGGTCATACTTCTTAAAATTATGACCGTTCAAAAGAAACAATTTTCCAGCTGCAGTAATGAGCAATAAAAAACGTGAGCTATGATGACTGACATTCACAGGAATCTAGCAAAACTTGTGCATACCAAACCATAATATACAATATTATCTCTACATAGGACATCACAAGAGTACTTGAATGTTTTGTCTGCAATGGAGAGTCATGTCAAGGGGGGAAGCATTAGAACACCATTAGAACTATGAAGTGCCATGTAATTGAGTGTCTCCACCCAACTCCACTATATGAGGACTGAGAGCTTTGAGCAGAACATAATCTCAAGGAGCAATCCTTGGAAGAAGTGTGTGAGCCCCCAAACCTACCGTGTCCTCAGAAGAGGCATGTACAAAATCTTCAAAGACCTGTCCCGCTATTAAGACTCCCCGCATGTTGATGATAGTTTGTGTACAAGGAGAAGTTCATACAAAAGACAGAGTATCATTTGTTCTTTGGGTAGGGAAACAACATGATTGCACGTCCCCCCCCCCCGGCACATCTATTTGAAAGTTCTCTACCACAATATCCCTGATAGATCTTCAAAAGGTGAGAACAAAACAATCATCAACTTTTACTTGAAAATACAAGGAACTTAAGCTTTTAGCTTCCAGCTATACATCAATCCATTACCGAAGGGATCATGCCAGTACTTCAAGAAGATCATCTATCAAGTCCAACATTATGGAGTATGAAACTAAATCTCAAGACAACTTTTCTAATGCAGCCCAAAGAGTGTAGTTGAGGTGGGCATTAGGCCTAGCATTGGCTGACGGCAGCCATTGCTTCTAGAGAGGAGATAGAGGAAAAAAGGTGGATGCCAATGTTGAACCTTGAGATATTCAAGATCAAACCATCAAAGAAAATTCTTCCCATCTTTTTAGCACGATTTTTTTCTTTTGCCCAAGCAACCACTACAGCCTACAAGCATATTCCAATTCCTAGTATTTCTTAGCCCCATTGCACAGAAGCATCATTCTTCACGCTGCCACATGAGCTTCACAGAATAGTTCATGCCTTCGAGGTATGGTAGATAGCGGAAAATCAAGGGAGTGATGACAACAACAACTACAAAGAAGAATTCGTGGTGATGCAGATTTTAGTAGATTCAGGAGCGGAAAAAGACAAGAAGCTCGACGTCCTCCTTGCACAAGGTGCAGCAGTGCACACAGATGGAAAGAAACACTTATGGTCCTTGAAAACTGAGTCTGACAAGAAATATTCACCAAATCATATCTCCGATGGGGAGATCCTTGGTTTGTGTTTTGCGATACCAGTCAACTGATGGCTCCAATTTTGACGAATCATTGTTGCTCCCCCTTGATGAAGAACTCTGAACATGTGCATATGAGCACCTGTAGATGACATTAAAACAAACTCCATTGTGGACTAGAGAGATGGGAGCTTGCAGAGAGCTAGAAGGGATAGAAGGGAGAAAGGGCCCCCATAATGGGAGGTATCAAAAAGAAATCTTCCCTGAATTTTCTTGCATCATAAAAAGGCAGGGCCTGATCCTCAACAAAGTTCCACCATTCGATTAGATAAAAAAGCCCCAGCAACGTCCCGATTCAATTAATGGAGGCCCAGCCTGGCCTGACGGTTAAGCAAAAAGGATGGAAAGCCAAGCTTAACCCCGAATGTGGAGAGCTCAAGGTTCCCCCTTTAACTACTGAAGGAAACTAGCTGTGAGCAGGACCTTGCAATGCCAATAGAAGATGCAAAATGTGCTCGCCACAGCAAAGATAGGGAAAACGAAAGTAGAGAAAAATCTTGATAGCAGAGGTTATAGGAGTGTGCATGATACTCTACCAACCCAATTGAAGATCTATGTGAGACCTTGAGTGGTCGGCCCTATTGATAAGCCTGTGTGGTGCTTGATGTGAAACTTCACCACATGTAGAGTCTTGCCAATCTTCCCCAAATCTAAGTTTTGTCAACGGGAGAGGGTTGTGGGCGACTTCTCAAATGGACAGAACATGTGCTCAACATAACACGTATAAGGAGACATTCGGTTATGCAACAGGGACATCCATGCTTTAACTCTCATCAAAATCAAAAATTCGAACCATCCTCAAAAAGAAGCTTGCCGCTTGCAAAAAATTTCTTCAGCTTTTGAAGTCCTTTTCAGAGAAGCGATGAGCTTCCAAAAGAACACCTGCAGAACAAAGAAAGGGGAACGTTTGCTTGAGTAGAGCTTCACCATTACCGAGAAGACAGAGATGTTATCGAGCTAGCAGCTTTCGACACATGGGGTGGAAACTTCTTGGTTTCCACACATCAGGGGCGGCCGCACACTTAGTTGGATGGGAAACCCTATGTGAGGAAGCATCATTCCTGCCTTCTCCACGACATGGAAGAAGAAAGATATGACCCCAATGAGGGGGGCTCCAAGCTTGCATACACAAGGTCCCAACCCTTGAATAGCACCATGTAGGAGTCTTCAAATTGGAGAAGAAGAAGGGCAAGGAGAGCAGGAGAAGCTCCGCACAGAGCCAAAGGGGATGAATATCTGCCTTTGAGGAGAACACGTGCAACAAGGGGAGCTTAGTGGAGCTCAACCCCGAGAGAGGAAGGGGAAAAGGGGGAGCCCAAGGCGCTCGACCCCCTCACCTGCCTGCGCCACACCTCGAATGAAAGAGGAAAAGGGCATTGCATGCCAACAACTTCAGTCCAGCAAGATGAGAGAATGGGGGAGTAAAGACTCCTGCCAACCACCGCGACTCATGCATAGGTGTAAATGAAGCCAGAGGAGAGACTTGAGCATTACGGATTTGAAAAGAGAGAGGAAGTTAATGCCACTTCCCCCACCAAATTCGTGCACTTCCATTCTTATCAATTGTCAGTCATAAAGGATGAGAGGAGAGAAACAAAGGAAAATGCCTCCACCTCCACGAACAAAGAGAAAAGGGAGAGGCACTAAACTCCTCCCCCACGTCCACATCTGGCGAATAACTGATTTAGAAACAAATAAGAAAAAACGCTTATCTTCATCCCTTGAAATGTGCATGATAAACGCTCGAAAACGCTTTTGTGTAGACTATGTTTTGGGGCAAAATCCAAGATTTTTCATCTTGTTCTTTTTCTTTTCTTGAAATAGAAAAGAGGGAGGGACAAGACAAAAGACTACCCATCCCCCTACCCTAGGAAATCACTGAAAGAGAGGTGACAGTGGTGGAGAGTGATGCCAAGTGAATGTGAGTAAATGTGTGTATGTGTAAGAGAGTGAGAGAGAAGGGGTTAAGGGGGTGTTTTTGTGCAACAAACAAAAATAAAGAACTAAACTACTCAAAAATTGACAAATGAGAGGTACCCTTGACCAACCGAAGGCCACACTGATCAAAAACTCAATCCAAGCGTGAGGTGCATCCATCAAATGTAGGCACGGCAAGCTTGGAAAAACCCAATGGTTGAAGGTCAATCATCCCCAGCAACGGCGCCAAATTTTGTTGAAGTATGGGGAGTAACCAACCCAAACCACCTCACATGGAAGTGAGAGGCTCTTCCAAGAGGAGTTGCAAGAAGTGCAAGCAACGCACACACACCCACGTCCACGAACAATGGCACCATGGCCAACGTGAAAAGGAGCAAGGGAGGGCAATGCTCACACACAAGCCAACCCCAAGTGCCAAACCCACACACATGGATCAATGCATAGCACACAAGGAGAAATGTGGAAGCCAAATGAACCTTCTTTCCATTAGCATGGAGGCCAAGGCCATGGCCAAGGGACCTCCCTTTTACAAAATGAGCTTCTCCTTATATAAGAAAGGAGAAGGAATCCGTTGAATACAAGTGGCAAAGGCTTCATTAACTAGAGATATTCTAGGTAGTTGAGAAAATAAAAAAAGGGAATCTTCTTAACGAGAGAGTTCTTGTACGTATCCAAAAGAGAGCCCTCATTTCTAAAATAAGGCAAGAACTCAAAAAGAAGCCTTTTACAAAAAAGAAGGGTAAGGTTGAGTTTTTATGGGTTTTCTCATATAAACAAGTAAGAGGGAGTTCCTATGAAAGAACTTGTATACAAAAGGAAAAAAGGAGAAATTTGTGAGACTGCCACACAAGGCCTTAAGCCTTCAAGTATCCTTAGCTTCGAGGGAGGCCTCCAAGTACTCCATAGCATTCATATCTTCATCGGTTCTTCATAACTTCACAATTCCAACATATGCGCATGTGCAGATGGTAGAGTCAGCTTTCAGGTTAAAAATAGGGGAGTCGGCTTTCGGTTTATAAATCATGACATCATAATAGGTGCCAGTATAATCATCGATATAGTTGTCGAAATAAGCGTCAATATGTGCCTATGCAATATTGGTGCTTATACCAACGATTATACCAGTGCCTTTTCCGACCATTATTTCAAAGCCTATTCTGACGTTAGTTTTTAGCATTTTTCCAAGCATCTTTCAAGGGTCATACTGGCACTGCGAATGAGCATCAATATGGTTAGCATTGGTATAACATAATCTATAGTTGTGATTGTGCTGGTCTATGGATAATGTTGCTAAGGTTCATAGTCTATAGCCATATTTTATATATTCATACGATATCCTAAGGAAGAGAAATACGATGAGGACTACTTTTGAATGTCAAATCGGAGAAAATATTTTTTAAATCTCAGTTGCATCATCAATTAAAATTTTAACTACTTGGAAATTTTACAAAATATACACTCGTAAAGATTATGAGGGTAGAGATTGTACATAAATTCATATAATCTATTTTTTTGAAGATTTCATTACTCTATCTTCATAAGTACTTCCAAACTTATCCATGCCAAGCACAAGATGCATTTTCTCCCTCTTTTTTAAGAAATCTCCAACATGCTTGGTGAACCTAATGTGAAAGGAGGGGGTCAATAAATCATAGAAACAACGATGAAAAGATTTCAACATGAATTATTTTTTAACTTGCTTCCTACGTGCTTTCAACAAGAGAATAGACGAAAAACTGCTATCGATTCTTTTCATGAACAATTAACCAAGGTATGTCAATTTTTCAATGGAAAGAATGTATCCAAGTTTTGCAAAAAATATGAATTTGAGGTGAAGTTTCCATGTGTTGTTCTCATGCCTATGATGGACCATGAGCTATGTGTGAATTTTGTCTACGTGTTTGAATTCAATCTATGTGATCATCTCATGCAAATAAAACAAATGACATGGGGAGAATTTCATGCTAGAAGACATAGATAAAGTGATGCACACATCATTCCTAAAGTGGGTCCATATTCCCAAGGACCGACCAATTCTAGAGATAAAAAGAACATTTGATCAAGAATTTGAAGACATGTATTAACATGATAAGAGATGTATAAGACATGAAAAAGTGTCATTGTTTCTATGAGAGGAATTAATTCCACTCTTGCAAGACATAGATTCCAAATCAAGGCTCATAGAGGATTGGATGCTTATCCAAAAATACGTAAGGAGATATATCAAGAAGCAATAGACAATGGAAAAAAATATTATTGATTGAAAAGCAGATCTTCATGTAGATGATAAAGACACACAAAAACCTTGATTTCAACAACTATGGATATTGTGCAAGCTCATAAAGTATTAGAAACTCGAGTTATGCATGAAGTAGATATGTATGGAGTACACATACATGCTTGTGATGAGGTTCATCATGAAGAACCCATAAGTATAAATGATAGAGTCTCTTGATTTCCAAGAAAGGGCCTGTAGATATCTTTATGATGTCTAGATACTTAAGTGCTTGAAATACACGAACTCCAAAGATGGGGGAAATAGAGAGAGGTAGTTGGAAGTTCTCCAAAACATTCAAACAAAAAAAGCAAATCAAAATATAATATACAAAAATCTATCCAGTAACGTGGATGAGGCTTCTTCTACCTTGATAAAACCCTCACATTCGAAGGAAGATGACAAAAAACAAAATCAAGAAAAGGTTCAAGATACAAACAAAGAAATAAAGATATCTATAAGCCTTCAAGATGAAAAAATAGAGGTTAAAGATGAAATACTTCAAGGAAGTAAGGCGAGTCGGTGTGAAGATCAAGCTTGAGAAGCCTTTTTAGATGATAATACAAATCAAGGTTTTGACAATGATTTGAGTATGACATGAATTGAAGTAGACATGACCACTCTAATGTGAATGATGACCATGATGAGTTAAGTCCATGTGAAGAATTTGAACATGAAGGGATTTATGACAAATGTCATGAAAATGCACCTTCTAATGGAATTCGATGTGAAAAGAATGAATTGAATGAGTACATTGATTAGGTTGGGCACAATATTATGAGACGAGAGATGGTTCGATTGAGTCAAATGTATGTGTAGAAGAATTCAAAGATCATGAAGTATTTATACAACAAGTAATGATTGAAGAAATGCATGTGTGGTGCAAGTATAACTTTTGAAAACAAATGAGCAAGAAATAGTTGATATAGATAAATATTCATATGATGGTGTTTTGAATGGAGAAACTAACTGAGATCAAACCACATCTATATTCATAAGAACGATCATGAGGATATGAATGAATATGGAGATTGTGATGAATCTAACTTGCAAAGGAAAGAATTTAGTGATGTTGGTGAACATGATTTTCTTGATTATTGATATCGATTCCCTTCATGATGATTTAGAAATGAATTTGGAGAAAAGTAACAGTCAAGAGTTTTTGGGAACATTGGAAATAGAAGGAGATTCTATAATCTTTGGCACTCAAATAGGAAGAAATCATGATAGATTGGATGGCAAATATGAGTATATATTGTCATCTAAGCATGATGAAAACTTCTCTTTGATGTGGAGATCTTATGAATCTTTCCAAAAACTCCATTATAATGAAGATGCAAGTTTGATTAATAACAATGCAATGATGAAATTCCTTCAAATGATTTCAAGCATTAATCATATCAAAAGCATGCTTAAAAGAACTTTTTTGACAATGTTTTAAGTAAACTAAAAGTCAAAACTCTGTATACAAGGGTGGTGTAGCTCAAGTGTAAGCACCACCTCCTTTACTTGTCAATCCGCCGAGACATGAGGACCGATATGAAGATCGTGAGCAATTGTGGTGAGCAAATGTGAGTGACAAGCATATACATGCATGCATACACACACACACACACAAGGCAAGATCAAAGAGAGGAACAATGGAAGGACTTTGATTACAAAAGAAATCTATTACAAAGCTGAAATCTACAACAAGACAACCTCAAAAATGAGCTCTCTAGCTCTTTTTATAGTTTTTGGATTAGTTTTGGCCTGTCCAGACCTAGTGTCTGGCCTAGTTAAAAATTAGGTTCCAGGGCTTATTTGAGGGCTCAAACGGAGTCTAAAAATTATGAAAATTGGTAGGATGATACTTCTAACACTCCTCAAGCTCAAGGACTTCTTGACTTGAACAAAATGGAGTTAAAAAAATGAAAAATGGTATTTACAATGGTTTTTATTGATGGAAGTCACTATTTTTGTAGGGGATTCTTCTGAAAATTTGACATACACTTCTTGGAGCTCCCTACTTGCTCTCTCTTCTTCTATGTCCACTTCTTTGATGTGATTCCATGCTTTGTGCTTGACCTTGAGTTCCAACACTCCCCCCCCCCCCCCCTCTTGAGTCTGTCATCCCTCACATACCCTTGTTGTAATGGTTGTTCCAGGTAGTGCTTTGTAAGTTTGTGTCCATCCTATATCAACAAGACCCATCTATCTTCCAAATGTAGCATCGTCGATTGTCCGATTCTTCATTTGTCACTACTAGCTATCACAAGTCTTGGTTCCTTTGTATGTGCTTCTTCCTTGGATTCGTGCATGAAGGTACACTTGTGAGCTTTCTAAAGTTGCTAGGTGCTCAAAAGAGGTTGTCCATGTAGATTTGGAGCAGCTATCGGTGGTGGAATACTTTGTTGCTATTGTTGCTGTAACCTTAATGTCCTCTGGATCTTTCAAAGATGATATTCATAATAGCCATGTCAAGTACTCGTAACCCATAATGAGTGATGGGTTAGTGTGTCAATGCATGGGTTGAAGAAAGTATGTGCCTTGTGCTTGGCCTTGTAATGTAGCCCTATGCATGCTTACTTGGAAAATGCATTGGAAGAAGTATGGTGCAAAAATTGGAGTTCTTGAGCTAAGTGCTCAAGGGTATGCTGATGAAGAGGTTTCCTAATCTGTCATTGTTATAATATTGCCCAAGTAGGAGATTCTTACCATGGTGAGTGGTCAGCCGATGCGGATCTCTTCATGTTGTACACCCATCATTGTGATGGATCATTGGCTAGTCTATCGTTGTCGATGAATGCCCTTGTTGATGGTCCACTGATGAGATTCTTTCTGTGCCTTGTCCTGTCCCCTCTCTTCAAAGCAACATTTGCCAAATACTGAGAATTGAATTTCTTTATATTCCTTGGCAAGCAACATTGAGAAACAACACCAAGCTTGGTTTCACATATTCTCTTTAGCTCACCATAAGCCGGAGTCTTCGCACCCATTATACATACAAGGATTTGTAGGGTACCATGACTACCTATTGCACATATCTTCTTGGATGCTCTCATACATATAGTAGTTAAGCATTGCTCAAGTTGCGGACCTTCAAGCTCTTCCCTCCTATCATGGTAAGGGGAAACAATAATTGTGGATGCCATGTTCATGCCAAGTTTTGGACATCGACTAGATTAGGTAGCAATAATATCATGTACTAGCCCAGACATACATCTGTCAAAACTGATAAATGCCCAATCATCAACGGTTCCTCCTTCAACTATGCATGACTCATTCATGTTCCATGAGTCAAACCTGGGAACAAAGAGCTCTCTCTTTCTCTCTCTTTTTTTTGGTAATAGAGGTATCTAATGAAAATGTCATGATGTAATGGACTGACATGTACAATGGATGAAGGTAATTCATCTCCTCTTAGTCCATGTGCATGAGTGGAGGCTAAGGGTGCATGGGTGGAAAACAAAAAAGTGCCTATGCATGGTCTTATGATGAGACCCTATCTCATGCATACTCTAAAAAATGCATATAGAAAGCAATGGTGCCAAATTAGATAGATCTTGAGCAAAGTGCTCAAGGGTGAGATGCTGATGAGGGTTCCTCCAAATGCCCAACTCCAAGAACCTTTTCTTTCCCATAAACCATTTGAAATGGATGATACCTTTGTCCAGCAACCTGCCAAAAGAAAAATAAAAAGCAAGTATTTTTGATGTATGAACATGTGTCCTCTTGGTGCCTGGGTTAAACTTAGTGTGCCTAATGCTTGGCCTTTGGATGGCCATATTTGCATGCATACTTGGTGTGCATCTTGAACATATTCTGTGCATTGGGCAAGGTTGGGTTTGACACCCATGGATGCCACCGCATGAAGAGGTTTTAGGTCGCCAATATGTTTTTGTTGTGCTGGTTGTTGCCTTGAAGTTCCTCCCTGGATTTTTTTGAGCTTAGGCTTGATTGCTCTGGATCCTTTGATTGGAAGTGGTCTTTCTTGAAGATAAGGCATGGTAGGCCTAGACCATAGATTTTGAAGTCTACTGTGAGGGGGCTGATTTTGTACAAGGGCTTTCTTTGGTATCCATATCATAGTGCGATTTGGTTGGGCTCTAAGTAATTGCTGGGCCACCCAAATTTGCTTGAAATTACAAGAAAAATGTGATTTCTGTTTCTTGATGTAAGGGTCTTTGGGGCCTTCTATGTGAGTTTTTGGAGAAAACTCATCTTTACATGGGGAATGCAACAAAGGTTGATCTTCTACACATACATCATGCTTATGCAATGGATCATTGGGTTGTCTAGTTTGAGATTGATCTAGAGATTCATCAATACATTTATCCTTATTACTCATAGAATCTCTAGATGTACAAACGGTGATGGATTGTCATGATTGACCATAGATTCGACATCATTTTTCACATCATTGATGCAAAGTATTTGTTGATCATCTCCTTCTTGATGATATGAGTGTAGATCATCCCTGGTTATGGTTTCATGAAGGGAATCCAAGTTTACAGGAAGAGAGGGCCCTTCCACATCCCCCAAACACTTGGAGTCCTCCATTTCTCCATTCATGAAGGTTTCCTATGATTTACTCAAAGAAGGATTAGATACAAAAGCATGGGTGGAAAGAAAATCTTGTGCATTAAAAGCACAATCTTTGAAAAGATGATTATGTACACAATTCTTACAATGCGGATAATCATTAGGAGTTTCAATAGACATATATGTAGAAATGGGCATAATAGATGGACAAGACACCTCAAATTCTTGATGATTTTTTGTAACAAGCCTTTGAGTGCCAATGATCAAGTCTTCATCTGTAGCTTCCATGACAAAGAATGTTTCCAAAAATTGCATATTATCCACCATAACAGGCAACACAACTTGACCCATGCAATCATAATGTTCCCCATCCATGACGATATAAGAATGAGTTGTTGGTTGAATGTTCTAAAAAATAATGGTCACTAGGTCAATATGAATTAAATTGCACTCACAATTAGGGTTGATATAAACACTCATCCTTCTATGGTCATATCCTATTCTTATATCCACAAAAGTATTGTTATATTCTCTTGTTGCAAATAAGGATCCTACCCCCTCATATATTTCACCCATTTTCTTGACTCCTTGCATTTTTTCTCTAGATGTTTCACTCTTATGTGAGATTATTTCATGCATTTCATGTTTATCTCCCTCCTCTTTTTCAACCTTAGCCCCCTTTCTTCTCTCTTTTGCTTTTTTCTTTCCCATGAAACAATTGCATTATTCTTAGAAAAAAGAGTTGAGGCCATGTGGGATTTGAAACGAGCTTTCCAATGAGCTATAGAGCTCAGAAAATGGACTTTTGATGAAAAAGTTATGTCAAATCAGGCTCCTGGGGTCAAAATAGGCAAACAGGACCTTTGGGAAAAATCACGATTTTGTGTGAAAATCGCGACGTTGAGCTCTTATGAAAATCCCAATTTTGTGAGATCATGAAAATCGCGATGCTGAGCACCTATGAAAATCGTGATTCTGAGGGATTACGAAAATCGCGATGCTGAGCACTTATCAAAATCACGATTTTGAGCAATCCTCAAAAAATGCGATTTTGAGTGAGAATCGTGAAAAACGCAATTTTAAGTGAGAATCGTGAAAAACACGATTTTGAGAATGATCAGAAAATCATGATTTTGAATGAAAATCGTGTTTTCTCAAAATCGTGTTTTTGACATGAAAATCGTGATTTTGAATGAAAATCGTGTTTTGATCAAAGTCATGTCTTTGGCTTGAAAATCACAATTTTGAGAATGATCAGAAAATTGCGATTTTGATTGAAAATCATGTTTTATGAAAATCGTGTTTTATGAAAATCGTGTTCTGAAAATTGCGATTTTGTACTTTAGTGAAAATCGTGTTTTCTGAAAATCATGAAAATTGCAATTTTGGATGAAAATCGTGTTTTTGAAAATCGAGATTTTGGAGCCACAAAGAAACGTGTTTTTGGCTCAAAATGGTGATTTGTGTTTGATCAATCAATGGATGAAACATTTCCATTCTAACTTCTTTTCTTCTTCATATGTATATAGAAATATATTACACCTTGTGTGTAATTGAAATGTTAGGATCTATACAAAACGAAAAGAATTATGTAGAAACAAACAAGTATTTGGCTATTATGATTACATGAGATACATGAAGGTCCATGGAAATTAAATGAATAGATTTAACCAATGGATTATGACTTTTGTGAGTGAAACTGTAAGTAGGAAAAGATGAAGTCTAACCAAATGCCTATATATACTAGTGTGCATGAACCCTTGCTGAAGTGGGATTCTTTGATTCTTACTATTGTCCCCTCACTAGGCCGTGCCTCTAGATTTGATTATGATATAGTACTACCCTTTGTTTACTAGCCAACTATATATATGTACATGCATGTGTTGTCGGTGCAATATGATGGGCTAGTAGATGGGTGGAACTAATCTGGTGGGGTGATCATGATCACGAGCCGATGTTAATTTCATCGTATGGCCCAACCTATATGTTACTATGTGTGAATCGATAGATGGGTGAAGTCACTCTAGCTAGGTGGTTATAGCTTTGAGCTAACATCACTTTCACATAAAGATGGTGTTATGTGCCATGTGCTATGTCAAGTCAGAAGGCAGATGGAGTAAATGTGGCTGGGTGGATAGATCCATGAGTCACATCAAATTTTGGCATAGGCTTACATGTGTAACTAAAAAAGAATAAATAAATGAATAAATACATAGACTAAATTGGGATGAAGTTCAAAATAAAGATAAAATAAAGAAAAAATGAGAAATAAAATAGCAAGATCTATTGAGGTTCATTGGATGAGAAGAGATCAATAAGGGAAAGAATTAAAGTCCAATAAACCAATTTAGTAGGGATTGATATATATGAGTGTTTGGGATATGTCATTATATCCAAATAGGTTAAACAAATGAATGAACTCTGTAACTTGCAAATCGTTTTTATGATTTGTTAGTCTGATTGTGTTGATTGTGACACAAAAGATTGTCTATGATTCTTGAATCTACTACATTCTCTTTGGTTGAAAATTCAATATTTTTTCATGAAATAAGCATATGTGTTTCTTTTATTAAAAATGCTTTGCATTCACCTATCACTATGTGATACTTTTTTATGATTGTTATGCATGTAGGTTGGCACATCTGGAGGAGAAACAGGTCTAAATGGAATGGATGTGTTCATGATTTGAACTCAAGCTTGGGAAACAAATATGAAGCACCAATTAAAATCCAAGGTAAAGGTATGTATAATTCAATTCAAATGATCAAATGTGTTACTTCATAGGTAAGTTCACAAATCACATTCAACTCAAAATGAAATGAGGTCAACATGATTGTAATCAGGCGATATCTATCCTTGATCGTGAATTTTACTATATGTTGATTCTTGATCAATCCTCTAGCAAACACATGACTAGATTATTAATTGTTAGCCCCAAAATCACTTGTACCAAGTTAGTGTGAGCATCAAGGCGGCAAAGCTTCATCGCATGTCCGACAACATTTGTGTCAGTAAAGCCAATTAACTGATATCATGTATCTTCTATAACGATGATCACCTTGAGCAACAAGAAATTGCTCTAAATCACCGGAGTATGCTATGGGATCAAACACACATCACAACACTAGTCTTAACACATGATTCAATAAAGGAACCCCCCTTTAAGTTATACTACAATTTTTAACACTTGTAACCTTGAGCAACACACTCTAGTATCTTTGGCACACATTCATTAAATAGCTAGTATGTACCCATTTTGCCACACAAATTTCAATCATAATGTGTCATATACACATGAGCTTCCTTACGATTTTTTTTTGACCTTGTATTTATGTAGATATCCATAATTCCTTTGAAAATCTTTGTCCATACTACTTTTCTAGGCAATGTGGTTGGCACCCTTAGGGGTAGCCATCCTAAGGCAACACACTCTCAAGGGATGGTTGCTTTAGGTGGGCTCCCTAATGGGTTGGTCACCCAAGGCGACTTTCCCCAAGGGTGGTTACCCTAGAAGGCCTCCCCACTAGTGTGTTTTCCCTAGGCTTTCCACCAAAGTGTATTTGCCCAAGAATGGTCTTCCCTTTGTGGGTGGTCACCTTACGCTCCCCCCAAGTGGGGTGGTAGCCCATCGGTGACCCACACCCCCACCCATGTTTGTTAACGTATAGTGTCCTACCCCTTCAACCAGAGGGACATAAAACAAATAAGAATTTGCAAGGTGCCTTTACTTGCAACATCCTTTATCAATAAGAAGTTGTACTGCGTGCCCCATAATAGACTTGAAAACAAATTTTGTGTGGTTTATCCTTGATGTAGAGAATTCACAAGTGGTATTCAAACAGCATCAAAAGGTAGAATACATCCCGGATCGTTTTGTAAGAAACGTTTTGTGTCATCTCATAATCCTATGGCCCTAGCTATGTGGAAGAGAAAGACCATCAATGTGACCCTGATTGATATGAAGGTTAACCAAGCAACTAAGGCCATGGACAACTATAGCAATGAACACATGGGCCAAAAGGCAGCCCTCTTTGATTGAGCTTTTTAATATCATAGAATAAGAGAGTTGGTTGTTAATATTAATATGAGTTGTGGCATTGCCTAGAAGCATCAAGATCATCCTAGAGTCTAGAGCCACATCCGATGTCTTTATAAGATTGGAGAATGAAGTCTCATTTATGCGTGTCATACGCTTTGTCAAAGTCAATTTTGAGGAAGAGGGCATCTTGAGAAGTTTCCTTTGCAAATTAAATGCCTTCCCACATGTCAATAATGGCTTCAAGGATGGAACTGCCCTTAATGAACCCTTTTTTATCCTCATTAATCCAAGAGTGGAGGTGGTAGGCAATGTGATCGGTAGGACCATTGTGAAAATCTTATATTCGATTCGAAGCATCATAATAGGTCGCCTATTTTTATCCTAGTTTTACTATCTTTATTGTGAATAAGCTTAATCACTCCTTCGTTAAGGAAACTTGGTAATGTGCCAAAGCTTAGGGCCTCTTACCGAACCAGACATAGAGGGGCCACTAGAACTTGATTGAACATCTTGAAGAACTCATTGATGAGGTCATTAAGCCCATGGCCTTTACCTTTAGGAAGAGAGCTGATGGCTTCTAAGATCTTCGTGTCAGTGATAAGGGACTCTAGAAAATGAATCGTATTTGCAAAATCTTTTTTGTCCTTGAATCTAGAGATGGCAGCCATATGATCTTGCCTATAGAGGGAAAAAAGTGCCCCAATAGTCCTAAGTGTGTTCACACACATCACTACCAAAATATATCAACATATAGGTGGTTCTATGCAAGTCGTTCTTCATAGATAAGTGGCATGCACATGAGTGTTTCCCTTTCTTACCACCACTTCAAAGCCAAACTCCATTAGCATTAAAAATAATCTAACACATCTTCTAGTGTTACATGGTTTATTAACCAAGTATAGCAAGGCTTGGTGATCCATGAAAAACTTTAACTTATTGGCTAAGAGATTCTAAAGTTCTTCATTGTGTACACCATTTCCACCCCTTCTTAATTCCTTTCTACATTAATTAGTTGCCTACTTGCATAACCAATTGGGTGATCAGGTTTTCCTCCGTCTATCGGCTGTGCAAGAATGCACCCAATTGTAAAATCAGAAGCATCCACATGAATGTGGAATGGTTTATTCCAAACTAGAACTTTGAGAATGGGAGTTGTCAGTTCATTGAATGCTTTTTTACAATCATTAGTTCATTCAAAGTTATTCAGTAGGTCATATAGAGGTTTTGTGCATACATGTGGATAAATGTACAGTAGTATCCACAGTGGCCCATAAATGCTTGCAGCTCCTTCACATTCTTTGGAGAAGGTGTAAGATCACCTTAATTTTATCTTCATGTGTCGAGGTTCCATTCTTTAAAATAATATGGCCTAAGATCTTGCCTTTTCTAACCATGAATATGCACTTTTTTTCAACCACACTCGATATTGTTTGCACTTTGGGATTCTAGAATATTGGATTCCCTTTTTGTTGAGTAGGTGCATAGGTCGTCTATGTTCACTTCCATAAACTTCTACAAGAACTCCTTAGAAATATGATACAATAATCATTGGAAAGTTTTTGGTGCATTACCCAAGTCAAAACACATGGCTTTGAAGGTGTAGATATCCCACTTGATAGAAAAGGTTGTCTTATGTTAATCTTCAAGAGATTATAACCTGATTGTACCTCGAAAAGCCATCAAGGAATCTGTACACTTCCTTGCATGTTACCCATTCATAGCAAATGGTCGGTTATAGGAAGAAGGTAACTATCATTAATAGTAGATACATTTACTTTCTTCAAGTTACATACCCTACGTTAAAAAGTTTAATGGAGCTTCAAAGGATTCTCCAATATGCTTATTCTTACCCATTTATTTTGGTTTAACAATTTGATCTTCCACAGTAAATACAAATGATTGTATACCTTGTTTATTTGGCATTAATGTTCCTACTACATCTAGATATGCTTCTTTTGACTCAAAATCTAGTTCCATTATGATGTTATCCTTCTCACAATCTAGATAAGCTTGTTCTTGGTTAGATTCTTCTTCTTAGATCATGATCATAAATAGGCTTTTGTCCATTAATAATCCCCATATATGCATTCAATCATGGTCAACACCTCTTCATTTCACACACATGTAATGTGGATAGAATCTCCATCCACCCGTGTGGCTCAAAATCTTCATTGAAGATAATTTGTGGCATGTATGTTGGGCCTTCTATTGGTGTCTCTTCTTTGTTCATTGACATCAAACTTCGAAGTCACATATCCTCTCTCTTTTTCCAAAGGTGTGTGCTCTCGTGCATCCATTATTGGTTACTTGAGTCCACACTATGGAGAGCGATTTCAGCCTCCTCCGTATGTATCAAATTCCATTGGAAAAGGGGAGAGCGATTTCAGCCTCCTCCTTATGTATCAAATTCCCTGTATGATAAATTGTGTAGATCAATTTTTGTAGTTATTCCCTAGTGTTGTAGATACAACGAATCTCTTCCCTAATCTTGCACCACCTTTAGTTGATGCATGAAGGGTAATTTTCTTTCCAAATTGGCATATGGCCAATGTATACTCAAGTTCCACGTTACATATGGTCAATATAACATTTTTCCAATAGTCCTAAGGGGAATTCCACATGATCATCAACTAGTTGAAGTCTCATGAGGGTCAGTCATAAGGTATCTTTCCCCACTTTTCCCATATTTCTTTGGTGGCAATGCCAACTCCAACACTAGCGTCTAAAATTTCTTTTGTCATATTGTTGGGGTTCTTCAACACATCACTACTCACTCACAATCAAAATATACTACACACACAAGCGCTTGCTTGCTCAGATTGAACCAAAACTATGAACATAAATATGAAATCATTCAAAATATAGAACATGAACACTAATCAATAAGTACATAATTACAATCATCTTCTTTGCGAAATACCCCAAAAATTCACTTTGTTCAACCCCTTTTTCATCCAAACTAAGTTCTAATAAAGAAACAGAGCATTCACATCGCGTGAATACAATTGTTTTTTCATCATGCGACAAAGTCATTAAAACTATATTATAACTAACTATCAAAAGTCTGTAAAGATCCGATTTAGCAAAAATGCGATTGAGATCATTCCGATCTAGCAAATAGTAAATATCTGACTGAGCTACTTTGGCAAAAACTTCTATTGTTAACACCTAGCACTGCCGGTGGATGATTTGAAAAAATGCAACCTGAATCCACAAACCCTTGATCGATGACAACTACACTCAGTTCCTTATTCCGATGCTCTATTTTTGCCATTTATGAGACTATTGTATTTTCTTCCACTTCCTCAGCTTCCACTTTATTACCCATTTCTTCTATAGTTGCTCTTTGAACTACTTGCTCCTAAACCAATTTTTTGTGAATCTCATCCTAGACATCATTTTTCAGATCCTGCTATGCCAATTTCTTCTTTAGCTCTGCTACTCTCTGCAATAATTCCTCCTTCTCAATCCGATTCTGATCAATAACTTCCAATAACTGACTTTCATAGGAAGAAACAAAACCATCCTTTATAACTTCACAAGGGTATCTAATTAAGGCTTCCATTCTTTCTTTGATTCCCTTCCACAATTCTTGCATCTGTTTCTATATTTGTTGCTTCATCAGAACCATATCCATCTCAGACATAGTACTCCATCCATCTTTATTTCTTCATTCTGTAGCATTTGCTTTTCCAACACTTGCAATGGCTTAATTCATAAATTTAACACCTTGTTCTCAAGCTGTAATGCCACATTTGCTTTTGCTAGACCTTGCATTTCCTTGCTCATTGTCTCCTGCATTTTTGTTGTACATTCTTCAAATATGTGCAAAGATTTTTTAACCTTTACTACTTCCATTGCTTGCTGTCTCCGATTGCCACACTGAGTAATTGGCTTAATTGGGCGAATAAAATCCATGCTCCATTTTTGAAATGGGTCTAATGGTAAAACTGGGTGATCAATCATTCTATCTGCATTATTTGGTTGACCTGTTTTTTGGCAAATGACACACCTTTTCACAAACTCATGAGCATCCTTTAGCACTGTAGGCCACCATAACCTAGCCTGCAGAATCTTTTTACCTATAATGTATCCTGATAAATGTCCTCCCCTTGCTGAGCTTCCTGTAACACATCTACTTGCTCAAAATCCGGCACACATATTCTAATTACCTAATCAACCCACTTCTTATATAATGCACCTGCTATCACCAAATATGAGCTGCTTTTTGAAGCAAATTTCTTTCTCTGATCTGGTGTAAGTTTTTGAGGCAACATTTCATCTGTTAGAAATACCAACAACAGATCATACCAAGAATCAGAATCAACAATCTGAACATTAAACAATTCTGCATCTGGTAACTCATCATTCACTCCAACTGGGGCTTCACCTGATTCTAATCTACTAAAATAATCAGCCATAACATGCTCTTTTCTTAGAGTATGGACAATTACAAATCAAATTCTTGGAGTAAAAGAATCCATCTTGCCAATCTCCCTGTTAAGAGAGGCTTCTTAATAAGATATACCAGAGCTTGATGATCCATATGAAAAATGAATTTATTTCCCAACAAATAATGCATAAATTTATTCAAAGCATATTCCATTGCCAACGCTTCTCATTTAGTTATCGCATGATTTCTTTTTACTGAAGACAAAACTCTACAAGCATAATAAATTGGTTTATAGCATCCCTTCCCTTTTTGCTGCATCAATGTTGATATATTTATGTAGTGATGTGTGTGAACACACTAGGACCGTCGGGGCACCTTTTTCCCTCTTTAGGAGGTTTTTTTCCCTCGGCTTGTATATATGCCTATTGCCCTAATGGGCTACTTATCTTTGTACATTCTCTAGTAATACATTCAGTATTGTGTGTTGTGCTCCAAGCTTCTTCTTCTTCCTTGTGTTGTTCGCGTGCTTCCACAGACGTCTAACTCCAACAATTGGTATCAGAGCAGGTCGTCGCTTCATCTAGGGCACCGTCGACACTCCTCCAATTGCAGTCTCAAAATCGCACGAATTTTGGTAAGCATACTAGCGTGTTTTCGAGATCAAAACCGCTGTTGCTTATCTCCGAAAACAGTTGGACAGTGAGCAGATGAATGAAGGTGATTCTATGGACAGCTTCCTAACGAAGATCAAAGACTTGAAGGAACAATTAATTTCTTCTGATGAGGTTATACCAGATAGCTCACTTGTGCAGACCGTTCTGAATGGTCTTCCTGATTCATATAAGAGGTTTACTTCTACTCTTCGATTTATGATGAAAGGCAGTCCAAATGCCTTATCATTTGAGGAGTTAGTCTCTGTTCTGTTGCAAGAAGATCAGTACAGGCATAATAGGTCCATTATGCGAGTTGCAGATCAAGCTTTCCTGGCTAGTCAGAAGGGCAAAGGAAAATGGAGCTCCTCAACTAGTAAGCAGAAATCTGCTAATTCTGCATATTCGAAGAAGGAAGATAAAGATGAGAAGAAATCAGAAAAGCAGAAATTGTTTTGTAAGTACTGTAAAGGGAATGATCATATCATAAAGAACTGTCCAAAACTGGTTGATAAAGAGGCAAAGAACAAAGAGGTTGGAATGGTTGTTGCAGAGGCCTCTACACCAAAAACAGAGTTTGCTAATCTTGTGTAGGAAGAAGAATGGGCATTTACTACTGTCTTCAGTTTTGACCCATCTTCTCATGATCAGTGCATGTTTGCAGTAGACTCAGATGTTTGGTATTTTGACAGTGGGGCGACCAAACATATTACCTCGCATCACAGTTTCTTCTCTTCACTGGAGCCTGCCCCTACATGGAATACTGTTACATGTGCCAACAACTCCTCTTATCCTGTTATGGGAGTTGGTAAGATCATTTTGACTAATGCTGATGGTAGTTCTTTCACTTTGTCAGATGCTTTATTTGTGCCAGGGATCAAGAAGAACATGTTATTAGTTTCTGCATTAGCCAAGATTGGCTTGGTTGTGAAATTTGTTGATGACAGGTGTATAGTTCATGATCTGTCAAATGGCGATGTGATTATTACTTCTGGCATTTTATGTGGTGGGCTGTATATGCTCATAGACTATGAAAGATCTGTAAATGATTTGGCATGTGCAGTAAATGATTCTCAGGATATATCAGATGCAAAGCTTGGCATGCACGCTTTGGTCATCTAAATTTTGCTAGTTTCCTACGCCTGCAGAAATATGAAATGGTGTCCTCTTTGCCCAAACTTGAGGCACCTAGAAAGCATGTTTGTGAAGGCTGTATTTTGGGCAAAATGCAGCGTTCATCCTTTCCAAAAGATGGTTCAGTTCGGGCAACTCAGAAATTGGAGCTTGTACATAGTGATGTCTGTGGTCCTATGCAGACACCTTCTTCTGGGAATTATCTTTACTTCGTGACTTTCATCGATGATTTTTCCAGACATGCATGGGTATATCCATTGAAGGCAAAGTCCGAAGTGTTCATGTGCTTCAAAGAGTTTTTGGTTTTGGCTGAAAATCTGTGAGTAAGTAAAATGGGCACCCTCCATTCTGATCAAGGGGGGGAATATATGTCTTTTGATTTTAATGCATTTCTGGCTGAACGTGGGATAAAACACGAGTGTATAGTGCCGTATACACCTCAGTGGAATGGAGTTGCTGAACGAAAGAATAGGTCACTCATGGAGATGGCAAGATGCATGGTCAAGAGTCAGGCTTTACTACATAGTTTCTTGCTTGAGGCTGTCATGTGTGCAACATATGTACTGAATAGGTGTCCCACTAAAGCGATGCAGTCTATCACTCCATATGAGGCTTGGCATGATCGCAAGCCATCTGTTGCTCATCTACGTGTTTTTGGTTGTTTGGCATATGCATTAGTGCCTGAACAACATCGCAGAAAATTGGATGATAAAGCAATAAAATGTATTTTTGTTGGGTACAGTTCTAAAAGTAAAGGCTATCTTCTGTATCATCCACAAACTAAATGCATTCTGGTTAGCCGTGATAATGTTTTTGTGGAAGATGCTATTCAGCCATTGCTTTCATGTACTAAGGAGACATCTATTAGCTCCAAAGACATGTATGATACTTTGTTGCCTCTTTTTACAGGTGGAGAGTCTAGTGTTGGTCCTAATGAGGCAACTTCTTAGCTTTTGCAGGTTTCATGTGATGATGCAGATCATTCCATTTCTGATGCAGATGTACATGATGCACTTATTGATGAGAGAGTTGATATTGAGCAGGCAAGAACTATGCCAAAATGGCTGGTGCAGACCTTGCGTGACAGCAAATTAGATGCACCTCTGTCATATCGTACTCGTTCAGGCTCTCATAGTGCCTCTTTTGCATCAGATTGCTATGCTATGGCTGCATCTAGTCTCTATGATGAGAATGAGCCTGTTTTGTTTGATGAAGCACAAAATTCAAAAAATTGGATGGCTGCTATGCAATCTGAATATGATGCTATAATGAAGAATGGTACTTGGTCTTTATGTGACTTGCCTGCTGGCAAGAAGGCCATTGGCACTAAGTGGGTATACAAGCTAAAGCGTAAACCGGATGGTACAATTGACAGGTATAAGGCTGGGCTTGTTGGAAAGGGTTATGCACAGGAAAGAGGCATTGATTTTGATGAGATCTTTGCACCTTTGTATGACTACTGTTCAGAGCATATGTGCACTTGCAGCTCATCATGGTTGGAATGTACATCAGTTGTACATTAAAATAGCATTTCTGAATGGTGACTTGCATGAAGAAGTGTATGTTTTCAGCCCTGTGGCTTTGTGCAGAAAGGGCATGAAAACCAAGTGTGCAGGTTAAAGAAGGCATTATATGGTTTAAAGCAAGCACCACGTGCTTGGTATGAGAAGATACATGCCTATCTGATTGCACATGGTTTTGAGAACAGTCCAACTGAAAGCACCTTATATGTTAAGCGTGCTAATGATGTGCTTCTGATCATTGTTGTCTATGTTGACGACATGCTGCTCACTGGTCCTATTGAGAAGCATATTGCTGATTTTAAGGCTGATTTGCATGCCTCATTTGAGATGTCTGATTTGGGGCATTTGCATCACTATTTTGGCATTGAGTTTATGCAAGTTGATGGTGGAATGGCTTTGTGTCAAACGAAATATATTGACACATTATTGCAGTGTTTTGGCCTTGAAGAGTGTAAGCCTATTTCCACTCCTATGGAGACAGGTTTACGATTGAGTCTTCATGATGTTGGAGATGCATTTGATGATGTTCTCTATCAGCAGGCTCTTGGATGCTTGATTTACTTATGCATTACTCGGCCATATATTCAGTTTGTTGTCTCATAGATGAGCAGGTTTATGCATTGCCCAGGAGTCAAGCATTGGTAGGCAGTTAAGCGCATCTTTTGCTATTTGAGTGGTACTCGGCTACTTGGGTTATTTTATCCCAAGGGGGGATCACTACTGCCAGATTTGCATGCTTTTTCTGACTCTGATTGGACTGGTTGCTATGACACTCGTGTGTCCACTAGTGGCTTTTGCTTCATGCTTGGTAGCTCATGTATAACTTGGTTGAGCAAGAAACAACCTATTGTGGTCACTTTTAGTTGTGAGGCTGAGTATAGGGCTTTCACAGCGACTATTGAGTGTGTGTGGCTCAGATGCCTTATGGCTAATTTGGGTGTTGGTCAAACTTCTGCCACCACCATCTTCACTGACAGTCAGAGTGCATTGGCCGTTACGAGGAACCCTGTGTTCCATGCTCGCACTAAGCACATTGAGGTGCATTATCACTATGTCAAGGAGAGGTTCTCTGCTGGGGAGATCAGCTTGGCATATGTGCCCACGCAGGAGAACATTGCAGACCTTTTCACGAAGGCTCTGCCTAGGGAGAAGTTTGAAGCTTTCTGCAAAGCTTTGGGCTTACTTCCTTTTGTGGAGTGATTTCCACATAGCTTGGCACTTCCTTATACATGAGTGCCAGCTCCTTGTTCACCGCATCACTCCCTGGGGGGATTTGTTGATATATTTAGGTAGTGATGTGTGTGAACACACTAGGACCACCGGGGCACTTTTTTCCCTCTTTAGGAGGTTTTTTTCCCCTGGCTTGTATATACGCCTATGCCCTAATGGTCTACTTATCTTTGTACATTCTCTAGTAATACATTTAGTATTGTGTGTTTTGCTCCAAGCTTCTTCTTCTTCCTTGTGCTGTTCGCATGCTTCCGTAGACGTCTAACTCTAACAATCAACACTGCCCCAACTGCTACATTTGATGCATCTACAAATATATGAAAAGGTAAAGACCAATCCAGAGGCTACAAAATCAGTGCTACTGAAACCATCTTTTTTAGTAACTAAAAAGCTTTTTCTTGAGTGTCACCTCTCACAAAAGGAACATCTTTCTTAGTTAAGTGTGTGGAGGGTAATGAGATATTGGCCAAGTATCTAAAATATTCAACATGCCATTTAATCTGACCTACAAACCTCATTACCTCCTTTATAGTAGTCGGGGCTTTTGTTGTCCTAATAGGCTCAATTTTCTTGATATCAATAGCCATTCCTTTACTTGAAATAACACGACCCAACAAAATACCACTCTTTACTACAATAACACTTTTAAATGGATTCAACACCATTCAAAATTTTTTGCATCTGTCAAAACAAGACTTCAGATGCACCAAGTGTTGCAACTTCTTTTCGAACACTGAAAAGTCATCAACAAAGACTTGCATAAAGTCCCATAAATAAGGCTCAAAAACTTTATGTGCCACATAATTAAATGAAGGTGGTCCATTCTTAAGTCCAAAACTCATAACAGTGAACACATACGCCCCAAATTCTGTAATAAATGTTGTCTTATGATGGTCCTCTTCAACCATGCAAATCTGATTATAGCCAGAAAATCCAGCTAAGAAGTTATACATTTCATGCCCTACTACCGCATCATAAAATGGCATTGGAAAAGGATCCGTAATTGTAATTGCGTTCAATTTTCTGTAATCCACACAAATTTTCAATTTCCCATTCTTTTTCGGAACAACAATAATGGGAGATAACCAAGTTACTTGATTTACCAATTTTATGAACCCAATTGTCAAGAGTTTGTCAATTTCTTCTTTGACTTGTTTTGCAAAATTTGGATTCATCCTATATCTTTGCTGCACCACCGGAACACTCAAACCACCATCCAACAAAACTTCATCAAACACTCTCTACTTACATTGTGCTTGAATGGCTGGTACTACAAAATCCACATCTGCTGGGTCAATATTATTGACTGATGCTGAAATTGTAGGCGTATTTCGTGGCTCTGACTATTGCCCAACCAGCTTCTTCAATAAATTTTCCTTAAAAGCTCGCACTAAAGATAATAATTGATCCAAAGATAATTGCACATGAGAATTAATAATTACCTCAAACCAATCATTGTCCCGCTCCTGCTTAGTGTTCATCCGATCATCCTTTTTTTGTGTATGAGTATTATCGTCAACTTTTGATACAATTTGAATTTTATCTTGTTTCTCCTAATCTTTCTAGATCCTTTTTTGTACCTGATCCCTAACCGGTCTTTGTTCCTGTCGATCAATCGGACATTTATTTTTTGATCTTGTTATTGCCAAAACTTCCATGTCCTTCATCTTACTACATTGTCTACAATGACAACTCCATTGGTCCTCATGATCCTTGTTTCTCACTTCTAATGTACTCGAACTTGGATCAATCTGGAACTTTTCATTTGATAAATTGATTACAATGACATTTACCTGAGCAGCTTGCTGGGCATGTTATGGTTGCAACCCTTGCTGGTTATTCTGGTTATACCGAATAACTAGTATACCTCTTTCCTCTCTATGCTTAACCCATAATGGGAATTGGGACCAATACAATGACATGGAGCAAACAAATACCCACATGGCATTACTCTAGTTGGTCATGCTTGTTGATTTCCTTGTTGATTTTCTTGGTGATTTCCTTGTTGATTTCCTTTATCTCTCCATGGAGGTTTCCCTTGTTTCTACCTCTGAATACCACCTCGACCCTGAAGCAGAATGGCTTGATTTGCTACAACCTCATTGTTACTTCTATTATCCTACCTTGATTGTTGACCTCTATGCTTTGGATTGTACCAACATTGACTTGTGGTATAAACTTTTTTTCTCACATATCTCACAAAACCTTTTTTTCTTTAGGTGCAATTATTGAATACCCATCCTTCTTTAAATGACTAATCAGAGCTTCCTCCTTGTTCTGGGTTCCCTTTTGATTTATGCTGGCTTTGTACGGGGACTTCTTCTTCTTCACTTTTTGAATCTGAATCAGTCGTAGCTTTTCCAAAATCCAATTCTGTGTCGGACTCTTCATCAGAGCTGGGATTGCTATACTTCTTCTTTGTTCTGTCAAACCTCTTTTCTACCTTGGCAACTGCTACTAGCAACACATCAATGACATTGGCTATATCAATACTAGTTATGACATGCCTAATACTACTTCTTAATCATTTTAGAAAATATCCTGCTAACATCCCGTCAGTAGGTCTCTCATTACCTTGTAATCTGTCCATAAAAATTCTAAATTTCTGAGCATAATCTTCTACCAACATATTATTTTGTCTAATTGATCTAAGTTTTCTTAGAACATCAAAAGGAGTCTTTTCTCTCCTAAATCTTTGCAAAAATGATGTTCTTAATTCATCATAAGTAGCAAAATGAGCAATACGATATTAGCTGAACCAACTTATGGCCTTTCCTTCTAGTGTGGCTACAAATTGTTGTAGTTTAATTGCATCATTGTATACTGCTAGATAACCATTGGCTATCCATTTGATTTCAAACTGAGCAACATGGCAATCTGCATCTTCTTTTGATCCTCCTCGAAAATGCATTGCTTTGACTTTGGGATTACGAGGTGGTTGTGCCATAGGCAATGGCTGAGGTGTACCCCTAGGTCTTTGCCTGGTAGTCGCTACAAGCAAGTCGAATTGGAGTCACGTTCTTACTCTTATAGCTTCTTCTGTCAAGATCAACGCTCCTAAAATTCTGCCCACTAGTCTTGCTTATGCTACACCTGATCCTCCTCCTTTTTCTTCAAATTCTGAAATTGAATCTTCTTGTGCCTTGTACCAATCATATGAATCAAGAAATGGATCCATGTTACTAGCTTCAGTTTGCGCTTGCGTATAATATATTTTACCAACTCTTTGCCTTCTTTGCGACATTCATTTCTTGCTTCTTTGAGAAAGCACAGTAGGATTGCCAAATGTGTTTGGGTTCTTCAACACATCACTAATGACTCACAATTAGAATATACTACACACACAAGCACTTGCTCAAATTGAACAAAAACTACGAATAAAAATATGAAATCATTCAAAATATAGAACATGAACACTAATCAAGAAGTACAAAATTACAATCATCTTCTTTGCGGAATACCCAAAAAAGTTCACATACTTCAACCCCTTTTTCATCCAAACTAAGTCATAATAAAGAAACAGAGTGTTTGCATCGCATGAATACAATTGTTTTTTCATGATGGGACAAAGTCGTTAAAACTATATTATAACTAACTATCAAAAGTCAGACTCAGTAAAGATCTGATTTAGTAAAAATTTGACTAAGATCATTTCGATCTAGCAAACAATAAATATCCGACTGAGCTACTTTGGCAGAAACTTCTACTGTTAACACATATATCCATTGAAGGTGATTGGGAAATAAGCATTTCCATCATTTCATTTTTTTAATTCTCCAACTTTATCTGCTAGAACTTTGGCTATTGTTTGGCCTTCTTGTGGAGCCTTAGTTTCCTCCCCATACTTAATGGATTTCTTCTTGAAAACTTGATGCCTTTAATTGTCCTTCTATTATATCCCATATTTGAGGTCTAAGCTATAACGTCTCTTCTAAAGTTAAATTACATCAAGCTTTGGTTTTCTTTAATGTTCTAAACTAAGGTTTAACACCTTAGGGATGAGGATGAGAGGCTAGGATGGCTCTCATCCTAGACCACTCCTTTGGTTGGAGTGGTAAGTGGGAAAGGAGGGGTGGAGATATTTCTCCACCCTCTTGTTGAATGTGTCTATGTATTAGATGCAGAGGTGGGGAGGTGGCCCTTTCACACATCTTAGTGTGCTTCCCCTAATATTCTTTGATGGATATAATCTTTTTCTTCTTCTTCACCACGTAAAAGTGGTATCATAGCTATTTTTGATCCCTCAAGAGTAGAGATGGAGAAGATCACTACTCGTACGAAGAGCAGGCTACGAGGGATAGGGGCAGAGATAGAAGATGATCAAGCATCTATCTCTCCTCCCTCAAGCATGCACACAAAGAGAGAAAGCAAGAGAAGGAAGAGTCACCTCTCTCTTCTGATCATGTGGTTGTGCAAAAAAGGGAAACGAGGAGAGCAACTACTTCCCCTACTTCACTTGTTTGTGAAGAATGATTGCCAGAAAGTGACTTATATAGGTTGTCAAGCACCTCAATCTAGATATGTGGTATAGACAGATGCTTGCACCTCTCTCTATTCTCTTTGATGTTTGCAGGGATCCTCTTGTGGCTACACACATTGTTGCATGCACACATGGCATGGATGGGAGGGCTCTAATCTACCTGTCTTATACCCCATAGAGAAGAACATCATATCTACTCCATGTATTTATCATCATGTTTACAAGCCAATTTTTTTGGGTCTCCTCAATGAGCCTTTATGGAGAAGATGAGAATAGAGGAGATAAAGGTGATTTGTCATAGGCCATATGTGTGAGGGTTGTGAAAGCATATATTTCCATGAAAGAGGTGAGCTAAAAGAAGCGAGAGAAAGAGGAGATGAAAGAAGAAGGAGAGAAGATGAAAGAGTATGATGTTATCTCTTTCATGAATTGAGACACACTATGCTTCTCTTTTGCCATGCATTCCTCTCTACAATTTAGCATTTCTTCAATCTCTTCAATAAATATCTACGGAGGGATGAGGAGAGAAGGTATAGGAAGAACTTCTCCTCGATATGTATTGTAAATTGAGGGGGCGAGTAGTGCAAACCTCAAACGTTTGGTTGCAACTTTAGAGGAGGAGGAGGCAACTGATTCCTACCTTAAAATCTAACAAGATGTAATTATTTGGGCAAAGGGAACAAGTGCGTTAGTGGTGATGGGCATAGGTGGGTGCACATGCACATGCACCATTTCCACTCTTTCTTTGATTTATTTTGTTCACCTAGATACACAATGATGCCATAGGGACATGTGTGTTTGCCATTGAGTATGACAAAGAATACTATGCACAGAGACATAGGAAAGGAAAAATTCATTTTTCTAGTTGATTAATTAAGTATATGGATTGAGATTATCAACTTATCATAATGAAGAAGGACATGATATATAATGATAAGATCAAGGAACAAAAATTTATAATTTTCATGACACTCAATCATTTTCAAGTGGAATACTCAAGAGAAAGTACTTATAGTACACATGTGTTAAGGTAACTTTAGTAGGACTTATAACTTTGGGGTTTACGTATTTAAAAGTGAATGTAGTAAACCTTTATCAAATGAGTATTAGAAAGTTGCAACTTTATCATGATTCTAGGAAGAGAACATGATAGTGAAGGATGGAAGCCTTCAAGAAAGTCTCACAAGAAGTGAATTAAAGACTATGGGATAACATGAGTAGTTGAAAAGTTAGTTCTATAACATCACTTGAGATACATGGTAAAGCATAAATTGTTTAACCGTCTAGGAGACCAATAAGAAGGTATCCATGAGATGGGTTTCATGAGGAAGCATAGATGGGTGCTTATAGTATCAATTGAGTATCTAAGCATAGGCATTACCTCTATGACCTATGATAAAGGCCACATAGGAGCTAGGAGTACTCAAAGACTTAAAGTGGATCAAAGAATTAGAAAAACAAAGGTAAATATGGGGATCTAAGGAATTATGATAATGTATAAAGGAAGCACAAGAATGTGAACAATGATCATGAGAAGTACGTAGATTATATCTTAATACTCAAGAATAAGTAGTATGAGTACGTAGGATATCCAATAAGCAAGTAAATCATTTGAACCAAGTCAATTGGGTTAGTGTTTAAATGGATTTATGAGAGCCCATATCCTACTCACATGGGTTTATACTTATAAGCATATATTATGTTCCATAGGAGTTCCATTTAAGATGATATATATATATATATATATATATATATATATATATATATATATATATATATATATATATATATATATATATATATATATATGTGTGTGTGTGTGTGTGTGTGTGTGGGATAGTGAAACTAAATTCTCTTTGAGAATTTTTCTTCTAGGACAAGTAGAAAAGGACTCATCATCTAAGGATAAAATTTCTCATTAGACCAGAAGATGGAGGAAACATCTCCTTAGGATATGACTTTGTTGCATAGGATTATATGTTTCCCCAAGGGTATGAATAGAAGATTTTATCTCCACAGATCTTATTACTTCATGGTAGATGATTCTATTACAGTGTATGGATATGAAGATCCATACATTAAGAATGGATGTAGTTTTATTCACCCAAAGTTTCAACGAAAAGGTAAAGGATAGATATTGTTCCATTTATATTAGTATCATAGCGGAAGTAAGTCTAGGGATAAGTCATGCTAGGGATTTGTCTCTAGAGGAAGTAACTCTACCTTGCTCCTAAAAGAATAGTTTAGATTGAGATTTATCTTTTAGATTCTCTAAATAGGATTGGTACTATCACTACAGCATATGAGGGGCATATCGATGCTACCCATATCGTTGATCATACCCCGACATTAGTATGACTATTATAAATGTCTAGAAAGACCATGCTAGCAATATCAATGGTCACTTGGCCATCGGTATAGCCATTGAAAGCTAGTCGCTGATATAAGCACCAAAAATTTTAGCCACCGATATGAGTGCCACTATAAGCATTGGTATAAGCGTCAATATACACATCGGTATATTCCTGGGATTATCGATGCCTATACCAACATGTATATACGAGGCTATAGCTTAGTGATGAGTAGCACCTCCTTTAATGTCAATCTGGGAAGACATGAGGATAGGATGAAGACCTTGAGCAAGTGATGTGCACAAGTGTGATGGAGAAGCACACAAGCATGCACACACATACACACACACGTGCACATCAGTAAGAACAAAGAGTGAGACAATGGAAGCTTTGATTAAGATCAAAACACAATTACAGAAGCTCTTCTTTAGTTCAAACTACAATTTGTTCTCCTAAAAAATGAGCTTTCTAACTCCTTTTATAGTTGTTTACTAGCTAGTGGCCTTGTCCAGACCTAGTGTCTAGCCTAGTTAAAAATTAGGTTCCTATACTAATTTGGAGGCTCAAATGAGCTCTAAAATTTATGAAAATTGGTACATAAATACTTCTAATAATCCTCAAGCTCAAGGACTCCTTGGCTTGAACAAACTGGAGTCAAATCTACCAAAAATGGTTTTTACAATGCCTGCTTGGCCCTTCTCTTTGCTTTGATTCCTTATGTTGGCTCCCTTGTCTTGAGATGTCCTAACTACTGCCAACACTCCCCCCTCTCTCGCGTCTGTTGTCTCTAACAGACCCTTGCTGAGCTGAACGTTTGATGTAATATTCGACCATATCTGTGGCCAAGTGATGCTCTTCTAGCCTTAGTCCTTTGGCTAGATCTATGAGTAAGGCATCCCAATCGACTGGCCCAGGTACGTCCGGATGTGGCATACGTAGCTTATCTGAGTGTAGAGCCTGCTCCATAGCAAATAAATGTAGCAGATGAGAGGATCTGGGTATGAATATTTCTGAGTGATACTCCCAGAACCCTGTGATAAACATTTCTTCAAATGTTTGTTTGAAGCATGCTAGGAGATATTTGATATGAGTGTGCCACGCATATACAACATTGACAGATGGGGTGGTGCTTATATCATAGACTAGTTCAAGGTTGCTTTCATTGAAGCTGAGGGCCGAGAGGTGAGGTTCTTTAACATTTTTGAAGGTTCGAAAGGTGACGAGCATGAGTTCGAATATTTTGAGGCACATCTGTGCCATTATGTATCGTACATTCTTGAACCTAATGCCCCAATGCCGAATGGTTGAAATCATATATGCTACCATTGTTGGACCACGCGGTGGTGCCAGATATACATAATTGAGGCATTTGTCACATCCTTTGACATTCTTTACTATGTTCGTGAACTCAGGCCATGATCGTCGTCAAAAAAATAGGACAATAAAAGGGGTTATACTTAATATACAAGGGCATGTTGTTCCATGTACACACCATCTTTGGGTAGGTCTCTAGTAACCGTATTCTCCATGTAGGCTGGAAGATGGTTCCCTGCATGGCACTCTCGTCTTTAGGGGCAAATTGGGTTGCAAATGTTGGCTCTTTCTTGGTGCAATGTTTGTTCTCTGTGTTATAATCTGCCATTAGCACATAAAATGGGACATACAGATCATCAGAAGTACCAATCCACTGATGATGGGATAAGTTCTTGAAGTAGTCCGATTTGATGATGACTTCTTCCAGACGAGACATGGACTATATCTGCATTGCTACTCTGTCATCATGAGTTGGGCCGACCTGTTCTAACCTTTACAACTATTCTGGACCTTCAATCTTGAATGTATCAATTCCTTCCTCTGTTTGTGGGCCTCCAGGTGAAGGCATAGGTACATAAGGGTCCTCAAATGCCTCTTCTACTTCAATTAGAACGAGTTCCTCAGGCTCTGGCTCCACCATGGGAGAAGGTTGATGTTCATAATGTAGAAGCTTATTTTGCAAAGCTGCTAGTTGTGCTTTTAATTCTACCACCACTTTAGGTGTGGTATTTGTAGGTACTGCTTTTTTCGGTTGCTCTCGTTGATTGGCCAATTGATTTCAGAGGTCACCAAGCTCTTTTTCTAAAGCATCATATGCTTCTAGGACGTCAGTATGTGTGTCCAATATGATCTGCATTTTGGCCGAAGGGAGGGCTTTGAACCGCTCCGGGTCAATGTCTTTAAGTGATCCTTCCATCGTTGCTTCTAGATTCTCTTCATTCTATCTTTGGAGTCTTTTATTCTCTTCTAATGCTGCTGACATGTGTTTTCTCAGTAACACGAGGTTAGGACATATCTTGAGATTATCTGCTTGTTGGGCACGTAGCATTTCTTGGAGGTGTTGTTGTGCCTATGTATCTGGTTGGGGGGGTTTGGCCACCAATTCCTCATATTGTCTTTTTAAGGTATCATAATTATGTTGCAGTTGCCTCTTGTCCTCCTCCATGTTTGTGATTATTTCTTGTAATGTTTCATGGAGTCTGAATAGGTTCATATGGTGTGCATCTAAATGCTGGTAATTTTGATGTAACTGAGACACACATTGATATAAAGCATTGAATACATTATTTACAGGGGTGGATCTTGGGAAGGTTTGAAATGCAGGGGGATGGGGAGAAGGGAAAGGGGTGGTGAATGTTGTGGTGATGTTGGTGGTGGGGGAATGGGAGATTGTGGCAATATGGGGGGAGGGGGAGGTGCAGATGTGGGTGATATGTCCATGTGGTCGTGCTTGGATGCGGTCGTGGGAGTCACCATATACAGGGAATGGTAGGCATGGTAATGGTAGTGAAAGTATAAAATGGTGTGTTTAATTGTGCGTGGGGGCCACCTAGAAGTGTGACAGGAGAAATCGGATTTCCAGTAACCATGGTTAGATTTCTATAGCCCATGGTGGTAGTTACAACAGTAGTGGTGTCGGATTGTGAGAGTGGAGAGGCTTGATCCCTATTGTGTGCTTCACTAAGAGCGGTGGAGACCGTGGCAGTGATAGTAGGGGCAGCGGTGGTGGTATGAGGTGAGGGGGGTGAAGTTGGAGGGGAGGGTGGTAAGGGTGGTGATGGGGGTGCACCTGACGCATGGGGTTCATGTTGAGTGGAGTGAGCCATGGCTGTGGTTGTGGATGTGGTGCCATGTGGTTCTGATACTATAATATGCATATGCTTTCCTGATCTTGGAGGGCATCTCCCCTGTCTTCGTTCCAATCTCTGAGAGTGGGCGAGGGCAGTGTGCATAGCCTTTGGCACCCCCAATGCATCAGTGAGCATGTCGAGGTAAGCTATGAATTTTTCATCCACACCTTCTTCTTCAAGTATCCGGTTCATTAGGGCCTTCCCAGATGTCAAGGATAGTTTATGTTGTTCTTGAACTAGGTTCATAGTATTGTACAATCTTTTTATTTGCATTGTGTAAGCTGGGGCTCCCGCGAGTTCCGGTATAACATGTTGAACATATTCACGCTCCTCTTCATCAGGTGGTCCTTCCTACTCTTCATCTTGTTCCTCTTCATCAGTCTCCTCCTCACCTTCCTCTAATTCAACAACGACTAGTTGAGTTTGGTCTGGCCGGTTTGCTAACTGGTGATGTGTGCCCCTGGGGAGGATTCTGAATGGGTATGACGTGTACCGCTCTTAACTCCTATGGCCGTTCCTTCAACTCCTCCTCGATAGGGATACTTTCAATGTCCACTATTTGAGGACCAGTGCTTGCCTGGAAGCTCGTTCCTACAGCCTCTGCCATGTTGAGGGTATTGACCGCTGGTTCTGTGAGAATATATAAATACATCTTAATATTGCAATGGACACAAAATGACCATTTGTCCCCGTTACAACATTAACATGATGAACTGTGATGTGGTTAGTAGGTTAGTTAGTGCTTGCATGGGTGTGAGTGTGAAGTGGGGTTAGTGGATGAAGAGTTCCTATGTGCTAATAGGAGTGGTGCAGTGTAGTGTGGATACAGTTAGCATGGGGATGTGGTATTAGAGTGGTGTCAAGGGGTTTATTACAAGATTTGAGCTACAAAACATAGTGTAGGGCTTTGCATTTTGATTTTGTGGAGACTTTGGGAGGTTTTACAATAGTGTCTACTTGGAAATGAGGCTTTTTAGGGACCCATTTACAAGTGCTTCTACTCATGCTTGTGGATGAATAGGTGATTGTGCGTGTTAAACAATTGTGGGTATAGGCTGTTCGAGTGTGTGAATCATGTTGTACATTGTGTGGTTTATGTGTGGCTATTTGAGCCCGCAAGCAAGCCTTAGGCACCCAAATTTATCTTGATTGTGGGTCGGCCTTCATCGACTTCTTGGGTACCCAGATAGACATTATTTTTGTGGATGATTGTCGGAGAAATGTTTTATTAGGCATCCTACTCTGATCACTAGAGTAGGGTTCGGTTGAGGCTTCAGCCAAAGTTGCTTGGGAAAGTTCGCCCTTTCGTACCCATATCTGCTTCAATGGTCGAGATGCCTTGGCAAAGGTGATCTTTGGTTTAGGACAGTTGACTCTTTGCTTCATTCCGATCTCTTGGACTTCATGTTTTGGGTATGAGACTTCCTTTGGACAAGAAGGGAGTTCCACTTGCACCACCTCACCTAGAGTGGAGGTTTTCTGCATCACAGAGGGTTGGACAAGAGAAGCATCGTTTTCCATCAGTGTGCTCCTAGAAGGACCACGAGTTGGTTCCTTTCCTAGTTCCTTGAGTGCTTCATTTTCTAACTCAATTGTGATGCGATTCTGATTTACCCAAACCTGACGAAGTCCACTTCTTAGGTTCAGGTTGATTGCATGATCATAGATCCAGTCTTGACCCAAGACAAGAGGCTTAGTGAGATCCTTGTCTTGGCACACTAGCACCTTAACTGTCATAAGAACATCTTGAATGTAGAGGGGAAGTTCCACCTCGCCCATGCAAGGGGTTCCCAAACCTCCCAATCCTATGAGATAAGCTTTGATAGGATTGACTTCTAGTTGCAATTCTTGACAAAAAGAAAGTCTAACAGCACTAGTAGTTGCACCTGAGTCAATCAAGGCTCTTACATTCCTTGCATTATTTCCTTGTCCTACCTCTATGGTTACAAAAGATCGTCGGTCAACTATTCTATGGGAATGGACTCATCTTGTGTCACACATGGCCATGTGGTACCATCGAGCTTCATATACATCTGATCTAGGCTCATCTCTACCCTGTCTTCTCAATTTCATTCTTCGGATGCGTTCTAAAGCTTCTACTTGTGCTTCTTTGTGAATTCTGTTTCTTCTTCCTTACGTTTCTTGGCAGTGTTGAGTCGATTAAGCATTTCCTCAGTGAGGGGTTCTTGATATAATTTGACTCTACATCCGCTGATGTAACTAGGAAGAACATCACCGTCTAGAGTAGCTAATTGAACTGCTACACTAGTTGAGATCCTATTTATGATCATAGTTCTGTAGCCATGCTTCTCTAGCTTTCTTGCATATTGTTTCAGGGTGTATACCAAAACCAGGTCTCTTATTTTCAAGCCCTTATCCTTCACATGGGCATCGAAGTATGCCTTTTGTCTTTTCTTAGCTCCATAGATCCCTACAGCTGCTCTCAGTCTCGTTTCACCTAACCGTTCAAGATCAATGATCCTCGAAGAGAGTTCATGACCTGTCCACTCATGTTCCTGTGCTACTTTCAGTGTAGGTATCAAGAAGTCAGATGGTAGCATTGCATTTTGGCCAAATACCATCTGAAAGGGTGTGTCTTGGAGCATCGTTTTATAGGCAACTCAGTATGCCCAAACATCATGGTGTAGCTGTGTGTCCCAATCAGAGTGCTTATTATTCACTAATTTGGTTAGCACATTGCATAGAATCTTATTCGTGCTCTCGGCTTGCCCATTAGCTTGTGGATGATAGGGGGCGGACTTCTTGTGTATCACCAAGAACTCTTGGAGAAGATTTTCAATGACTTCATTCAAGAAGTGAGTGCCTTTATCACTTACTAGCTCTATAGGTAGCCCATATCTTGTGAACACATTCTCAAATAAGAACTTAGCTATCGTTTGAGCATCGTTCTTCGTTGTGGCTTTCACTTCTACCCACTTGGTTAGATAGTATGTGGCCACAATGATATATTCAGCATGTGAACCCTTAGTTGGGGGATTAGTAGGACCTACAAAGTCTATTCCCCACTTAGAGAATGCACGTCCACCCATCATTGGTCTCAATGGCATCTCATCTTTCCGTATGGGATATTGAGTTTGCTCACAAATGTCACACTGCTTCACATAGGTATGTGCATCCATGTGAAGGGTTGGCCACCACAAGCCTGCAAATAGGATTGCCTTAATCACACGGTCTGGTCCAAAGTGTCCTCTTGCTACACGTTGGTGAGCGGTTTCCAAGATCTTAAGATATTCACTCTCATGGACACACATTCTGAGGCAACCATCTTTACCACGCTTGTATAAATTATCTCCAACGAGTGAGTATTCTAGTGACTCCTGTTCTAAGTTCCTTTGTCTAGCCAATGTCATCTCTTGAGGGAATGTTTTTGTCCTCTGAAAGGCTACCAATGGTTCGCTCCAATCTGGCACTAAAGACACCCGATAAAGAGTGGCATGTTCCACTGGAGGTCTAGTGCTGCATGTTGGGCATTCTTTGCATTATTTGTGCACATCTGCTTCCATTATTGGCCAATATACCCCTAACCTTTGAAGAGTTTGAAGGGTTCTTTGTTTCAAATGGTGTTGTTGTAATGCATCCACATGTGCTAATTGCAACCATTTCATGCACTCCTCCTCTTCCACACAACAAGATAATATTCCTTGATTCAATTATCTTGGCTTTCGTTTCTCTTAGAATTTCCTCGAGTTCAGTCATCTTCTTTGTCCATTGCCTTTTCATTCTCTCTCGACTATCCCTCCAAGCTCTGGTCCTCTTCTTAGTTATGCTCTCAGTCTCACTAACCTTAGAACTCTTTTCTTGTCCTAAACCTTGGTTTTCTTGCAAAGCTTGAGCTCTAGTGACCACTTGCACAGTGGCAGTGGAAGTCGCACTTCCTATGGAGTCTACCACTAACCCAATGACGTTTATAGGAGTGATTTTTGGCATATTGGTGGGGTTTTTAGGACAATCTCATAACAGGTGCTCGTTACCACAATCTGGACAAAAACCTTGAATTGTCATGGATTGTTTGTGTAGGTGCAGACATAGGACAATCATGAATGAGGTGATCTCTTTGACATCGGTAACACGGTCCTCTAGGAAATGGGGGTCTTATTGCCTAGGTTGGGAATCTAGAGTTGGCATTTGCATACATGACATTTGCATACTTTGCCTCCCAGCTAGGTTCACTCGAGTCTTCATAATAATATGACTCATTATGCTCAGGTGGCTGTATGTAGTAAGCCTGTGGGCTATCAATATGAGTGGAGTCAAAACTATGATCACTTGGGTCACTTTCAAAAAGATATGAAGTTACTAGCACTAAGGCTCTATTCGGATTTTCTTCTACAGCTGCATACTTTACTCAAATCACATTGGCTGGAGGAGGGGGCTGCTACGCAAGAACTGGTTAAGGTCTTTGTTGGGCCTGATATTGTGGTTGGTAGGGTTGTTGAGGCCTAGCATGTTGCTGTGATGGGTACTGGTTCTGGTATCTTCCTTGTTGAGGGTATGGTTGTGGATAAGTTTGCCTAACTGCTTGCTTATTGTATGGGCAATCTTGCACGGTGTGATTAGTGTATCTCTGTTCTATGGTGCAGTATAGACTACTAGGGTTCACTTGGGGTTGAGCCATAATGGGACATACATTTGCCATATGGTCACCTCCACAAGTATAACATATTTTCACTTGGGCAAGCCTTGGTATTTGTTTGCTCGAGACTCCTAACTTCTGAGCTACTTTCTCCGCAAGTTCCTCAATGGATATGGATGGATTTGAATTGAGGCTAGTAGAGCTATCTGAATCTCTGTAGATTTTTGAAAGCTCTAATTCCTCCCCTAGGTTATCCTTAATGGCTATGCACATGTGTACACATTCTTCTATGGTCCTAGGGTCCTTCAAGTACACATATGATCTCAATTTGGTACTTAGCAATCCGTCCAAGAATAAAGCCACTTGTTTGGTTGGTGTGGGTAACTCAAGAACGGGGCATCTCTCTAGGTATTGCCTAAATCTTCTTCCTACAAGTCTAACTATTTCTTGAGGTGTCTGCTTGAAGCTATGTATCAGTGAGGAAGTATTGTGCCATATGCCACTCTTAGAAAATTTTGTGATGAAGGCTTCTAGAAGTTGGTCTATGTTCCTGAACTGACCTTGGTGAAGCGATTGAAACCATGTAAAGGCTGGTGTTCTTGAGAGTTAGGCCAAAGGCATTATATTGAGTGAACAAGTCTTCAACTCATTCAACTATCAAAACTTGCCTAAATTCTACCACATGATTGTATTGGTCTCGTGTGCCATCAAAGCAATTCTTCATGGACTTAACTAGTTGTGTAGGTCTGAAGATCCTCTTGTGTTCTCTAGGCCTTGGGAGAGGGAATTGGCCTATATTTCTTTGATTCCTTGGGTCTCTAGTTCTCTTGGTTTCCATTCTATCTGTCTCTGTTCTCGTTCTTTCTCTTCCCAGTGGGTTAGCAAAGCTCACTTCTGGCCTATCTCTACTCTAGTTGCTTTAAGCTCCATGAGCGTGGGATGTTCCAGCTCCTTGGTGACCATAAGAGACATTAGATCTTGGTTGGGGAAAAACAAATTCTCCCTTCCAAGTGTAGGCATGCCTACCATGCTTTGTGACCACAAAGATCCTTTCTGAATTATTATCTAAATAGGTCACTTTGCCTGGGCTATCAGGATATTTAAACTCGTAGATTGTGAGCATTCCTACTTCATTAGGCTGGTCAGGCTTGTACCTTCAAAAAGCTTCATTGGTCTCTCGGTTTAAGAGTAGATCTATGCTCTTATTGTCTTGGGGAACCCATTCTGGAGTGATGATTCTAGTCAGGACTTATTTGCCTCGGGGAGTTCTAGGCTCTCTTCCTAAGTTCCCTTGCTCTATGTCACCTATGTCTGTCTTTGTAATCACATTACCAAATTCAACTGTTCTATCCGGTTGGTTGGTGACTACGTACATTGTTCCTTCCTTATCTAGGTACACACCATTTTCAAACTTGACCACTAGATGTTCTAGTCCAAGGGGTTGATCAGAGTTTTTAATCTGCACAACATACCTTCTCAGATTGTCCTCATCTCACTCCCTAGTACCGACTGATGGTCAACTTAGAAACACCTATACTAGAACTCCACGTATGATTCTCAATGAGCTTTCCAAGGGGACCAAAATTGTAGCAAGCGGAGTGCGTATGAAGAAGTTATGGCTAGTCAGGCAAACGGGAGTCGAAACACGTGAAGCAAGCACTTAGGGATAGCTCATAGTGTTTTCTAAGGTTTCTTTATGCTCTAATGACCCTTAATTTTCCCAAATTTTGGCCAAAAATAGGAAAAATTTTTTAACCCTAAAAAAATGCCGAATTTGCCTATCAATCACGATCCATTGGTTTGTCAATCATAATTGATGTGTCTGTCGTGATCGATTGTTCAATCAGGATGGACAGGTCAGAGGGGGCTGTCCGTCATGATTGATAGGTCAATCATAATTGACACGTGGCATGAAAACTCAGTCGGTTGTGGTAAAAAAATCGTTGACTCGATCAATCGTCCATCCCGATGGACCTATTGGTCGTAATTGACACGTGGCATCGATAGACTCAGTCAGTCATGGGTCAAACAGTCATGGACCATGTCCATCGCAATGGACACGGCCGTCAGGGCTATCGATTGCGATCGATCAGTCAGTCGTGATCAATGAGCTGCTTGTGATTGACATGTGGCACAAATGGCTCCGTCAATTGTGGTCAACCGGTCATGGACCCTGTCGATCGCGATCGACGTGTCGGTCGTGATTAACTGGTCCGTTGAGTTTTGTCCATCGTCATTTGTCAGTCACGATTGATGTGTCAATTGCAATTGACAGAAACCTGTGGAATTTGAAAAAATTGATCACATATTTGGGATCCCCTAGGCCTAAGCATCATGGTTATGCACTTAGTTTTGCAAAATGGTCAACTTTTTTGTCAGTCGAGATTGACAGAAGTCAACACCTCGAGACCTGGACAATCAAATTTTTTACTTATTGGAGCTCGTACAGCCACTGCAGATGCTAATTCCTGCAAAAAATCTTAGAAAATGCACAATACACAATCGCACACAAGTCACTCTCTCGCTCTCGCACTCAGATGAAATGAGGAGGTGAATGGAGATGGAGGTATATGGTCGCGATGGTGAAGATGATGATGGATGGATATGGAGAGTAGAAGTGAAGAAGAAGATGAAAACAAATAAAAGAAAAGCTTACCTATGCTTCCAACGTCTCTACTCTATGTTTTACCATGACACGCTCATCCTCAAAGCTCAATCCCTGGCAGCGGCGCCAAAATTTGGTGTAGCTCAGTGATGAGTAGCACCTCCTTTAATGTCAATCCGGGAAGACATGAGGATGGTATGAAGACCTCAAGCAAGTGATGTGCACAAGTGGTGATGGAGAAGCACACAAGCATGCACACACATACACACACACGTGCACACCAGCAAGAACAAAGAGTGAGACAATGGAAGCTTTGATTAAGATCAAAACACAATTACAGAAGCTCTTCTTTAGTTCAAACTATAATTTGTTCTCCTCAAAAATGATCTTTCTAGCTCCTTTTATAGTTTTTGACTAGCTAGTGGCCTTGTCCAGACCTAGTGTCCGGCCTCGTTAAAAATTAGATTCCTAGACTGATTTGGAGGCTCAAATGAGCTCTAAAAATTATGAAAATTGGTACATAAATACTTCTAATACTCCTCAAGCTCGAGGACTCCTTGTCTTGGAGAAAATAGAGTCGAATCTACTAAAAATGGTACTTACAATGTTCAAATAGTGAAAGATGCGCTTAACTGCCTGCCAATGCTTGACTCCTCGGCAATGCATAAACCTGCTCATCTGTGAGACAGCAAACTGAATATCTAGCCGAGTAATGCATAAGTAAATCAAGCATCCAACAGCCTCTTGATAGAGAACAGCATCAAATGCATCTCCAGCATCATGAAAACTCAATCATAAACCTGCCTCCATAGGAGTGGCAATAGGTTTACAGTCTTCAAGGCCAAAATGCTCCAATAATGTGTCAATATATTTCGTTTGACACAAAGCCATTCCACCATCAACGTGCATATTTTTGAATGCCCAAACAATGATGCAAATGCCCCAAATCAGACATCTCAAATGAGGCATGTAAATCAGCCTTGAAATCAGCAGTATGCTTCTCATGAGGACTAGTGAGCAACATGTCATCAATATACACCATGATGATCATAAGTACATCATTAGCACGCTTGACATATAAGGTGCTTTCAATTGGACTATTCTCAAAACCATGTGCAATCAAATAGGCATGTATCTTTTCATACCAAGCATGTGGTGCTTGCTTTAAACCATATAATGCCTTCTTTAACCTGCACACTTGGTTTTCATGCCCTTTTTTCACAAAGCCACAGGGCTAAAAAACATACACTTCTTCATGCAAATCACCATTTAGAAATGTTGTTTTAATGTCCAACTAATGTACATTCCAACCATGATGAGCTGCAAGTGCAAAGATGCTATGAAAAGTAGTCATTCGGCAAGTAGAAGGAAAGGTCTCATCAAAATCAATGGCTCTTTCCTACACATAACCCTTTGCAACAAGCCTAGCCTTATACCTATCAGTTGTACCATCAGGTTTATGCTTCAGCTTGTATACCCACTTAGTGCCAATGGCCTTCTTGCCAGGAGGCAGTTCACATAAAGACAAAGTACCATTCTTCATTATAGCATCATATTCAGATTGCATAGCAACCATCCAATTTTCTGAATTTTGTGCTTCATAAAACAAAACAGGCTCAGTCTCATCACAGAGACTAGATGTAGCCATAACATAGCAATCTGATGCAAAGGAGGCATTATGAGAGCCTGATCGAGTACAATATGACAGAGGTGCATCTAATTTGCTACCACACAAGGTCTAAACCAACCATTTTGGCATAGTTTTTGCCTACTCAATATAAGCTCTCTCATCAATAAATGCATCATGTAAATTTGCATCAGAAATGGAATGATTTGCATCATCACATGAAACCTGCAAAGGCTGAGAAGTTGCCTCATTAGGACCAGCACTAGACTGTCCACCTCTAAAAAGAGGAAGCAAAGTATCATACATGTCTTTGGAGCTAATAGATGTCTCCTTAGTACATGAAAGCAATGGCTGAATAACATCTTCCACAAAAACAACATCACGACTAACCAAGATGCCTTTAATTTGTGGATGATACAGACGATAACCTTTACTTTCAAAACTGTACCCAACAAAAATACATTTTACTACTTTATCATCCAATTTTCTACGATGTTGTTCAAACACTAATGCATATGCCAAACAACCAAAAACACGTAGATGAGCAACAGATGGCTTGCGATCATGCCAAGCCTCATATGGAGTGATAGACTGCAGCGCTTTAGTGGACACATGTTAAGTACATATGTTGCACACATGACAGCCTCAAGCCAGAAACTATGTGGTAAAGCCTGACTCTTGACCATATACCTCGCCATCTCCATGAGTGACCTGTTCTTTTTGTTCAGCAACTCTATTCTGTTGAGGTGTATATGGCATTGTACACTGGTTTCTTATCCCACATTTAGCCAAAAATGCATTAAACTTAGAAGACATATATTCCCCCCCGATTAGAACGGAGGGTGCTTATTTTACATGCTGATAGATTTTCAGCCAAAACCAAAAATTGTTTGAATCACATGAACACTTCCAACTTTTCTTTCAATGGATATACCCATGCATGCCTGGAAAAATCATCAGCGAAAGTCATGAAGTAAAGATAATTTCCAAAAGAAGATGTCTGCATAGGACCACAGACACCACTATGTACAAGCTTCAGTTTCTGAGTAGCCCGAATTTAACCATCTTTTGGAAATGAGGAACGTTGCATTTTGCCCAAAATACAGCCTTCACAAACATGTTTTCCAGGTGCCTCAAGTTTGGGCAAAGAGGACACCATTTTAGATTTCTACAAGTGTAGCAAACTAGCAAAATTCAAACGCGTGCATGCCAAAGCTTTGCATCTAACATAGCCTAAGAATCATGTACTGCACATGCCGAATCATTTACAGATCTTTCATAGTCTATGAGCTTATACAACCCATGACATAAAATGCCAGAAGCAATAATCACGTCGCCATTTGACAGATCATGAATTATACATCTGTCATCAACAAATTTCACAACCAAGCCAATCTTGGCTAAAGCTGAAACTGATAACAGATTCTTCTTGATCCTTGGCACAAATAAAGCATATGACAAAGTGAAAGAACTACCATCAAGAGTAGTCAAAATGATCTTACCAAATCCCATGATAGGATAAGATGAGTTGTTGGCCCATGTAACAATTTTCCCTGTAGGGGCAGGCTCGAGTGAAGAGAAGAAACTACGCTACGAGGTAATATGTTTGGTCGTCCCACTGTCAAAGTACCAAATATCTGAGTCTACTGCAGACATGCACTGCTCATGAGATGGGTTAAAATTGCAAACAGTAGTAAACACCCATTCTTCTTCCTGCACAAAATTAGGAGACTCTATTTTTGGGGTAGAGGCCTCTGCAACAACCATTCTAGCCTCTTTCTTCTTTGCCTCTTTAGCAGCCAATTTTGGACAGTTCTTTATGATATGATCATTTCCTTTACAGTACTTGCAAAACAATTTCTGCTTTTCTGATTTCTTTTCATCTTTGTCTTCCCTCTTCGATTGTGCAGAACTAGTAGATTTCTACTTACTAGTTGAAGAGCTCCATTTTCCTTTGCCCTTCTGACTAGCCAGGAAAGCTTGATCTACAACATGCATAATGGACTTGTTCTACCTTGACTGATCTTCTTGCAACAGAATAGAGACTAACTCCTCAAATGACAAGGCATTTGGATTGCCTTTCATCAACAACCAAAGAGTAGAAGCAAAACTTTGATATGAATCTGGAAGACCATTCAAAACGGTCTACATAAGTGAGCTATCTGGTATAACCTCATCAACAAAAATCAACTGTTCCTTCAAGTCTTTGATCTTTGTTAGAAAATTTTCCATAGAATCACCTTCATTCATGTGCTGACTCTCCAACTATTTTTGGAGGTAAGTTACACGAGCCTCATTGCTAGATTGGTACAATGTGGTAAGTGTATCCTAAGCATCCTTAGCTATTCTGCAATAGCAAATGTGAGGAATAATGGCATGTTTGACAAACAAAGCTATCCATGCATGTGTTTGGGCATCTCTATCATCCCAACGAATTTGCTCTATAGTAGGTGCAATAGAAACCGCAGCACGAATAGGAATTTGCAAAATATCATCATCTTCGACACCTTCTGCATCAGCTTCACTACCTATAGTTGTAACAGTTGGAGGTGTGATAGGACATTTTTCAACACCCTGCACAATGTTTGAGAGTCCTTTTGCAACCAATACATGTCACATCATATAAGCCCACAACGCATAGTTGGTACCATCCAACTTATCCTCAACAACCAACATACGAAATACATCACTACTTTCAGCCATGGCCGATGACTAAAATACCTTGATGCAGAAAATTGACTGTATCTCAAAAAGTTGAATAGAACTACCCAAACGAATTCTGCTAAACATGTAGCAGACTTTGAGATGCTTATATTGGGGAACCAAAATTGGTATATACCTTTGGCACAAAAAGACAAAATAGCCAACAAGGATTACGATAGTGCATTCGGAGGTCAAAACGAGCTCAAATTGTGAGTTCGGCACCAAAATTCGTGCGATTCTGAGACTGCAACTGGAGGGGTGTAGACCACGCCCTAGATGAAGCGGCAACCTGCTCTGATACCAATTGTTGGAGTTAAATGTCTGCAGAAGCAGGCGAACAACACTAGGAAGAAGAAGAAGCTTGGAGCATAACACACAATACTTAATGTATTACCACTAGAATGTACAAAGATAAGTAGCCCATTAGGGCAATAGGCGTATATACAAGCGAGGGGAAAAAACCTCCTAAAGTGCCTTGGCGGTCCTAGTGTGTTCACACACATCACTACCTAAATATATCAATAGTATTGTCGCGTTTGTGCACATACATTGTGCTCGTCCACCTTCCTTGTGATCATCTTGTGCACACACACACAGCGATATTAGATCTCTCTCTCTCTCTCTACACACACACATCTCTCTCTCTCTCATCTTGGTAGGTGATGCATGTACTCTTTTCTCTTTCCTAATTTCTCTTTTCTTTTGTTTTGCAGGAGCTTTTTGGCCTCGGTTCTTTGGAATTTGATGAGAGATGAGGTCGATTGGGCTTTGACGAGAGTGATCGGAAGAATTACATCGATGTAAATGATTGTTTTGTTCTTTATTAGAAAGAGAGAGAGAGAGAGATGAAAGAGAGAGAGAGAGATAGAAAGAGAGAAAGAGAGAGAGAGAGAGATAGAGATACATACACACACACATGCATACTCATATATATGCATGCATACATATTACATACACACATGCATATGCATACATACGTACACACACATACACATACACACATGTGTGCACACACATACATACACATATGCATGTACATACACTCTCACATGCATACACATACACACACATACATACACATATGCATGCACACACTTTTTCACACATGCGCACACACACATATACACACACACATACATATTACATACACACATGCACATTCATGCATATGCATGCATACATACACACATACACATATATACATGTACATACACACACATATACATACACACATGCATATGCATACATACACACACACATATACATACATGCACATACATACACATATGGACACACATATACTTACATGCATATATACACACACAAAAGAGACACACATATACACATACATACACATACACACGCACATACACATACACACACATGTACATACATACATATGCATACACACATATACACATATGCACACATATACATACACACATGCACACATATAGACACATGCACACATATAGACATGCATACACACACATACACATACACATACACACATATACATGTTTTAGGGTTAGGGTTTTAGGATTAGGTTTTTTGGCTTTTACATAAATACACACATGCATACACACATACACATATATATACACATGCATACCCACATACACGCATATACATGTTTTAGGTCCAGGTCTTTACAATTAGGGTTTTTACATATATACACACATGCATACACATATACACATACACACATATACATACACATGCACACATATACATATACACACACATATATATACACATGTATACATGCACATACACATACACACACGTCACATATACATACACACATATACATGTTTTAGGGTTAGGGCTTTAGGATTAGGGTTCTTGGCTTTTGTATACATACACAAATGCATACACACATATACACACATATACACATACACATATATATACACATGCATACACACATATACATGTTTTAGGTCTAAGACTTAAGGATTAGGATTTTCAAGTTTTTTACATACATACACACTCGCATACACACATATACACATATGCACACACATACATACACACATGCACACATATACAAATACACATATATACACATGCATACACACACATACACATACAAACATGTCACATATGCATACACACATATACATGTTTTAGGGTTAGGGTTATAGGATTAGGGTTTTTGGCTTTTACATACATACACACATATACACATATACACACATAATACATATACACATACACATATATATACACATGCATACACACATATGCATGTTTTAGGTCTAGGTCTTTAGGATTAGGGTTTTAGGGTTTTTACATACATACACATATGCATACACACATATATACACACACACACACGTATACACATACACATATATATACACATGTGTACATGCACATACACATACACACATGTCAGATATACATACACACATATACATACATATATATATATATATATAAGAAATTAGGGTTTTTGAATTAAAATAAATATATATAATTAAATATATAAGAAATAGGGTTTTAGGTTCAATATTAATATATATAATCAAATAAAATTTAGGAAAAATTAGAATATATAATCAAATGTACTATATATCATTAAATATATAAGAAATTAGGTTTTCTGAATTAAAATAAATAAATATACCTAAATATTGAAAAAATAGAGAGTTAATATATATAATCAAATAAAAAATAGAAAAAAATAGAATATATAATAAAATGTACTATGTATAATTAAGTATATAAGAAATTAGGGTTTTGAATTAAAATAAATATATATAATTAAATATATAAAAAATAGGTCTCTAGGATTTTTAGGGTTTTTACATATATATAATTAAATATATAAAAAATAGGGTTTTAGGGTTTTTACATAAATACACATATGCATACACACATATATGCATACACACACATATACATACACACATGCACACATATACACATACACATATATATACACATGCATACACACACATACACATACACACATTCACACATGTGTACATGTTTTAGGTCTAGGTCCTTAGGACTAGATTTTAGGGTTTTTACATACGTACATGTGCATACACACATATACACATATACACACATAAATATAATCGAATATATAAAAAATTAGGGTTTTTGAATTAAATTGAATATGTATAATTAAACATATATAAAATAGGATTTTAAGTTTAATATTAATATATAATCAAATATATGTAAAAATTAGAAAAAAATAGAATATATAATCAAATGGACTATGTATAATTAAATATATAAAAAATAGGATTTTAGGTTTAATATTAATATATATAATCACACACACACACACACACACACACACACACACATATATATATATATATATATATATATATATATATATATATATATATATATATATATATATATATATATATATATATATATATATATATATATATATATATATATATATATATATATATATATATATATATATATATATAATCAAATGTATCATGTATACTAAAATATATAAGAAATTATGGTTTTTGAATTAAAATAAATATATATAGTTAAATATATAAAAAATAGGATTTTAGGTTTAATGTTAGTATATATAATCAAATATAAATAAAAAATAATATTTTAGGTTTAATATTAGTATATATAATTAAATGTGGTATGTATAATTAAATATATAAGAAAATTAGGGTTTTAAGATTAAATTACGTATATATAATTAGATATGTAAAAAACTAGGGTTCCATGATAAATATTAATATACATAAATAAATAAGAAAATAGCTATGGTTTTTGAATTAAAATAAATATATAAATTTAAATATATTAAAAATAGGTTTTAGGTTTAATTTTAGCATATATAATCAAATATATATAAAGAATAGGAAAAAAAGCACGGTATATAATCAAATGTAGAATGTTTAATCAAATATATAAGAAATTATGATTTTTGAATTAAATTAAATATATATAATTTAATATATAAAAAATAGGATTTTACATTAAAATTTTTTATATATTATCAAATATATGTAAAAATTAGAAAAAGAATTAGAATATATAATCAAATGTATAATGTTTAATTAAATATATAAGAAATTAGGGTTTTTTCAATTGGTGTTTTAGGAAGAAAAATAGTATTTTCAATCAAATAGAAAAAGTTAGCATTTTAGAATTAAAATTACTATATAATTAAATGTATCACATATTAAATATCCTGACATCTCCAGATGGTATCAAATGGCATCTTTGGATGAGGAGTAGAGAATGGCATGTCTTTACACTCAGTGCATGTATCGATTTTTTTGGAAATGATGGATTTGTACTACACATGTTCGAGAATATGGATCATTTGATGCAAATTGGCTACAAAACCTATGCTACGAGTCACATGGTTCCCCTGGTGAGCACGTCAACCCAAACGACATTGCACCGTCTACCTCTCATGGACAGAAGAGAATGAATGGGGAGGTAGAAGGAAAAGGTATTGGTAGTATTACATAGAATAACACATAAAAGAAATGGTCGAGGTGTTTTATGACATGGAAAAAGATCACGATGGTGGAGAAGAGGTCATGGGTTCCATGGCCACACCAGAATTTTCACAATCAGAAGCCGACAAAGAACACCAGAACATGGGAAGACTAGTTTGTTTATCATTCTACAGTGGGGCAAAGACATTTATACTATGTGCATTGCTCACGATGCTAAATCTTCAATCCATTTATGGATGGTCACATAGTATTGTCTTTGAATTGTTTAGGTAAGTGGATTTGAAAAAAATATATATTTCTATAATAAATTTATTTATTAATATAAAAATAAACTTATAGGCTTCTGAAATATCAGTTTTTGCCAAATCGCAATGACATGCCTCCAACACATGGAGACACAAAAAACTTTTACAGCTCATGGGGATGGACTACACTAAGATTCATGCTTGTTTGAATGATTGTGTTCTCTTTTGCAATGAGTATGAACACCTCCACATATGTCCAAAGTGTGGAGCGAAAAGTTTTAGAGAAGACCTTGTGGATGAAGCAGTCCCCGCAAAGGTTCTTCACCACTTTCCTATCAATCCAAGGATTAAGAGCATGTTCATACGCAAATCCATAGCTTATTTAATGTCATGGCATGTAAAGAGCAGATCTATAGATAGTGTAATGTGAGTGCCTATTAATTTTGATGCTTGCAAACACATAGATAGTAAGTGGTCAGAGTTTGCTAGAGAGTCTCGAAATATACATCTAAGCTTAGCTATGGATGGAGTAAATCCATTTGGTTTATGTAGCTCCTCATGGAGCACATGGCCTGTATGTTTGGTCAACTATAACATGCCACCATGGTATCAAGTTTTGCTCCACGATACTGAACTCTACAAGAGCTCCCGTGTACACGCACACACAGAGACGTCAGTCCTCGAATCTCCCAGCCGTCGAGCAATCTATTATTCTTTCGTGTGTACCACTAGTCACACATAAGTCTCATAATAATGAGATGAACCTCTTTTATTACCTCTACCATATGACCTAAGTCCATATTGGTATCATGTGACCTCTCTGCCACCTCACCCAAGAGGTGTTCTTACACGACCCCCATGATGTGACATTTCCTTCCTCCTAAAAGCATTTTCGTCCTCGAAAATGTAAATGAAATGTCCGTAATGGTAGAATAAAGTGCTCGGACTCCCCTGAACCCCATGTACTCTATGTACATGGTCATCTCTGTGTGTTGTTTCCCCGTATGCTTCCCCTTAAGAAGCCTCATATGAGATCATCTCAAAGGTGGAAAACCGTCTAAGTGGTGCTTACTATCTCCCATATACACCCAACTTCCAAATTATCACTCCCATAACATATAACATCACCGAAATGACCTAAGTCTATATGATGTATCCTCTATGGAGTAATAATATGTAAAGCACGTGTAAAAGTGTCAAACTTATAAGCTTGACCGTATCATAGTGGAGATAATAAACCATATAATCCTATGAAATATAGAACAAAGTCCCATAACAAGTGACTCCAAACCCATCTAAAACTAAATGATAGAGTGCCCTCATATTACTCTAGGTCTTCCTAACCTTGAGTGTAATCACAAGTAATAGTTTAACTTAACTATCTTGTGAACTATGCAAATCCATCATATAGCTCATGGTAGTAAAATGCAATCTCTACATTTCACCAACCAAGAAGTCTGTGATTTTTCATCCATTACCTGTGGACTAAGTTCTAGTGGAAGAGCATCTATTGGCACTAGTGCAAACTCTAATATTTCTCTTCCCTGTAGTTTGCCATATGAATGCAGAAGCATTACCTTTGAGATTTAGATAATCCCTAAGTACCCATCCTCGTAACTGATGTTTACACATCATGCTCATGATGTAACATCAACTAGGAGTTTGGTACCCCAATAGGTTAGATACATCCTTATCTCCTCAAAACCCTAAAGAGAGAAGTCATAACTCTATTCCCAATCTCACTAATGTCAGTAACTAGATCATCTCATCTAGTCAAGGACCGTCATTGGAAATAAACATAATTTCTCCTCTCTAGAGTTTCCACGTGAGACTCAATCTAACCATCATGATTAACTGATCTCCCTCTTGTCTTTGATAGAAGAGTGCCACTCCTATCTAGACAATCTAATCCAGAGAAAGTGAAACTCTCTCTCTAATCTCATCTAAGGAAAAGAGCTCTGGTAGTGGAATATATTCCACTTTCCATTTCCCTTTGGAAAAGACTCCTTTGAATCCATTTGCTCTACTCATCCATAACTGAGAACACATATATAAGCTCTCCATACTTTTTCCTCCCAAAAATAGTGGAGAACCATACTCCCATGTGAAGGAAAATTACATTGAAAAGTAGAGGAAATGAATTCCTTCTGAAATGTAGACTAAGATATGTTTCCCAAACACCTCTTCTGTCTAAAGAAAAACATATAAGGCCTATTCAAGAAATTTGGGAATTATTCAAGTCCCATTTATGTTACTTACTATGTTAACTTCTTAAGTTTTATCCCAAGCTTGATACTACATTTATAATAAAACTATTGTTAATATTAAATCATCAATTTTGAGTACTCCAATCAACAGATAGAAGCATGTTATAATGTGTGGATGAATCAAAACTAAAATATTGGGACACAAACTATGGTCCCAAAATCCTGTGTAATTCCCATTTTTCTTGAATAGGCCTTATATTGTATTCTTATCCTATGAAGAAATCATGTTTTCCTTTCCATCTTTCTCTCTCAAAGAGCAGGGGCTAAAGTGAGACCACTGAATTGAAGTGAGATCTCTCATAGATCTCTGAGCTGATTCCCACTTTCTCCTTTCCTTGAAAGAGAAACTCATGAATTTATTTAGTCCTCTCTTCCATAGCTAATGCATAATCCCTCATTACACATATTCCTATGAAGATGGAGAACAGATCTCCCCTAACTAATGAGGGTGTATGTAGTGAAGAGTGGAGAAAATAAATTCATAATAAGGGTCAAAGCCCTCTACTAAAAATGGTCAGCAATGATGTGACATGATACCGTAAACACATGTGTATCCATCGTAAAGAACTATCTCTGCTAACCATACTGTGTGCATGGATCTATACGATCCCATAAAACTCATGGAATCATCCTTGCTAAAAACCTAAAAATGAGTATGTGATACCAATGGTGATAAAATCACCCATCACATTCTCTATTGGAAGAATAAATCTTCCCTAAACTATGAAGGATAACTCCCAATCCTAAGGAGATGTCTACTAAGAGCTCTCCTCTGATCTAGTGAGACATGACACCATGAATGATGAGTCCTTTTCTCCCTGGCTATAGAAGAAGAGTGCTCAAAGGGAAGTCGTTTCCACCGTCCCATACCAGTGAAAACTTCTTCCAATTCACAGTGTCATACCTACACTAAACCAAATATATATTCCATGTAATGGAATATGTAGGTGGACTCTAATGAATCCCATATCCTAAAATCATGTTAGTGGACTCAAATGAGTCCCATGTCCTCGAACTAGTTAGTTTGGTTCTAGTCAACAATGTGACAATGGATATCCCCTTCTGTTCCAAACCAACTTGTTCCTAGGTACCAAGACTAGGTACTTGTTCTAAGTACCTGTCTATAGATCCCGATATACATATATATATGTATTGGGTACCCCAACTATTTCTTACTAAGGGATCTATGCTCTAAATCATAGAGCTAGTGCCATACCTCTAGCCTTCCTAATCATCACTCGAATCATATAAGCACCCGTCGATGCTCTCTCATGAAACCCATCTGTATGATCCCAACTAATTGGTTTCCTTAGTAGTGTAGCAGAAATGCTTCACTACTTGCTCAAGTGATGTGCGTGAGTGAAACTAGTCACTCTTTGGGTATTCTAATAATACTCTATAGTCTCGTAATCATCATGTAAGACTCTTGTGAAGATAAGTAAATCTTCACTAACTTGGAGATTATCAAACTGTATCTCCCGTGCCTCTATGCAACTTCCTATAACCTATAGGATTGCTTCTGCACATTCCTAATGGTGAAGGTGTAGTTCCTTCCCTTAGCAATCCTATGGTCTAAATCCATAAGGATTATGTGTAGGGATCTTGTACCTAATGAAGTTGCCTTATCTATGATACTGTGATGGTACTAAGTCCATCAAATACATGTTTAGAAGCATGCATATACCTTATTGATGTTTGCAGAAATGGCATGTTACCATGCCATAACATTCTTACCTAAAGGTAAGTGTGTATATAACGCCATACGGTGGGAAAAATTTTGACAACATTTCCCCAGGAGATGGAATCCCAAAAATTTACAATAAGCTCAGTGGCACAGAGGCCACCCAATGACATAGGGCTTGACAGGCCCATGGCATGCATGCCATAAACTCATATGTGGACTCCATAACCTGCAAAACATAACTTGCAATCCTCTTTCCTGCTCTGATACCACTATCAAGTTTTGCTCCGCGATACTAAACTCTACAAGAGCTCGCGTGTACACGCGCACACAAAGACATCAGTCCTCGAACCTCCCAGCCGCCGAGCAATCTATTATTCTTTCATGTGTACCACTAGTCACACATAAGTCTCATAATAATGAGATGAACCTCTTTTATTACCTCTACCATATGACCTAAGTCCATATTGGTATCATGTGACCTCTCTGCCACCTCACCCAAGAGGTGTTCTTACACGACGCCCATGATATGACACATGGCTGGCCACAAAAAAGGGCCATTTATTATTAGCTCTCATTGTTCCAAGTAAGTATCAGGTAAAAAAAATGGATGTATGCACCACTTGTGGAAGAGCTGCACACTTTATGGAGTGGGATTACTATGCACGACATGTCTCAACCTATAGCACGATGGGATGTATGAGTGCAAAGCATACTTATGTGAATGATGCATGACTGATCTACCTATGGTGAATGTTCAGGTTTATCAATTTTGGGTTACAATGCTAGTCCTCTATGTGGAGCATGACTCGAAGCAGGCTACTCCAAAGCACTTACAAATGTATACCTTTCATCGATCCATAGCTTCATGGAGTCTACTTGAAGCAAACCACTCTTATCTTGCCTCACTGTTGTTTTTCTTCCAGAGGTGACTACTTTGAACCATTTCACATCAAATGGAAAGTAGTCAAATCTCTTGAAGGATAGCTTCAAGATATCTTGGATCACTCCACAATATTCAAGCTGGCCTTCTTGAGCATTGTCTTCTCTTGCACTAGCTCTACTTTTTAGAGAAAGTTCACCATCACCCCACTATCAAAAGTAGACATATTTTTGTCAATGTTTGCAATCTGAAAGTATTTTCCAACAACAAGGAAATACTTTTATGAATGGTTGTTCACACATCCTCCAAACGACAATCTTTTAGAGCTACAAGGAGCACAAACTATAAAAACTTGTGCCAATCATGAGACTTGAGCCCTCCAAGATCATCGTTCCATGTGAAGGCAATCTTTAGACACCTCATGCACCTAGTAGGTGTCTGAAACTCTAAAATCACCTTCTTCACTTGTTTCTCTTCCATCTTTTGGAGCACTCAAGCAGCTCTTCATAGCGAAACTATTTCGCTTGGCTTGGTAATTGCCCAGAACTCTTGCATACAACCTCACTCTTCCAAGTCCTCCCTTTGTGCTTTGCGTTCCTTCTTTCTGATCAATGTCTTCCAGAGCATCTCTCCCACATTCTTGAAAATATGCATTGGGTCTACCAAATGATTGATCAATAACTCACTCCAATATAGGAGATCTTGAAAGATCGATAACCGTTTCATGCCAATGAGTGGTGTTCTTGCATCCCATAGCTACTTCCAATCGCTTGCTTTCATTTGTCATTGCGCTTTTCAGTCAATTTTCCCTTCACATAAAACATATCCATCAGGCAGATATCTATGATGTCCTTCATAGATAGTTTTTTGAAAAAGATTGTGAGCGAGTTGTCTTTATGCAGGATTTCAAAGAACGAGAGTGGCTATTTGTTTTACAAGTCTCTCCATGTAGCAAAAAAATTTGTGAGGACATAGATGTAGAAGAAATTCCATCTGCATTGTACTCTGAGGTGCATTCGATAGTCGAGGAGGAAGAGATCATTGTTCGCCATGAAGTGGTCTTTGAAGAAAATGACGTACATGATGAGTTAACAAACTATATGTTGTACAAGGACGATGATCATGAAGGGGTGCCCATACCAAGAGATCTAGAAGTTTCCAATGTAGAGATAGATATCCTCTGCATCTTCGATCTCCAAGAGGATGCCAAAATAAAGGATTTATGAAGCAAACACTTGTACGTACTTATTTGTGTTTACTTATTTTGCTACGTTTTTTTGTAGACTACTATTTTTCTATATTACCATTATTATCGTATACTAATTATTTGAGTTTTGTGTTGTAGAGCACGATCGGAGATTGTCCTCTGATCACTCCACATTCCATGATAGATTTGAATGTACAACTTTGAGCTTAGTTCATTTTTTAGTCTCAACTAAAGCAAGCTATTTTTTAAAAATCAGGAATACCTCATCCTTTGATTTAAGAGGATATACCTAGACTTTTCTAGTAGCAATATCTGTTGGAGCAAGACAATCAATAATTGATGATTATATGAAGCTTAGGAGTGAAGAATTGAAGAAAATATTGAAGCCTAAGAGCATGAAGTGAAGTAGAGAGTCAAGAAGAGATGGTCTATATACACATGTATATTAGCTTTGTAAATACTTCACAAATACTTGAAGTAATGATGAATCCACACTCATATGTATATATACACTTGTATATAGTTGTGATATATATGAGATTTGAATTATAGATGAGATAGAGAGGAGTAGATCATAAGTTGAAAGAGAATTATCCATCAGATGTAAGATGAGTTGAATAGAAGACGTTTTCTAAGAATTTCACATCGATCTTTTATCCATTTCTCCTTTGCTTGATCATTTTAGAAATCCTTTTGTACATGTCTAAGTCCATAGTTAATGCATCTATGGTCAAGATTTGAGAGTTCAATTGCAAACATGCTAAGAGAATTGTGAGTAGCAACATTTGTATATGTAAATGTGTTAAGTGACTTCTGAAACAGGTGTAATTTCGATGATCAATGATTTTATAAGATCTCAATGTAGAGTGTAAAGTATTTTACACAAATGAGGACTCAAAATCTAAGTTGGAAGGTAAGCCATCTATGTCTAGAAGCATTTGATTAAACAGGTTGTAGATTGAGAGAACCAAGTAGCTAAAGTTGCATATGTAAAAGTTTCCTATAGAGAAAGCATGCTTTAGACATAGGTTTACTTATTGAAATAAATCTAAAGTTTTATAAAATCTTTTGAAGAGCTTTCACTTGTACTAGTTGTGTAAACACTAGATGAGTGTTGTGTCAAAGTTTCATAGAAAACTTTAACCATTTCATGAGTCAATGAATGAGTTTTGTGAAGCAGACTTTTCTAAGTAAAGTTATAACTCACAGAAGTGATAGAGGTTCATAATTTGGCAAAGATGTTCCGAAATTGAAGAAGTTTTTGAGTTATGCTTGATATAGAGGTGTTCTAAATTCAAGTATAGCTTGTCTTTTGGAGATTAATCATCTCCATCAATGGTATCAAAGCATATTTGATCAAAGTTGAAGGAAAGGAAGACCCTGATTGCTGAAGACATACAAAATTCAACATTTGAAGATTCAAAAGGATAAAGTGTGAAGGAAAATCTAAAGGGAGACACATGAGAGCAATCAAAAGGATCACAAGGAGTAAATTTCAACGCAAAGGTGCATTCATTACTCATAAGATTGAAGCTTTGTTAGTATAGGTAAAGAAAGAATAGGAGATGGTCTCCAAATTGAGAAGTTGAACAGAGAGAACTATCCAGCTTGGTCTATGAGGATGGAAGCTCATGTTATGAGCAAAGATCTAATAGGATATATTACAGGAGAAGAAGAAAAGCGAGTTCAAAGATCCTAGTGTTCCTACTAGGGAGGAGCTTGGAGACTTAAAGGTTTGGATGAAGAAGGATGCTCAAACAAGGAGCATTATTTATATGGCAATGAATGATTACTAGCTTACTCACATTAGAGGACTTGAAAGTGCAAGTGATATATGGAATGCTTTGGAGTGTTACCGTTAGTGTCCATGTGAAAGGCCAAATGGCCACTGGACACTTCTTTGTATATGTTCTTTAATAAAACAAATAGTGGCTTGGTCAGTCACAGATTGTAAGTTCGACCGCATTTGTAAGACCTAAGAAGTCTGTCTCTTGTGCTCCTTGTGGTGCATTGCCATCGGATTACTTCATTGGTATCAGAGCAGTTCGATGCAAAAGATTTGTTCCTTTTGTGCGAGCGAAGCGAGCACCCCCCTAGCTTTCTTCAAGGCTTACGAGTAAGGCGGCAACCAAGGCATAGACCTTGGCATACCTTGTTATCCGAGTCACCGAAGTCACCATTGGCACCGTTGGTTGCACGCCAGGGAGGACCTCAACGATCAAGGAATATAGAGGCCCAGGAGGTCACCCATCCCAATATTGTTCCCCCCGGAGCTCGCTTAACTGTGGCAATCTCTTGCCACTAAGCTACACTCTTGTGGTATCTGAAGAAGGGAAAGACTAAGGTTGACATTACCTTGAACATGTTTTGGTCACTCAAAGCTTCATTCTTTGCTTTCAAAGCCTATTTCTGAAGCATCTTTGGGGTGTCTTTTGGAGCCGTTTTGGAGTACTTCCGCACATAGTTCTCTTCACACAGGTCCAAGAACATCAAGAAGAGTGTTCTTGTACTTCTCCGACATTAAATATCAACCTTTGGGGCTGAGTTTTCAGCCACACTCACAAAACTACAGGTTTCTTGAAAGATTTCAGTTTTGGTGGGAGCAGCCGCTGCAAATTTATGCAGGTTTTTTGAGCCAAAAACATCATATTTGAGAGACACTTGCAGGTGTTATTGGTTAGTTTTTGGGTTGTGCATTCAGTTGTTTAGTGTCATTTTATTGCATATATTGAGCACATACACATTATGTACACTTCTGTGGATATCGCTTATGTACGTCCATGTGGTCATTGATGTGGCAGTTATGTTCTTTGCCTAAAGCCTTTTACGCTTGATAAAGAGGGTTGTGGTGAGGTTTTCTTAACTGGGAGACACCCAGATGTCGGGATCTCTTTGGTGATGCAGGTGGAAGACTTACCCAGCCTCGCCATAGGAGATGTATGATAGTTGTTCATAGGTGCTCGATAAGCCTAGTTGGCTTCTATTGGGTAACTGATTATATACAGTGGAGTCAGTGAATCACTATGCAAGCAAACATGTCAGTACTTGCAATTTTATGATATTTTGACACTGGTCATATGCTCATTTTGCAGAGGATACTCTGGAAAAATTTTTCTAGATTTTTGGTTTTGTCAACTATACAGTGGTCGATTTACTCCTTGATACACTTATTCATTGGTGTTCGGACTCTTCTAGCTCCATTAGCTAGTATTCCAAGGAGGAGCTATAACTTGCAGGGCAAAGACCATTTTGAGATCCGAAAATTTGATGGCACAAACTTTGCTCTATGGAAGAATCAGATTAAAGATGTGTTGATTCAAAGGAGGCACCATTCACTTGCACCTGGCAGACTGTGAAAGTGCAGAGGAGCTTTGGAAGAAGTTATGCAATACATATGAAAAAGAGACGGCATCAAATAAAGTCTATCTGATGAGAAAATTATATGACCTTCATATGAAGGACAACAATAATGTTGCTGCTCGTCTAAATGAGTTTGATGCTATATTCTCTCAGTTACAGGCTCAGAAAATGGATATGGATAATGAAATGAAAGCAATATTGATGTTATGCACCTTGCCTTCATCATGGGATACATTTTGCACAGCTATTAGCAATAGTGCACCTGGTGGAAAACTTTTCTATGATGACATATGTGGAGCAGTCTTGAGTGAGGAGATTCGTAGAAAATCCATGGTTGACACTCAGTGTGGAGATGCATATAATGTCCGTAATTCTTATCAAGGAAAGAATCAACAACGTGTTGGTGCATACCAATCACCAATTGAAGGCTTGGAAGATCAAATGATGAAGGAAGAATCAATTCCTAAAGTGTGGAAGAAGATTACAATCAGAGGACAAGAGAAGTGTACACATATGTACATTAGTATAGTCATAGATGACTTAGATCTTTTGTTCAGTAAGAATTATGTACAAATTATCTATAAATACCTTGAGAAAAGTCGGGGCATGTATGAGAGCTTATGTGACATTAGTTAGATGTCAAGAATGAGGGAGATAGAAGTCATAAGATAGAGGAAAGTGAATTTGAGTTAGCTCTCATCACTCAGTTGTATTTTCTCTGAGTAAATGAAAAATTTTGCGCCCGATGTTTCTGCGTGTTCTCCTTCTACAGTAGATCAATTGTGGAATGCTTTTGTACAAGTCTAAGTTGAGAGTTGCTTGACCTCTGTGCAAAGTTTTAGCTTCCAATTGTAATCAGGCTGAGTGAATTAAGTGTAGGAACATTCATATGTGAAGTGTATTCACAGGTTCCTAAAATAGGCGCATATTTCGAAGTTAATGTTTTGGTCATTTCTCCTAGCACAGTTTAAAGTTTTGCATGAGTGAGGGCTTAATCTTTAAGTTGGAAGATAAGCTACTTATGTCTAGAAGCATTTTGTAAAACGGGTTCTATTCAAGGAGAACCAAGTCTTAAAAGTTACAGGTGTAAAGTCGACTGTTCTGAGTAACAGTTTCTGACATAGGTAACTTGTGAAATCAATTTCTCAAGTTATACTTAATCTTTTGAAGTGATTCAACTTGGAGTAGATGCGCAATCTCTAGGAGATACTTCGTACAAAGTTTCATCAAAAACTTTACACGTTTGATAGGTTAATATGGAAAAATAGTGCAGCAGACTTTTCTGTGTTTCATCTTCTTCACAGATTTGTTAATCTTTTGGTAATTAGAAATTGATCCTCTAAATTAGTGGAGTGTTTGACTTATTCTTGGTATAGAGGTGTTCTAATCACAAGAATAAGTTGTTCTTATGGAGATTAACATTCTCCATCAGTGGTATCAGAGCAGGAGACATTAATTTCAAGAAAAGGAGGATCCTGACTGCTGCAGATTCAAGAAATTCAACACTTGAAGGACTAAGAAGTGAAAGCTTGGAGTCAAAGCTTGAGGAGAAGACAAATTGACATCAAGAAAGGCAAAAGGAGTTCAATTCGAAGTAAAGGTATATACATTGTTTGTAAAGCTTGAAGTTTCAATACACAGGTGGATACAAGATGGGAGAAAGCTTGCAGATTGATAAGCTAGATAGGGAGAACTATCCAGCATGGTCCATGAGGATGGAAGCACACCTCATGAGCAAAGATCTTATATCATTTATTACAGGAGATGAAGAAAAACCAGAATTTGCAGATCCAAGTATTCCTACTAGGGAAGAACTTGCAATGTTGAAAACTTGGATGAGAAAGGATGCTCAAGCAAGGAGTATCATCTACATGGCTGTAAATGATTACCTTCTACCTCACATCAGAGGTTTAGAAAGTGCTATAGATGTTTGGAATGCCTTGGAAGAGCATTTCCAAAATACAACTAAGTCAAGGAAGTCCTCACTATGGGCTGAGTTCACAACTTTCAAGAAGAAGAGCTCACAATCAATTTCAGATTATGTGGCAAGGATGAAAGATATTGCAGATAGCTTGGGAGCAGTGGATGAAGATATTGAAGAGGAAAAGTTGGTAAGACAAATACTTACAGGTCTAAGAGGTGATGAGAAGTGGAAGCCTTTTATCTTGTCCATAGAGTTGTCACTTGATCACTTTACTCCTGACCTTAATCAATTGCTAGGACACATGCTAACCTTTGAGCAGGATCTTAAAGGAGACAATGATAGAAGTACAAGTCAAGCTATGTACTCCAAAGACAAGAAAAAGAATGGCAAAGGAAAGCAATCAAATGATGATGAAGGGAATTCAAATCAAGCCAACTTCACAAAAGGGAAGACAAATTTCAGAGGTAAAGGAAGAGGAGGTAAGAACAAAGATAATGCTAAAGCTTGTTGGATTTGTGGCAGAACAAATCATTTGGCAAATGATTGTTGGTATAATAATCAAAGTGGAGGATACAACAATCAGAATTATAGTCAAAGAGGTAGAGGAGGCAGAAACCAAAGAGGCAATTTTAGAGGAAGAGGTGGTAGGACATCATATGGTAGAGGAGGTGGAAGAAACTTCCAATCTCAGTCCTACAACAATAATTATTACAATTATGCATCAGATCAGAAGGATGACATGACTCTTATCCTGAATGCAACTCATGAATCAATGGGAGAAGATCAAAGAGTGTTTTATATTGACTCAGGGTGCAGCAACCATCTGAGTGGGAATCTATCCTTGATGACTGATATGGAAGCAAGGGTGAATGGACATACAGTTCAAACAGGTGACAATACCAAACATAAAGTGGAGAGCATTGGATCAGTGAAGACAAAGAATGGAAGTACACTTCTGAGCAAGGTACTTTATGTTCCTACTATTCCTAAAAATTTGATAAGTGTAGGGCAAATTGTGGAGAAAGGATATGAGGTAAGATTCACAAATGATGGTGTCTATGTACAAGATCCAAATCAGGGATATAGAAACATAATTGCAGGAAAAAAGGAGGGAAGATTGTTCACTCTCAAAGTCCAAGGTAATGTGGGACATGCATTGTTTACCTATGGAGGTCAAAGGGTGTCTGAATTAGACCTATGGCATAAGAGGCTAGGTCATTTCAATGAGAGAGCTATAAAGGAGATGTCAAAGAATCAGGTGGTGCTTGGATTGCCAAACATTGAAGGGCAACATATGGTGTACAAGTGTGAAGCTTGTCAATTAGGTAAAGCACATAAAAGTTCTTATAACAAATCAGGGTACAAGTATTCAAACATGCTTGAATTGGTTCATACAGATGTATGGGGTCCCTCAAGGGACTATAGCATAAATGGATCCAGATATTATGTGTTGTTTGTTGATGATGCAACCAGGTGGATTACTTTGTATGTAATCAAGGACAAATCAGAAGTCTTCAAGACATTCAAACATTTCCATGCTTATGCAGAAAGGATCACAGGACAAAAGCTAAAGAGGTTAAGATCAGATGGAGGGGGAGAGTATTTCTCAAAAGAGTTTGATGATTATTTGTGGAATGCAGGTATCAAAAGAGAAGTGACTTGCAGGTACTCCCCTCAACAGAATGGAGTAGCAGAAAGGAGGAATAGGACTCTTGTAGAGTTTGCAAGAGCCATGATGAAGGAAAAGAATTGTCCAAATTACTTATGGGCAGAAGCTATTAACACTGCAACATACCTTGTGAATAGGTTGCCTTGCAAAGCTTTGGATGGAGGAACCCCTTATGAAGCATGGTGGGGTAAGAAGCCTAGTCTTGATCATTGTAAAGTATTTGGATGTATTGCATATGCTTATGTTCCTTCACAATTAAGACATAAGCTAGAACCAAAAGCAGAGAAGTATGTGTTTATTGGATATGATGATAGACAAATGGGTTACAGGTTGTGGAGTCCATCCACAAAGCAATTTCTTGTTACTAAAGATGTAACATTTGATGAGCAAAACATGTGGTATACAGGATCACCAAATGAGTATGCAGGTGTTGAAGAAATTCAAAGGAAAGGAAAGGCAAAGGTAAAAGTTTGTGAAGAAATTGTTGATGAAGTTGACTCTAGATGTAGAGTGCAGGATCATGTAGAAGAAGGGCCAAGATTTGATCCAGAATCAAATGAGGCTGAAACTTCAAGAAGTGCAGAAATCAGAAGATCTACAAGAGAAAGGAAAGAGCCTATAAGGTATAGTTATGATACATCTTTTCTAACAACAAAAGATTATGCCTACATTGTGAAAACAGAAGAAGATCCAATTACTTATGAAGAAGCCAAAGGTAAACAGAATTGGGAGAAGGCAATGCAAGAAGAGTATGATGCTCTACTTGAAAATGAAACTTGGGAACTAGTACCAAGACCAAAGAATCAGAAAGTCATTGGATGCAAGTGGGTATATAAAACAAAGAGGTTTGCAGATGGTAAGGTGTCTAGATATAAGGCTAGACTTGTGGTCAAAGGTTATGCCCAAACTTATGGGATAGATTATGATGAAACCTTTAGTCCTGTTGCTAAGATGTCTACAATTAGGACATTGATTGCTATTGCTGCTTGCAAGGGATGGAAATTATCACAATTGGATGTGAAAAATGCATTTCTAAATGGTTATATTGCAGATGAAGTATATATGGAGCAACCAGAAGGCTTCATGGAATCAATTGGATCAGATTATGTGTGTAAGCTCAAGAGAGCTTTATATGGGTTGAAGCAAGCCCCAAGAGCTTGGAATTACAGATTGGTCAAGTTCTTGAATGAATGTGGTTTTCAAGCATCAAAGGCAGATAGTAGCTTGCTAGTGAAGGCAAGTGAAAATGGATATATTTACATGTGCATTTATGTTGATGATATTATTGTTACAGGAACAGATGCTCAAGGAATCAATGAACTCAAGAAGCAAATAGAGAAGGAGTTTAAGATAAGTGATTTGGGAAACTTATCTTATTTTTTAGGAATGCAGATTGTGTATACTCAACATGGAGTATATGTTTCACAAGAGAGATACTTGAAGAATCTTCTAGTCAAGTTTAACATGGAAGATAGCAGGACCTCAACTACACCATTGGAGGTAAATCATAAATTGAGCAGGTATGGAGGTGAAGAGTTCAATGACATGAAGAAATATCAGAGTTTGGTAGGTAGTTTAATCTATGCTACCTTGACAAGGCCAGATCTATCATATGCAGTAGGTGTGTTGTCACAATTCATGCATTGTCCAAAGAAGACTCATTGGATTGCAGCCCAAAGGGTACTCAGATATATCAAAGGAACCCTAAGTGAAGGTTTGTATTATGGTTTCACTTCTGACACAAGAATCAAAGTGTTTAGTGATGCAGATTGGGCAGGTGACTCAGATGATAGAAGGTCTACCCATGGATATCTATGTTATGTTGGAGACAAGTTAGTGTCTTGGTGTTCAAAGAAGCAACACACAGTTGCTTTATCATCCACAGAAGCTGAGTATAAGGGAATGGTAGAAGCTGCAAAAGAAGTGATATGGTTGAAGACCTTGATGAAGAGTTTTGAGTTTGATCATAGTACTCCAATAATTTTTGGAGACAATATGAGTTCTTTGTATTTGGCAGCTAACCCTGTTTTTCATGCCAGGACTAAGCATATAGAGATTCAGTATCATTTCTTGAGGGAAAAGGTACTTGATAAAGAGATTGAAGTGATGTACACTCCAACAAAAGAACAAATGGCAGATATGATGACTAAGAGTTTGGATGGACCTAAGTTACAAAGGTTCAAAGACATGGCAAGTATCAAGAAGACAGAGAAGACCTCAATTGATGATTGAGGGGGAGCTGTTGGTGCATACCAATCACCAATTGAAGGCTTGGAAGATCAAATGATGAAGGAAGAATCAATTCCTAAAGTGTGGAAGAAGATTACAATCAGAGGACAAGAGAAGTGTACACATATGTACATTAGTATAGTCATAGATGACTTAGATCTTTTGTTCAGTAAGAATTATGTACAAATTATCTATAAATACCTTGAGAAAAGTCGGGGCATGTATGAGAGCTTATGTGACATTAGTTAGATGTCAAGAATGAGGGTGTTGGCACACAAAGCAACAGAGGAATCATGCACAATACGGCAACAAGGCCAGATCATTTTTTCCATAGATTATGTACAACCCAAGTGATTTTAATCACTACACAAACATTGTAAATCCCATTTTTGGTAGATTAGACTCCATTTTGTGCAAGCCGAGGAGTCCTCGAGCTTGAGGAGTATTAGAAGTACCATCGTACCAAATTTCATAATTTTTAGACTTCGTTTGAGCCCTCAAATAAGCCCTGGAACCTAATTTTTAACTAGGCCGGACACTAGGTCTGGACAGGGCCAAAAGCTAGTCAAAAACTATAAAAAGAGCTAGAGAGCTCATTTTTGAGGTTAGATTGTAATTGAAACGAACTTGTAAGAGCTTTTGAAAGTAATCTAAAGAACTCCATTGATTCTCCCTCTTTGTCTTGCCGTGTGTGCGCGTGTGTGTGTATGTGTGTGCATGCTTGTGTGCTTCTCACTCACGCACTTGTGCCGCCACTTGCTCGAGGTCTTCATACCATCCTCACGTCTTCCCGGATTGACATTAAAGGAGGTGCTACTCATCACTGAGCTACACCAAATTTTGGCGCCGTTGCCGGGGATCGAGCTTTGAGGACGAGCGTGTGATGGTAAGACGTAGAGTTGACGCGTTGGAGTTGTAGGTATTTTCTTCACTCTCATCGATTTTCTTTTACTTTCTTCACCATCATCATCATCACCATCTCCCACGTCCATCTCCATCATCGCGAAAATTTCAGTTTTTTGACTATATCCCCACCTCCACCCCATTTCCCTCATTTCACTTGTGAGAGAGAGCGAGAGAGCGAACTTGCATGTGCTGTTTTTGCATGTTTTCTGAGCTATTTTGCAGGTTTTTTGCTGTACCATCATCCCCAGCAGTGTGCGCAGGTACGACAGGCTCTGCACAGGTCCCGGGACGACAGCCTCTGTCTATCGCGACAGATAGAAAATCTTAACATTTTGTGAATGCATGTTTATCATTGTAACCTACACCTTGAGGGCACTCTAGATCACTAGAAGTTTTTCAAAAATTTGCATTTTTTCAGTCTATCGCGACAGACACTGTCTATCGCGACAGACACTGTCTATCGCGACAGATACCGTCTATCGCGACAGACCGAATTTCACGACAGATACCGTCTATCGCGACAGACATCGTCTATCGCGACAGACAGAAATCCACGACAGATACCGTCTATCGCGACAGACACCGTCTATCGCGACAGACCGAATTTCACGACAGATACCGTCTATCGCGACAGACACCGTCTATCGCGACAGACAGAAATCCGCGACAGATACCGTCTATCGCGACAGACACCGTCTATCGCGACAGACCGAATTTCACGACAGATACCGTCTATCGCGACAGACACCGTCTATCGCGACAGACAGAAATCCGCGACAGATACCGTCTATCGCGACAGACACCGTCTATCGCGACAGACCGAATTTCACGACAGATACCGTCTATCGCGACAGACACCGTCTATCGCGACAGACAGAAATCCGCGACAGATACCGTCTATCGCGACAGACACCGTCTATCGCGACAGACAGAAATCCGCGACAGACACCGTCTATCGCGACAGACAGAAATCCACGATAGACACTGTCTATCGCGACAGACACCGTCTATCGCGACAGACAGCCCCCACGATAGATTGTGTCTATCGCGACAGACACCGTCTATCGCGATAGACAGGCATTTTCGGCAAAAAATTAAGGAGTGAATTCTTGGAAATTTAGGCTAAATTTTGGGCATATTTGCACTTTCATGTACTCATCTACTTACAAAGGCCTTAGAAAATGCATTAAAACCCCCGAAAGGTTCTGTTTGTCTAGTTAACCCCCTAAACCCTGAACGGTCATAACTTTTTCATACGAAATCCATTTTCTGAGCTCTAGGGCTTGTCGGAAAGCTCGTGACATATACTACATGCCCTCAACTGTTTTTTATAAGAATAACGCGTTGATTTTCAGATAGGATATTTGGAAGTTGACACACTGAGGGGTAGGAACACCAAGGGAGCTCTAGAGTAAATTTCTAACAATGCAAAAGGGGGAACAAGGGTCATTAAAAAAGTGTCTGAAATAAATTGTCTGTCAATTGAAAGGTCTACTTGGAGCTAATCTTGGGATTTATGCAGGCCTATTGAGAAGCAATTGAGAGTATCCAAGCAAGGGTGTGGCGCACGCTTGAGAATCAACTTCTCGAGCACCAAAGAGCAAGGTTCGGCAAGAAAGGTCGGAATATTCTCAACTCCTCTTCGTCAATTCCTAGCTTAGGCTAAGAACGATTAGAAGTAGGAGTAAGTCAGGGCGACGATAGGCCACTATCAAGTTGAAGCCTACCTAAAAACTCAAGTCAAGCTAAAAACTTAATCTCTGTACTGTCGACAACATAAAGGAAAGAACCTAACGTGGAACGATCAACTGTAAGTGCAAAACAACATTCAAATATTCCTGACGACGTGATTTCAGACAAGACCATAAACACGATAATCAACCTAAAAAGAACCAAGCGACTGATACAAAGAAACCAGCAACTAGGTTGTACTCTGGGCAAAAAAAAATTGGGTTAATCAGTTAGGCATATGAACCTTAGATCAGGACGACACCTAGTAAGAGAGAGACAAAGCCTTAGGTCTTCTGAGGCTAGTGTTAATCCCACTGCAAGGTCTTGGGCCCAGCAGTTGAGTCGCCACTCTCATTACCCTAGCTCTGATACCAGTGAGTCAGAGATGTCTCAAGGCATGGACAGACCTACGGGAAGTTCAGGTGTGCCCTACTTGTACAGGGTAGAAGGCCCTTACAAAACACAGTTGGAGTACCTGAGGACCAACCGATTAGGTGCTAGCATCTATGAGGACGGCTTAGGAAGATCTGTGGTCCAGATTAAAAACCCTGATCAATCCATTGGACTAGAACACCCAGCTGTCAAGTTTGAAAATGGTGCATACCTGGACAAAGAAGGAACTATATATGTAGTCACTAGTCATCCTGATAGGACAGATGACTTTGGGAATGTAATCTCAGAAGCGGACTTAGGTGACCTGGAACAAGGGAACATGGGTGCGGAACCTAGAACCCCTCGAGGTAAATCAGTTCTCACTAGGATTATCACGCCTGAGTGGATCCCCCAAGATAACAAGTGCATAGATTTGCTTCTCAATCGAGAAACGGACGAAGCCTTCTGGAGGTATAAACCGGATCACCCAACTGACATAGGAACAATCATGATCTATGAGTTTAAGGATCCAGATAGCCCAGGTAGAGTGACCTACTTAGACCACACGTCAGAGAGGATTTTTGTGGTGACAGAAAATGATAGGCATGCTTACACTTGGAAGGGCGAATTCATTTTCCCCCAACCAAGATCAAATGTAGCCTATGGTCACCCTGGAGCTGGAACATCCCAGGCTCATGGTACGCAAAGAGACAGAAGTAAAGATAGACCAGAGGTAAGTTTTGCCAATCCAGTGGGCAGAGAAAGAACGAGAACGGAGACGAATAGGGTAGAACCTGAGATGCATAGAGCCCACAGGAACCAAAGAAATGTAGATGGATTCCCTCTGCCGAGGCCTAGAGAGCACACAAGAACTTTGAGACCCACCCAGCTAGTTAAGTCCATGAAGAATTACTTTGACGGCACAGGAGATCCCTATGATCATGTGGCAGAGTTCAAGCAAGTCTTGAGAGCTGAACAAGTGGAGGATCTGTTCACGCAGTACAATGCCTTCGGTCTAACCCTTAGGAACACAGCACTTACGTGGTTTCAGCCATTAGATGAACGCCAGTTCAGGAGCATAGATCAACTCCTAGAGGCATTCATTATAGAGTTCTCTAAGAGCGGCATAAGACACAACACCTCCTCACTGATTCACAGCTTCAAGCAAACCCCTCAAGAGACTGTGAGACTTGCCGGAAGAAGATTTAGACAATATCTTGAAAGGTGCCCTATTTCGGAGCTACCCACATCTGCTAAACAAGTAGCCTTATTTCTTGACGGATTGCTGAGCCCAAAATTGAGATCCTATGTGTATCTGAAAGACCCTAGGACTATAGAAGAATGTGTACGTATGTGCATTGACATTGAAGATAACCTAGGAGAAGAGCTAGAGCTGTCCAAAATTTACAAAGATTCAGATAGTGCATCTAGTCAATCTTCCACACAAGCAACATCAATTGAAGAACTTGCCGAAAAAGTAGCTCAGAAACTAGGTGTAATTAGCAAACAAATCCCAAGGTTTGCCCCTGTGAAAAGGTGCTATACATGCGGTGGTGACCACATGGCGAATGTCTGCCCTATTATGGCTCAACCCCAAGTAAACCCTAGTAGCCAGTACTGCACCATAGAACGGAGATACACCAACCACACCGCACAAGATTGCCCATACAACAAGCAGGCGGTTAGGCAACCCTACCCTCAGCCCTACCAACAAGGCAGATACCAGAACCAGTACCCTCCACAACCATATGGCAGGCCACAACAAAATTTCCAACCTCAATATCAAAACCAACAAAGGCCTCAGCCTGTGCTAGCACAACAACCCCCAGCCCCAGCTAATGTGATTCCGGTAAAGTATACTGCTGCAGAAGAGAACCTGAATAGAGCTATAGTCCCAGTAACACCCTTGATCTCTGAAAATGACCCAAGTGATCATAGCTTTGATTCTACCCATGTGGATAGCCCCCAGGCTTACTACATGCAGTCTCCAGAACATGGCGAGTCCTACTATGGTGAAGAGCCAAACGAACCGAGTTGGGAGTCAGATTACACGAACGTCATGTATGCAAATCCCAATCCTAGGCCTCAATCTAGGCAAGTCAGACCTCCATTCCCAAGAGGACCGTGCTACAGATGCCAAGGTGATCACCTCATTCGTGATTGTCCCTTACCTCCGCCTACACAAACTCAGTCCGTGACTATCCAAGGCTTTTGCCAAGACTGCGGAAAAGAGCATCTCTTACGAGATTGCCCTAAGAACCCCAATAGCATGCCTAAAATCACCCCTATCAACGTTGTTGGGTTAGTGGTAGACTCCTCAGGAAGTGTCACTTCCACTGCACCAGTACAGGTAGTCACTCGAGCTCAAGCTTTGCAGCAAAACCAAGGGGTAGGCCAGGAAAAGGGCCCAGATGCTAGCGATACTGAGAGCCAAAATAAAAAGAGAACAAGAGCTTGGAAAGATAGCCGCGAACGTATGAAAAGGCAATGGGCAAAGAAGATGAGTGAACTTGAGGAAAGTCTACGAGAAACCAAGGCTAAAATCATAGAGATCACATCTCAACCGCACTCTCACACATTCCCACCGCTACCACCCCCATCACCCTCCATCCCTTCACCCTCTAAGACAGCCCACGTAACCCACCCACCACCCCAAACAGGATCAGTATTAGCTGATCCCACTCCCGAAGACATAGACATGATGCTTAAGGCATATCAGGCCAGAATCCAAGAAGGGCCAAACGTCACGGATCATGACAAGTGCTATCCCAGAGCTGACCTAGAGATAGAAAGAACCAAACTATGCGCGAAAATGGTCGCATTGGCTCAGACTATGTTTGAAGCCAGTCGCCTTTTCAATTACTCAGGCTCAGCCAAAACGCAATTACACTTGGATGGATTCCTAGAGAAGTTAGAGAGGATAATTGCAAGATCTGACAAGGAAGAAAAAAATCAAGACCAAGAAAAAGCAAGCACAAACATGAATCATTCCCAATCGGAAGTTTATGTGGCCAATTCCACTAAACCAGACAGTTTCCCCTCCTTAGAAAGAGTAGAGCGGCTAATTACAAGGTCAGAAAAGGAACCTACCCCTCAAAGGAAGGAAAGGGCAAGAGAACGGATAAGCCAGCCTCTTCAGGAAGCCCATGTGCCTCCTCAAGAAGCTTATCTTCCCCCCCAAAAGGCAGATGAGCCTCCCTCGAAAGCTCAAGTACCTCCACAGGTTGCCTACATTCCTTCTCAGGGAGTGTATGAGCCTGTTCGGAAAACTAATAGAATAAGTAATCCTCCTCAAGAAGCTTGTGCTCCAGTCATTTGCGAGAACGAGGAGAGAGTCAACAATAGAATCAGCCCTCCTTCACAGGTTGCTTATGCGCCCAATTCTACGGAGCCAGACACTTCTTCTTCTATGAATCGGTTTGCACCAGACTTCCTACGAGAGATTCAAGAAGACAAATGGGATAACGAAAGCGAGGTCGCCCCTCCTTTTGAACTTGTGGACGATGCACACGACCAATTCCTACAAGACATCCCATCTATTTACGGGGAGCATGAGAGTGTTCAGTCTCACGAGAGATTAGACTTTGAGTCTAATTCCATACAAGAGCTACCCCACTTCACAGGCCCATGGGAAGCAAAGTCCACATGTATGAGAGCACCCACAGTCATGGTAAGGAACGACGACTCAGTCATACCTAGGAACACAGAGGTAGTGAAGAACACTAACGTGCAGTGTAATCTCAAGTTAGAAGAGCTACTCAAGGTTAGACCTGAATTATGGAAACATGTAGCCAAACAAGTACCAGAGATAGCAAAACCTCGTTCCCAGGTAGGATCCCATAGGACAGTGCCAGAAATTCCCTTGGATAAGATAGGAGATATGTGTGAAGGTGAAGAAGGGAACACCTATCTTCCCATCACCTACCAGGAATACACCACCAAGGCAATTTTGGACTCAGGTGCAGGAGTTGCAATTGCCACTACTTCCCTTTGGAAGCGTTGGGGCAAGCCAGCACTCAGGCCAACAAGGATGAAATTGCAAATGGCCGATGGTCACATAGAGAGACCCCTAGGATTGCTAGAAGGGATAACTCTCACCACTTGTGGTGTCGAGTTTGAACATAGTTTTGCTATATGTGACTTCAGCAAAAATCATGCCTATGAGATGATTTTGGGAAGACCATTTATGCGACAATTGCAAGTAGTACAGGATTGGGGAACCAACTCCTTGTATTTGCAACACCTGGGTGTTACGACCAAAGTCAATCTCAAGGATTATTCTCATAGAGATGTCCCCCCTATCCAATGGAATCCCATCCATAGAGCCAAAGATGATACAGAATCGGTGCATTCCATAGGGTCTGGATCCTCATGGATGCATGAAGACACCCACTTATGGATGTGCAAGGTAGCAGTAGAAGAAGAGAAGAGAGAGAAAGCCAGAGAGGTAGGTGCGAAGGAAACCCATAGATCAATCCAAGACCCAGCCTATGCACCTGTAGTTTTTCCAGACGAAGAATTTGAACCTCACGGTTGGGCAGAAATCTTAGCAACAATGGACGTAGCCATCAACGAAGAACAATGGACACCTCACTGTGATGAGGATGGCTATGATATTTCAGTCTTCTCCATAGAGCCAATCATGGGAGAGGCAGTTCTAGAAGAATGCGAACCTAGCCCTGATGCAATTGAGGATGCAAGTGACTCCGATCTAGAGTCAATCATTATGGACCCACCATTTGCATCAGATGAAGAATACTTCCATGAAATAGAATTTCAACCCCAGAGGCATGGAGAGGTTACAAATGATGTAAGATTAGCAACGCATATGACCCCAAGGGAAGAAGGAAAGAAACGAAAGAAGAAAGAAGTCTCACCAGAGGAGGAAGAATCTTTGTTTGAGGTCCCAGAAAATTTTAAGAAGTATGAGATAGATGACAGGAGAGTCATGATAAGAATGCCGAAACGGGAGGCACAATCAGGAGAGGCCTATGATAACAAAGAAACCACCAAGAAAATAGTAGTGGCCATAGAAGAAGGAGAGGAGAGATGCACGTATATAGGCCATGACCTGACAGAAGAAGAAGAGTACGAATTGATTACCTTGCTAAGAGAATACAGAGATGTATTCGCTTGGAGTTACAAGGATTTGAAAGGTGTTGACCCTGACATATGCTCACACACCATCCCCATGACCTCAGATGCCAAACCCTCTAAGCAAAAGCCTTATACATATAAAGATAACTATGCTGCTAAGATCAAGGAAGAGATAGATAGACTGGTTGAAGCTGGATTCATCTATGAAATTGAGCACACTGAATGGGTATCCCCCATTGTAGTGGTGCCCAAAAAGAATGGCAAACTGCGTGTGTGCATTAACTTGAAAAAGGTTAATGCCGCCACTATTCGAGATAACTATCCGCTTCCCATCACAGAACATCTCTTAGAAAGAGTGGCAGGCAAGGAAGTGTACAGCTTCCTCGATGGATTTTCGGGTTACAATCAAGTAGCCATAGCTCCAGAGGATCAGCATAAGACAGCCTTTGCCACAGAATGGGGCATCTTTGCTTTTAGAGTAATGCCATTTGGGCTTACCAATGCACCAGCTACCTTCCAAAGGCTGATGTGCCACGTGTTTAAGGAGTTTCTGAGGAAGAGTTTAGAAGTCTATGTTGATGATCTTTGTGCTCATTCCAACATTAGACAAACCCATATCCTTGAACTCAGACAAATCTTTGACAAATGTAGGGAATATCAAGTCTGCCTGAACCCAGAAAAGTGCGTTTTTATGGTCAGGCAAGGCAAGATTCTAGGACACATAGTGTCAAAGAATGGCATATCTACCGACGAAGAAAAAGTGAGAGCCATAGCAGAGCTACCGAGGCCAAAGAATGTCAAGGAAGTACAAGCTTTCATGGGGCATTGTGGTTATTATCGACGATTTATACACATGTATGCTGTCATTGCAAAGCCCATGTACGGACTTCTGACAAACTTTGAGTGGACGGATGAATGTGAGAACTCCTTCCAAGAGCTTAAACGAAGATTATGTTCAGCACCAATCTTGACCACACCAGATTGGAATAAGCCATTCCATGTTCACGTTGATGCATCCAATTATGCTATTGGATGCGTACTCGCACAACCTACTGGTGAAGGTAATATGGATCTTCCAATTGCCTATGCCAGTAGACAATTGAATGCGGCTGAACGGAATTACACTACTACAGAGCGCGAAGGATTAGGCATGGTATATGCAGTCAAGAAATTTAGACACTATTTGCTTGCAAATAAGTTTAAATTTTTTACTGATCATCAGGCATTGTTATACCTAGTAAACAAGCCATGCAATACGGGAAGATTAGTAAGATGGTTTCTCTTGCTAATGGAATATGATTTTGAGGTCGTGGTAAGAAAAGGGAGGACTCACTTGAGAGCAGATCATCTCTCTAGACTCACATCGGGAGAAGCCCCACAAGGAGTGTCAGATGACCTTCCTGATGCTTACTTGTTTAATTTGGAAGTTATACCGCAGTGGGCCAAACCAATAGTACCAGTATTGACATACGGGCCTAATCATCCAGTGTTGAACACACGGAATAGAGAGATCGTAAAAGCCCAAAAGTACCATATCATGGCAGGAAGCATGTACAAGCACACAGATCAAGGGATCTTGGCTTGTTGCGTAGAAGAGGATGAGTACGCTAAATGGTTGCAATTAGCACATGTAGGTGCGTTAGAGCAACACCATTCAAAGCAAAGAACTTTGCAGACTCTAAAGAGATTCGGAGTGCATTGGCCAACTATGGAAGCTGATGTCCAAAAGTTGTGCAAGGAATGCCCAATCTGTTGCACTAAACCACCAGTGGAACATGCCACTCTTTATCAAGTATCCATTGTGCCAGATTGGAGTGAACCTCTAGTATCATTCTTGAGAACAAACACATTCCCTCCAGACATGACTCTAGCTAGGAAAAGGAGTTTAGAACAAGAAGCCCAGGATTACTCACTCATCGGTAATAATCTATATAAGCGCGGTAAAGATGGTTATCTGAGGTTATGTGTCCATGAAAGTGAATATCTCAAAATCTTGGAGACTGCTCACCAAGGTGTAGCAGGAGGACACTTTGGACCAGATCGGGTGATCAAGGCAATATTGTTTGCGGGCTTCTGGTGGCCTACCCTTCACATGGATGCACATACTTATGTGAAACGGTGTGATGTCTGTCAGAGGACTCAGTACCCTATACGCAAAGATGAGATGCCACTGAAACCTATGATGGGTGGACGTGCATTCTCTAAGTGGGGAATAGACTTCGTAGGTCCTATTAATCCCCCAGCTAAGGGTTCTCATGCGGAATACATCATTGTTGCGACAGATTATCTCACCAAGTGGGTAGAGGTAAAGGCTACGACAAAGAACGATGCTCAAACAACCGCCAAATTCTTGTTTGAGAATGTATTCACAAGATACGGGCTACCTATAGAGCTTGTAAGTGATAGAGGCACCCATTTCTTGAATGAAGTGATTGAAAATCTACTCCAAGAATTCTTGGTAATACACAAGAAGTCTGCCCCTTATCACCCTCAAGCTAATGGACAAGTTGAGAGCACTAATAAGATCTTATGCAATGTACTGACGAAATTAGTGAACACTAAACGCTCTGATTGGGACAAACAGCTACACCATGCTGTTTGGGCATACCGAGTTGCCTACAAAACGGTACTCCAAGCCACCCCCTTTCAGATGGTATTCGGTCAAAACGCTGTGCTACCCTTGGACTTCTTGATCCCTACATTGAGAGTAGCACATGAGCACGAATGGACAGGCCATGAGCTCTCCTCTAGGATCTTTGACCTTGAACGATTAGGAGAAACAAGACTGAGAGCCGCTGCAGGGATATATGCAGCCAAGAAGAGACAGAAGGCATACTTTGATGCCCACGTGAAGGATAAAGGCTTGAAAGCAGGAGATCTAGTCTTAGTCTATACACTAAAACAACACGCGAGGAAGCTAGAAAAGAGAGGCTACGGACCTATGATCATCAATAGGATCTCCACGAGCGGAGCAGTACAATTGGCCACATTAGAGGGTGATGTTCTCCCAAATTATATTAGCGGGTGCAGAGTCAAGTTGTACCAGGAACCCCTCACGGAGGAAATGCTCAGTCGACTCAACGCTGCTAAGAAGCGCAAAGAGGAAGAAAAGAGAATTAGAGAAGAGGCTCAAGCAGAAGCTTTAGAACGCATCAGAAGGATGAAGTTACGAAGACAAGGCCGAGATCAAACCAGAACAGTTGACCATGCAGATCAAGGATATCCCATGGCCATGTGTGAAGTTGCAGGAACAAGCTCGAATAGAATAATTGATAGACGTCCTTTCATAACCATAGATATAGGACAAGGGAAGAGTGCAAGGACCGTAAGAGCCTTGATTGACTCAGGTGCAGCCACTAGTGCTGTTCAATTGTCTTACTGCCAAGAATTACAATTGACTGTCAATCCTGTGGAAGCATATCTTATAGGATTGGGAGGAGTGGAAACCCCTTGCATGGGCGAGGCGGAACTTCCCCTTTACATTCATGATGAGGCAATGACAGTTAAAGTACTGGTGTGTCAAGATGAGGATCTCACAGAACCTCTAGTCTTGGGTCAAGATTGGATCTATGACCAAGCAATTAACTTAAACCTAAGAAGTGGACTTCTCCAGGTTTGGGTCAATCATAGTCGAGTTACAGTAGAATTAGACAATGGAGCACTCAAGGAACTAGGAAAGGCACAGACTCTTGGTCCTTCCAGGGGTACACATGAAGATGACCATGCTGTTCTTGTTCAAAACCCTGTGTTGCAGAGGAATGATATTTGCAAAAAAGGAGTCAGGGATGCAACGGAACTCCCTTCTTTTCCAAAGGCCAGAAGGAGACAGCAACCAAAGGCGGATCACAAGCAGAAGAAGCCGAGTACTACCTATGTCCGAGATCAAAAGTACCTGCGCAGCAGAATGTCCCAGAAAATAAACCAGGTGTGGGTGCGGAAAGGCGAACGACCGGGTGCACCACCGTCAACTACACGGGCAAAGCCTCTTATTAGTAACCAACAACACGACGCTAATAAGAAGTCTGTCAGAAATTCTTCTGCTAAAGTAAAATCTATTTGGGTGCCCAAGAAGTCGATGAAGGCAAGCCCACAATCTAGACAAATTTGGGTGCCTAAGGCTTGCTTGAGGGCACAAGTAGTTACGCCAAGGCCACAACCTATGCAGCATAACCCATCTACGAGTACAACCAGTATTCCCTCGTGCTCAACACTTAGGAACACACCAAGACCCATGAGCATGCATGTAATCACTTATAAGTGGGTCCCTAAAAGGCCCCATTCCCAAACAGCGACACCGACACAGCTCTCTGGAGTCTCTACGAAACCGAAAGCAAAACCCATCCACTGCATTTGGCAGTCTAAGATCTGTGATAAACCCCCCGACCCCGATTTGTAAATTCACCCCACTTACTAACGGCATTAGTCTCCTAGGAATACACAAACGTTAACTACACTCACTGTCTTCGTGCACTTACTAACCACTAACTCACCATATACCTCATGTTAATGTTGTAACGGGGACAGCAACGGATTTAGTCTGTCCATTACGATGTTAACACATGCTTCTATATTCTCACAGAATCAGAAGGCAAACAGTAAAATGGCAGAAGCGACAGGTTCGGGCTCACAAGTAGGGATACTTACTGCAGGAATTGATGTGGATAGCCTACCTGTGGACGTGCCCCCGACTGAACGACCAGTGGAGATGCAACACCTTCAGCAACTCCCGGTGCCAGACCCACCTACAGGAATCACGGAAAGAGTCCATGCCAACTCTCATTGGTTCAATGGCATGCCCGGTCCATTAGGAGAGGCTAAGTATATCTGGGAGTCTAAATGCGAGTATGACAGATCATGGGTGCGTTTCCAATTTTTCTCCAAGGAGTTCGAGACTTTACAGAACACCGAAGACCTCCAGATCATATGGCAACGAGCAGGGTTGGCGGAATATTTTGAAGCCCCACTACCTAAACCCGACCTCCTCCGATGTTACTATCTGGTCTCTACATTACAAGCTCATGAAGATAAGGACCAACCCGAATCATTTGTTCTCCCCTCATTGCTGGGCAACAACGAGTTGAAGAGGTTTGAACTTACTGTGGAGCTAGTGAGTGATGCTTTAAAGATGCATGGCACGCATGTACCCTCAGAAAAGGATGCTCTCGTTCCCAACAACATGAAGGACAGGAAAGTAGTGAAACTGAAAGACATGGAAGCCCTCACCCCAAATGTGTCCATCCCTCTCCGCATGTGCATGCAACATTTCGCCTTCCCCGGTCAAGACCGATTCACGCAACCACACAAGAAGATCTGGTTTGCTCTCTACTTGGCGGAAGCAGGTGCGCTACCTATTAAGCTACCAGTGTGGATTATAGATCAGTTGTATGAAGCGAACAAACAGGCTTCTAGGAAATTAGTGGTGAACGGATGCTGTGCACTCACACGCATCATTTACCGATGCTTGGCATATGATGTCCCCATTGAGCGTGCCTTAACTTGGGCACAATTACAAATGTTTAAAAGGCTCAAGACATCCACACATCAGTCCAAGCGCATGAGGGGCGCGATTCCGTGTGTCCAGACAAGGGAAGTCCTGACTACTCCTGAGGCATCACCATTAAGAGAGGGCACTGTACCTCCTTTTACCATTAGGATACCCAGGTCGGAATCTGACACTACGACACAACCCACCCCATCGGCTCCTCCGGTTACACCTGAATTCGAGTTTGCTGCCACTGGAGAGGCTGAAGGACTGGACCCCCAGGATTTCGAAGCATTCCTACAAAGCACACAATTCTCTGACGTGGAGTTTTATTCAGAGGCAGAGGAGCAGGGCACATCCTCGCGGAGAAGAAGAAAGTCTACAGACGGTAGACATGTCCATTGGAGTGACGCTCAGCAAAGTCAACAACACGGACAACCGGAAGAAGAAGAAGCGTATGAAGAAGAGACCACTGAAGCCCCAGCATATACAGCAGAACTTCGAAGGCTGTATCAGATTATGGAAAGAGTACGATCGCAGCAATTACTCACTGAACAGAGCAGCAGAGTACTTATGACTCAGTTGTTGGAAGAAGCGGGGGTTGACTCAGAGTACAGGGAAGGTCTCTTATTGATGGCAGAAACATATGGAGTTGTAGAAGCTGTGCGCACTGCCATTCAGAGGCCTTCAGTTCAATATGACCCACGAAGGTTCCAGACACGGCCTCGCTCAGGTAAAAATATCCAAATTCCCGTTACAGTTGCAGAGGAGCCAACTACTACACCAACCTCCCAAACAGCTAGTCAACAGCACCCCGCCACCCATGAGGAGTCCACCGAACCACTACCACCTACTCCCCCACCATCACCTCCGAGAACAGAGACAGTGGAAATCCCATCGACCACTCAACCCACTGACCCAACCTTCATCTTTCGTACTCCCATCTCTAGTGCCACCCTATTCTCTACCACTGATAACCCGACCTTTGAAGCAAACCCCATCACTACACAACCCACCGAAACCCTTCCCGAGCCTGCCCTAGGACAACCATCCCCAACGCCCTCAGCCACGGGTCATCCTGACCCTAGATCCACATTCATGGGCTTCCCTGCTACCACGCAACCCTTTCAGCCCTCCTCAAATTTACGACCCCAACCCCCGATATCCCTCTCTCCATTTCTACAATCCCTCCAGGACATCTTTGCTAGGGCTTTTCAATCAGGCCCTCAACCATTCCCTGTCTTTTCAGCTCCCCACCCCACTTCACATCTATTCACCACTTCCACACACACACCACCTACCATACCAGTGTATATGGCAGGCCCCACACTAACACCCACTCCTGAAGGGATGGACATTTCACCACCCACGGCACCTCCACCCACGGTTTCACCTCCTCCCATTCCCCCTCCACCAATTTCACCCACACACACAACTTTCGTAGACACATCATTCACTGTCTCCCTTCCCCAATTCCCTTCCCATGCATCTTCCACAGTAAACACCCCCCACTCATCTATAGGTAATGCATTGGACACCATGTTGGCTTGTATATCAAATTTAAGAACAGATTACATTCAGCTCCAGCAACAAAACGCACGCCTGCAAGAGCACTCAGCGACACTACAGCTCCGCCTTGCGGTACTAGAAGAGGAGAATGCTCGCCTCCACACACAGTTCCAAACCCTCCAAGACGCCCATAATATATTGGAAGTACAGCTACAGAACGTAGATCAGGAAGCAGTGCAGGTGGTAGAAAGTCACCTACGGACACAACTGGAACGCAACTCAAAACTTCAGCGAAATATGGCACTACTTAAACGCCATCTTGCGGCTGCTCAGGAAGAGAACAGACGTCTGCAAATACAAAATCAAGAGAACCTGGAGGCAGCTATTGAGAGCACACCGGGGGCACCCATCAGCCCATCCAAGTTTCAAGCAGTGACCCCCGATAATATCAAGATTATATTGGAAGATTATGCCATGCTACTCGAAGCACATGATAGGCTATCGGAGGAGCTAGGACAACTGAAGCAGGAACACCAACAAGGCCCAACAGCTGCCCCTCCAACCACCCCCTCTGCAGCTTCGCTTCCCTCCGACGCAGAGGCCATAAAAGATCTCCAGCAACAGGTAACTGAATTGCAGACACACCTACTACAATATGAGAGGCCATCTTCCCCTCCGGAGGCTCCCATGGACGAAGAAATTGTGCAAATTCCTGTGGAACAAACGTTTGATGAAGAATATGATCCGCAACCATTCCCAGGAGGCCAACAAACAGAAGAAGCGCAGGACACGTTTGAGGCACCACGGCCGCCATGGTTACGACAAGTGGAGGAAATAGGGACCTCGCATGAAGAGCGCACTGTAGTGCAAAATCAGGCTATGAGGGTCATAGAGGAGACGGTTTTACAATCAGATTACTTCAAGAACTTGTCATCGAGACGCCTGATTCTCTCATCGGAACTCCAGTACAGGCCATATTATATTATCTTGGCTGATTATAATGCAGAAATACAAAGAGTCACGGGTCAGATTCCTACTTTTGCGACCCAATTTCAACCCGAAGACCTTCCTCCAGAGGTGCGAAAAGGTAAGATTCGTCAACCAACATGGCGGCAGAAACTTTTAGAGACTTATCCAGAAATGCTACGCACATGGAACAACGCGCCGCTGCACCTCCTGTACAACCCATGCTACGGTCCAGTCCCCCGCCGCAGGTCGTGGAAGGCATTTAATATCAAGGTACAGAACAATGCGCAATGCAAGGAATGGCTGAACTACCCGTACATCGCGCCACCACAAGGACCACCATCGGTAGCATATATGATGGGGACCATTCGCCACTGGATGCCGCGCTTGAAGCCCATGCAAGATGTAGCAGCGCAAATGATGCTTAAAATCTTAGATATGATGCAAGTAGTGCTGAAGACCTTTAGAAATGCAGCCGCACCACAGGTACGTCTTCCGGGGTTTAGCAATGGAAATTACGACTTGGTGTATGACATGAGCACCACCCCCAGTATCCGTGTGGCTTACGCTTGGCATGCACGCATCAAGTACCTCCCCGCCTGCTACAAACAGACCTTCGAAGAAATGTTCAGATCAGGTTTCTGGGAGTACCACTCGGAGATTTTCGCACCAAAGCCGACACATCTGCTTCAACTGTTTGCTTGTGAACAAGCAATGTATTCAGAGTACTACACCACCCCGCAACCAGAAACCCCCGGTGCAATAAATTGGGAGGCATTGGAAACCGATCTAGCAAGAGGCTTAAGGATAGGAGAACATGAACTGGCCACCAATGTCATCCAATATTACATCGACCACCCGCGCGAACAAAGGTCTGTCAGGGGCGACAGACGCTAGGAAGGGGGGAGTGTTGGCACACAAAGCAACAGAGGAATCATGCACAATACGGCAACAAGGCCAGATCATTTTTTCCATAGATTATGTACAACCCAAGTGATTTTAATCACTACACAAACATTGTAAATCCCGTTTTTGGTAGATTAGACTCCATTTTGTGCAAGCCGAGGAGTCCTCGAGCTTGAGGAGTATTAGAAGTACCATCGTACCAAATTTCATAATTTTTAGACTTCGTTTGAGCCCTCAAATAAGCCCTGGAACCTAATTTTTAACTAGGCCGGACACTAGGTCTGGACAGGGCCAAAAGCTAGTCAAAAACTATAAAAAGAGCTAGAGAGCTCATTTTTGAGGTTAGATTGTAATTGAAACGAACTTGTAAGAGCTTTTGAAAGTAATCTAAAGAACTCCATTGATTCTCCCTCTTTGTCTTGCCGTGTGTGCGCGTGTGTGTGTATGTGTGTGCATGCTTGTGTGCTTCTCACTCACGCACTTGTGCCGCCACTTGCTCGAGGTCTTCATACCATCCTCACGTCTTCCCGGATTGACATTAAAGGAGGTGCTACTCATCACTGAGCTACAGAGGGAGATAGAAGTCATAAGATAGAGGAAAGTGAATTTGAGTTAGCTCTCATCACTCAGTTGTATTTTCTCTGAGTAAATGAAAAATTTTGCGCCCGATGTTTCTGCGTGTTCTCCTTCTACAGTAGATCAATTGTGGAATGCTTTTGTACAAGTCTAAGTTGAGAGTTGCTTGACCTCTGTGCAAAGTTTCAGCTTCCAATTGTAATCAGGCTGAGTGAATTAAGTGTAGGAACATTCATATGTGAAGTGTATTCACAGGTTCCTAAAACAGGCGCATATTTCGAAGTTAATGTTTTGGTCATTTCTCCTAGCACAGTTTAAAGTTTTGCATGAGTGAGGGCTTAATCTTTAAGTTGGAAGATAAGCTACTTATGTCTAGAAGCATTTTGTAAAACGGGTTCTATTCAAGGAGAACCAAGTCTTAAAAGTTACAGGTGTAAAGTCGACTGTTCTGAGTAACAGTTTCTGACATAGGTAACTTGTGAAATCAATTTCTCAAGTTATACTTAATCTTTTGAAGTGATTCAACTTGGAGTAGATGCGCAATCTCTAGGAGATACTTCGTACAAAGTTTCATCAAAAACTTTACACGTTTGATAGGTTAATATGGAAAAATAGTGCAGCAGACTTTTCTGTGTTTCATCTTCTTCACAGATTTGTTAATCTTTTGGTAATTAGAAATTGATCCTCTAAATTAGTGGAGTGTTTGACTTATTCTTGGTATAGAGGTGTTCTAATCACAAGAATAAGTTGTTCTTATGGAGATTAACATTCTCCATCACAACGTGGCAGGACCGAGAACAAGGAAAACAATGGTCAATGGAATAAGAGTAGAAGTAAATCAAGGAAGAGGGATATTGAATGCCATTATTGTCATAAGAAAGGACACATGAAGAAAGACTGTTATGCATTAAAGAATGCTAAAGTTAAAGGACAGAATGTTGATGGGCATGTTAAATAGTTACCTGCACCATCTACTTCGACTGTGAAGATTGAAGAAATTAATGCTATTTCTGATGATGCTAATGTGTTGACACTTGATAGTACTGTGCAAACTGAGGCCCTTATGGCTGATTCTCTTTCCCACACCTGGTTGCTAGATTCTGGTGCTTCTTTCCATGTGACACCACATAGAGAATGGTTCTCTAATTATGCAGCAAAGTCTCTTGGTACTGTGAGACTTGGTGATTCTTACCAGTGTGATGTTGTGGGGATTGGAGATGTGGTTGTGCAGTTCATTGATGGTTCAAAATTTACTATGCATAATGTATGCCATGTACCTCGGTTATCATGCAGTTTGATGTCGATTGGTCAACTTGATGACCTTGGTTACAGGGTGGTCTTCTATGCTCAGTCCTTTCGCATATCAAAGGGCAATATGGTTATTGCAAAAGGAAGCAAAGTTGGCTCACTTTATCCTTTATTTGTATCACACAAAGAACACTTGTTAGCTGTTACTGAACAACCTATGGCTTGTATTTGGCATGGTCGTTTGGCCCATATATCTCCTCGTGGAATGGAAAATCTTTCTCGTTCTGCCTACTTACCTGTGTTATCTTTCTCCGATTTGTCATTTTGTGAGCATTGTCAATATGGAAAGCAAACTAGAAATGTGCATAGAATGCACATTGACTCTTCAATTCCGCCTTTAGATCTCGTTCATATAGATGTGTGTGGTCCTATGCCGACTAGGTCCTTAGGTGGTTCTCTTTACTTTGCCACTTTCATAGATGATGCTACTAGAAAAGTTTGGGTATATCCTATCAAATCGAAGGATGAGGTATTCCCTACTTCCAAAAAATGGCTTGGTTCAGTTGAGACTAAAAAAGGAACTAAGATTAAGGTTTTACGTTCAGATAATGGGGGTGAGTATACCTCACATGAATTCAAACTTTTTTTCAGACTAGAGGGATTCATAGAGAGTTTATAGCTCCTTATACCCCAATACAGAATGGTGTAGCTCAGAGGATGAATAGAACTATTCAAGATAGAGTAGTCTCTATGTTGCATCATGCAGACCTCTCACAAGGTTTTTGGGCAGAAGCAGTATTGACTGCAGTTCATGTGATTAACCTTTCACCTAGTACTGCCAAAGGTTTGAAAGTGGCACAAGAGTTATGACAGGGAAGCCACCATATAATGATCATCTTCGAGTTTTTGGGTGTGAAGCATATGTTCATATACCAAAGAATCTTAGACAAAAGTTGGATCATAAGTCAAAGAAATGCATTTTTCTTGGATATGGTCGAGAAGGACAATTTGGATATTGCTTATGGGATCCTGAAACACGATCACTGATCAAAAGTAGTGATGTCATTTTCGATGAGTCTAAGATGCATAAACAACCCATTAAGGAGGTTGAAGCTAGAAGAGTGGTGTTTGAGGATACTAGTCCTCCGCTTAGCATGCATAAAAATGTTGCACATAGGGATGCTCAAGAGAATGTCCATTCACATCAGTCTGCACATATTCATGTTCAACAACCATTGAGACGTTCTACACATGTCTCACATCCACCTGATAGATATGTCCCAGGTTTAGATTTTGTTATGCTCATAGATGCGAGTGAGCCCTCTTGCTACAAAGAGGCTATGCAGACAGAGGATCGTGTCAAGTGGGAGCGTGCCATCTTTCACAAGAATGGTACTTGGGATTTGGTACCTTTGCCAAAGGGCAGGAAAGATTTACCATGTAAATGGGTATATAAGCTGAAATTCACATCAGATAGTGCTTCTCCAAAGTATAAAGCACAACTTGTTGCAAAGGGTTTTAAGCAACAACATGGTGTTGATTTCAAGGAAATCTTTTCTCCAATGGCCGAGATGAGTACCCTATGCATGTTGCTTGGATTCGTTGCAATGGAGGACTTAGAGCTAGTCCAAATGGATGTGAAAACTGCTTTCTTGCATGGAGATCTTACAGATGAGATCTATATGGAACAACCAGAGGGTTATGTAGTTCCTGACAAGGAAAGTCTAGTTTGTAAGCTTAAGAAGATCTTGTATGGACTTAAACAGTCCCCTAGACAATGGTACTAAAAGTTTGATGCTTTTATGAAGTCTCAAGGCTATTCTTGAAGCAATGAGGATCATTGTCTCTACACAAAGAGATGTTCAGATGGTAGCTTGATATGCTTGATACTTTATGTTGATGATATGATGATTGCTGGGAAGTCCTCTTCTGATTTGTCAGTTCTCAAAAAGAAGTTGAGTCAGACATTTGATATGAAGGATTTGGGGGATGCCAAACATATTCTTGGCATGTGCATTACTCGTGATAGGAGCGAAAGATGCATATACTTATCTCAAACTGATTACATATCCAAAGTACTTCACAGGTTCAATATGCAGGGTGGAAAGGCATTGAGTACACCTTTACCCACATATGTGAAATTGAGCAAGGATGATTGCCCCAAATTAGATGAGGAAAAGGAATTCATGACCAAAATTCCCTATCAGTCTGTTGTTGGTAGTCTCATGTATGCTATGGTAACTACGAGACCAGACATTGCATTTGCAGTGGGAGTTGTGAGCAGATATATGTCTAATCCTAGCAAGAAACATTGGGAAGCGGTCAAGATGATTTTAAGATATCTGAGTGGTACTAAGGACAAGTGTCTATGCTTAGGTAGAGGGAAAGCATCCATTATTGGTTACACAGATTCTGACTATGCTGGTTGTGTAGACAATCATAAGTCTACATTAGGGTACATTTTTCATTTTGCTGGAGGTGCTATCTCTTGGAGATCTCATCTTCAAGAATGTACAGTTGTTTCCACCAAAAAAGCAGAGTATGTTGTAGCAAGTGAGGCATGTAAGGAAGCATTGTGGCTTTCTCGTTTTGCTTGTGATATGGGTTTACCTCAGCATGTACCTCGTTTTCTCAGTGATAGTCGGAGTGCCATTGCTTTGGCTAAGAATCCGGTCTATCATGCAAAGACCAAGCACATTGAGGTGAGGTACCACTTCATTTGATACTGCTTAGCCACTGAGCGCATTATTCTTGAGAAGGTTCACACTCGAGATAATGTTGGAGATGCTTTCACTAAAGCTCTACCACAGGATAGCTTTCAACACTGTTGTCACTTGATGGGGGTTACTTGATTCATGATCTTACATAGTCACTTGTATACTATGTAACATGCCCATCAAGTGGGAGGTATAGTTTGTATACTTACACTCAGGTATTCTTTATCATTCTTTATTTTTCTTCCATAGTTACTTTGGCCATATTGCCCTTTAGTGGGAGACACTTCTTTGTATATGTTCTTTAATAAAACATATAGTGGCCTGGTCAGTCACAAATTGTAAGTTCGACTGCATTTGTAATACCTAAGAAGTCTGTCTTCGTGCTCCCTGTGTACTGTGTTTTTCTGCGTATTCTGCAATCTCTGTGCGGAGTACCGTGTGCGGCCTAAGGAGCTAAGTTTTCTACTCCGAGGATATCATTGTGGAGAGCGCAAGAAGGAGAGCGCAAGAAGGAGAGCGCACTGTGGTGCATCGCCATCAGATTACTTCATGGAGGAGCATTTTCATAATACAAAAAAGTCAAGGAAAGCATCACTATGGGCAGAGTTTACCAAGAAAAAGGTGTCACAATCAATATCTGATTATGTGACAAAGATGAAAGACATTGGTGATTCTTTAGGTGCAATTGATGAAGACATTGAAGAAGATAAATTGGTAAGACAAATTCTCACAGGTCTAAGAGGAGATGAGAAGTGGAAGCCTTTCATCTTGTCAACTGAACTTTCATTAGATCATTTCACTCTTGATTTGAATCAATTGTTAGAACATATGCTAACTTTTGAGAATGATATCAAAGGAGATGTTGATAAGAGTGCAAGTCATGCAATGTATTCTAAGGATAAGAAGAAAGATATCAAAGGAAAGCAACAATCAGTTGAAGATGAAGGTACTCCAAGCCAAGCAAACTTCCTAAGAGGAAGAGGAAGAGGAAGTGGCAGAAGTAGAGGAAGAGGCAGAAATAACAAGGATAATGTCAAAGCTTGTTGGATATGTGGTAAGAATAATCATCTAGCTCATGAATGTTGGCATAACAATCAAAGTGTTTGTAGCTTTAATCAGAATTATAATCAAAGAGGTAGGGGTGGAAGAAATCAGAGAGGAAGTTTCAGAGGTAGAGGTAATAGAGGCTTCTTTGGAAGAAATGGTGGAAGAAACTTTCAAGGTCAGTCCTACAACAATACCTACTAGAATTATGCATTAGATCAGAAGGAGGACTCAACCCTAATCATGAATGCAACATGTGAAGTTCCAAGTGAAGACCAAAGAGTATTTTACATTGATTCAGGATGCAACAATCATCTGAGTGGTAATATTGCGTTAATGACTAATTTGGAGAATAAAGTGATTAATCATACAGTTCAAACAGGTGACAATACAAAGCACAAGGTGAAGTCTATTGGATCAATAAAGGCCAAAGATGGAAGTACTCTTTTGAGTAAGGTTTTGTATGTTCCTACAATTCCAAAGAATTTGATTAGTGTAGGACAAATTGTGGAAAAAGGATATGAGGTGAGGTTCACTAATGGTGGAGTTTATGTTGAATACCCTAACCAAGGGTAAGCAAATTGTTATAGGAAAGAAAGAAGGGAGGCTCTTCACATTGAAAGTACAAGGTAATGTTGGACATGCCTTGTTCACATATGGAGAGCAAAAGATTTTTGAGTTGGATCTTTGGCGCAAAAGGCTTGGACACTTCAATGAAAGAGGTATCAAAGAGATGATTAATAATGGTTTAGTACTTGGATTACCTAATGTTGCAGGTCAACACATGACATACAAATGTGAAGCATGTCAATTAGGTAAGGCTCATAAGCAATCATATAACAAACATGGTTTCATGTATTCAGAAAGACTTGAATTGGTACATAGAGATGTATGGGGCCCTTCAAAGGACTTTAGCATAAATGGTTCAAGATACTATGTCATTTATGTTGATGATGCTACCAGGTGGATCACTATTTCTGTGATCAAAGATAAGTTAGAAGTGTTTAGTACATTTAAACACTATCATGTATATGCAGAAAGAGTTATAGGACGAAAATTGAAGAGATTGAGGTCAGATGGAGAGGAAGAGTATTTTTCCAATGAATTCAGTGATTATTTGTGTAATGCAGCTATAAATAGACAAGTTACTTGCAGGTACTCTCCTCAACAAAATGGTGTAGCAGAAAGGAGAAATAGAACTCTTGTTGAGTTTGCAAGATCAATGATGAAAGAGAAGAATTGCCCTAATTATTTGTGGGTTGAGGCTGTAAATACAGCCACATACTTGGTTAATAGGCTACCATGTAAAGCTTTGCAGGGTATGACACCATATGAAACTTGGTGGGGCAAGAGACCTACATTAGATCATTGCAAAGTATTTGGTTGCTTAGCCTATGCTTATGTTCCTTCTCAATTAAGGCATAAGTTAGAACCAAAAGCTGAAAAATATGTGTTTATTGGTTATGACGATAAACAAATGGGATACAGGTTGTGGAGTCCATCTACAAAGCAATTCCTTGTATCTATCACATTTGATGAGCAAGGTACTTGGTACTCAGGTACAAATAGTGCTTATGCAAGTCTTGAAGAAACATTGAATCAGAAGAAAGGTAAATCAAAGGTTCAAATTTATGAGGAAGAAGAGAATATTGAAGCTCCAATTGATGATGAAGAAATGGCAAGATTTGATCCAGAATATCATGAACCAAAAACTTCAAGAAGTGGAGAACTCAGAAGTTCATCAAGGAACAAAAGGCAACCCATAAGGTATAGCTATGATACTTCATTCTTGACAACTAAAGATTATGCTTATATAGTGAAAGCAGATGAAGACCCATCCACATATAATGAAGCCAAAGGAAAGAAGAATTGGGAGAAAGGTATGAAGGAAGAGTATGATGCACTCATTGAGAATGAGACTTGGGAATTGGTACATAAACCAATTAATCAGAAGGTAATTGGATGTAAGTGGGTTTACAAAACAAAAAGATTTGCAGATGGAAGTGTGTCTAGGTACAAAGCTAGACTTGTTGTAAAAGGATATGCACAAACTTATGGTGTGGACTATGATGAAACATATAATCCTATTGCAAAGATGACAACCATAAGGACTCTCATAGCTATTGCTGCTTGCAAAGGTTGGAAATTATCTCAAATAGATGTGAAGAATGCATTTCTAAATGGTTATATTTCAGATGAAGTTTTCATGGAACAACCAGATGGTTTTAAAGATCAATTTTATCCAGATCATGTGTGTAAGCTCAAGAGAGATTTGTATGGCTTGAAGCAGGCCCCAAGGGCATGGAATTACAGGCTTGTGAAGTTCTTGAAGGAAGTTGGTTTTCAAGCATCAAAGGCAGATAGTAGCATGCTAGTCAAAGCAAGTGAGGATGGATTTATATATGCTTGTATTTATGTTGATGACATAATACTTACAGGTACAGATGAGAAAGGCATACAAATGCTTAAGAAGTAGATGGAGAAAGAATTCAAGATCAGTGACTTGGGAAATTTGTCATATTTCTTGGGAATGGAGATTTCATATACTGAACATGGAGTATATGTGACTCAAGAAAGGTATTTGAAGAATTTGTTAATCAAGTTTAAAATGGAAGATTGCAGGATAGCACTAACTTCAATGGAAGTGAATCATAAATTGAGTAGATTTGGAGGAGAAGAATTCAAAGACATGAAGCTTTATCAGAGTTTGGTGGTAGCTTGATTTATGCTACATTAACAAGGCCTGATTTGTCATATGCAGATGGAGTTCTCTCTCAATTCATGCATTGTCCTAGAAAGGAACATTGGATTGCAAGTCAAAGGATGCTTAGGTATATCAAGGGCACACTTGAAGAAGGTTTGTATTATGGGTTTACTTCAGATATAAGAATCAAGATATATAGTGATGCAGATTGGGCATGTAATTCTGATGATAGAAGATTAACACATGGCTATTTGTGTTATGTGGGAGATAAGTTAATTTCATGGTGTTCTAAGAAGCAACATACAGTTGCTTTGTCATCTACAGAAGCAGAGTATAAAGGTATGGTAGAAGCTACAAAGGAAATCATATGGCTAAAAACTCACATGAAGAGTTTTGATATCATTCACAGTACTCCTATCATTTGTGGAGATAACATGAGTTCTTTATATTTGGCAGCTAACCCTGTGTTTCATGCCAAGACCAAACATATTGAGATCCAATATCATTTTCTGAGAGAGAAGGTTGTTGATAAAGAAATAGAAATTATGCATACTCCTACAAAAGATCAACTTGCAGATATGTTGACAAAGAGTTTGGATGGACCCAAGTTGCAGAGGTTCAAAGATATGGGAGGGATAAAGAAGATGCATGTAATCACAATTGATGATTGAGGGGGAGCTGTTGGAGCAAGACAATCAATAATTGATAATTTTATGAAGCTTAGGAGTGAAGACTTGAAGAAAAGATTGAAGCCTAAGAGCATGAAGTGAAGTAGAGATTCAGGAAGAGATAGTCTATATACACATGTATATTAGCTTTGTAAATACTTACAAATATTTGAAGTAATGATGAATCTACACTCATATGTATATATACACTTGTATATAGTCATTATATATATGAGGGTTGAAGTATATATGAGATGGAGATGAGTAGATCATAAGTTGAAAGAGAATTATCCATCAGATGTAAGATGAGTTGAATAGAAGAAGTTTTCTGAGGATTTGGTGTCGATCTTTTCTCCATTTCTCCTTCTGTGCTTGATCATTTTAGAAATCCTTTTGTACATGTCTAAGTCCATAGTTAATGCATCTATGGTCAAGTTTTGAGAGTTCAATTACAAACAGGCTAAGAGAATTGTGAGTAGGAACATTTGTATATGTAACTGTGTTAAGTGACTTCTGAAACAGGTGCAATTTTGATGATCAATGATTTGATCGAATCTCAATGTAGACTGTAAAGTTTTACACAAACAAGGACTCAAAATCTAAGTTGGAAGGTAATCCATCTATGTCTAAAAGCATTTTAGTAAACGGGTCATAGATTGAGAGCATCAAGTAGTTAAAGTTGCATATATAAAAGTCGTCTGCAGAGAAAGCCTGTTTTAGACATAGGCTTACTTATCGAAGTAAATCTGAAGTTTTATAAATTATTTTGAAGAACTTTCACTTGTAGTTGTGCAAACACTAGATGGGTGTTGTGTCAAAGTTTCGTAGAAAACTTTAACCATCTCATCAGTCAATGAATGATTTTTATGAAGCAGACTTTTCTAAGTAAAGTTATAACTCACAGAAGTGATAGAGGTTCATAATTTGGCAAAGATTTTCCAAAATTGAAGAAGGTTTTGAGTTATGCTTGATATAGAGGTGTTCTAAATTCAAGTATAGCTTGTCTTTTGGAGATTAATCATCTCCATTAATATCTATGAAAGTGACAAATTAAAGAGAACCACTTAATGAGCTTATGGGCATAGGACCATACACATTTGTATGAACAAGATCTAAAGGCTAAATTGAAGATTCAATGTGCATTTTATGCATATTCCTAGTTTGATTTCCATACCAACAATGCTCACAAAATGAAAAATCAAAGAAAGATAACATAGTTAAGTAGCCATAACGAGAAAGATCCATTCCACTACGAGATATGTGGCCCAAGGGCCATGCAAAATACAAGCTATAGGTTGTTCAATAACAACTAACAAGTGTTCGTTTTGTGATACAAATAAAGGATAAAGTGAGACAACTTTCCTTCCTCAACTTTGCTTCCTTTTGCAATAACCATATTGCCCTTTGATATGTGAAAGTACTGATCATAGAGAACCACCTTATAACCAAAGTCATCAAGTTGACCAACTAACATCAAACTACATGATAACTAAGATACATGGTGTACATTATGCATAGTAAATTTTGAACCAGGCTGATTGTCTGGCCCCCTTGAGGGTTCTAATGCTTTCTTAGTTTAGTTGTGTTCTCCAAGGCCTCCGATTACCCTCCATAGAATGGCCACCCCACACAACCAAAATTGGTCCCCAATTTGCTTTTCCTCCCTATATTTAGGTGTCATGAATTTTGATGATACTTTCTCTAGATGATACCTATTACATATGAAACACAACACTTGACCAAAACAATAGATGATACATGACACTTGATGAAGTGTTGATGATATATGACACTTAGAAAATGTTTGCAACCCAATCCATAGCACCTAGAAGCAATAACACATCATACTCTATGTTTGATGAGATCGACACACAAGGCTTGTGAGCTATTGATGATACATAGACCTTGAAACAATTGGACCTCATGACACACATACGATACTTGACGAGTGTGTACACTTAGGGAGATGAAACATGACACTCAAGAGGAACAGCACATGATACTCCAAAAAGATGACAAGTGACACTCAACAAATATCACGATACTTAAGAAGTTTCACAATACTAGCCAAGTGTTAGTGATACTAATCTTCACAACACTTTCCAAATGTCACAACACTCAAAAAGTATCAGTGATACTTAGAGTACACGACACCTATCAAGTGGTAATGATAATTTTTCTTGAATGATACTTGGCACGTGTGGCAATACGTGCTAAGTGTTAGTGATACTCCATAGATGTCACAATACTTGAGAGGTATTAGTGACATTGAATTAAAATTGTGATATTCAAGTGTCACTGATATGTGTGAAATGTCATCAATACTTAACACTCACGATACTCAATCAAGTGTTGGTCACACTTGATGAGTATCACGATGCTTGAACAAGTGTGAAGTACTTGGGGATCAGGTGTCGTGATACTTGAATCAATCCAAATTTCATGATAGTTGGGTCTTTACTTATCCAAATGGAAAAAAATATAGATATTTTGCTCCTCTCTCTCTCCTCTATTCCTTTGTTTTCTCAATTTCATAATAAATTGTCTCTACAAAACAAAAAAATGGCCTCAACACTCACTCATACCTACTCACCAAGTTTGGTTTGGAAAAAATGATTTTATATACTATAATGCTTACCTCAAGGACGATTTCTCTCAGTTTTCATCCTTTATGAGATGCTATACATGCCACACAAGCTTTGAACTCCCACGATACCTACACACACACTCTCATTGTCCACTACTCTCACTCTTACAAATGAGAAATGAAGAGAAATTTGAGGTGTATGACCCCAAATACACAATAGAAAAATTAACCTAATTTTAGTGGATTTTCTATCCTAGTTTCGCCCTCACTCTCTCTACTACTAAATCTAGTATACTACTTAACCTAAATGCCCTAACCCTAACAAACTTGCTACACACCCAAACAGATATCTAGGTGTGTGGTAAGTGCAAATGTGGATGATATCACTAGTCCAGTCTCTCTTTCACACACATCTACTCCACACACAAGATATAACCATCACAAAGGCACCTTGAATTATGTGCTGGATCCTGGTAGTGGTGCCAAAAAATATGTAACAAATATTGACAAGTAATCCTAGCTAGCTATCATACATCCTAGAAGCACAATCAAGTGGTGTCTTGACACTACATGCTAAATTTTCAAACCGAGAGTAGAATTGATCAAGTACATAGAAGCATGTGCACACATGATGCTTGATGCATGAATAGGTCAATGGATCATGGAGGATGAGTAGTTACATACACACAACCAATAAAGGTGCTTGTCTGATATGCCGATAAGGGATGATCAATATGTGCATGGATAGATTCATGTCAATAGCTAAATAGAAATGAATGATCATGTGAATAATCTTATGGTATGTTCAAGGATATGTGCACATAAAGTACTAAACATGTCTCATAATTTTTGTTTTTACACTACTGTTTCTTTTGGACAAGCATCCATGTTGTCAAGAGCTACTAGAAAGTTAGTACTTTGACAATGGCTGCAATGCTTCTCCTCCATGGATGCTCCAAACTTTTCAAATGTGGATAGAAAGTGATTTCTAGGACTCCTTTTGACGCTACAATTTTCAAGCTTTTTGGAGAACATTTCAATGGTCAAACCACCTGTGCACATGAAGTGTTTCTAGTTTTTAGTAGGACTTAAAACAAGAAATGGGGGCCTTATTGCAAAGGTTTTGCTCCCAATTGCAAAGGACAAATTACTACCTTTGACTCCTCCAATTTTCAAGTTTTTAAGACAACATTCCAATGGTCAAACCATTTGTGCATTTGAAGTGCGTCTAGTTTTCAACATGACCCAAAACAAGAAATAAAGGCCTTTTTGCAAAGGTGCTGCTCCCAATTGCAAAGGAAAATTGAATATATTTTTATAACCATAGGAATACACTACAACAAGGTATTAGAATATAAAATTTCATGAGTAATGGAGTTTTGATTAAGAGAAATACCTTTTTTAGTGATTGGAAAGTGCAAATTAGCACTTGACTATAAGATGAGTAGTCAATGAATGTTTTCTTTACTATGATCAATAAAAAAATCAAAAGCAATTGAATGTCTGAAAACTTGCAAGTTCTCTATTGAGAGTTAATATATTTAAATTTGAAATTATCCTAAGAATTTACTGGAAGTTATAGGCTCATTTCATTACCCTAGTCTCATTGGAAAGAATTTGTGAAAGATGGACACAAAAACCTAAATCCTAAAATCAAAAAACCTAAAAAAAACTTATTTTAAAGACCTAAAAAGTTTTAATAATTGTATATCTCTTTTAATCCACAAAAACATTTGTAAAATCTTACAGTCCTAAAAATTAAGAAACTTAAAGACATACGAATTATGTTGGGGTTCAAGGTATATAGAAGCACACGAATAGCACAAGGAAGAAGAAGAAGCTTGAGGCACAACACACAATACTAAATGTATTACCACTAGAATGAACAAAGATAAAGCCACCCATTAGGGCAATAGGCATATATACAAGCTGGGGGAAAAAAACCTCCTAAAGAGGTAAAAAAGTGCCCAACGGTCCTAGTGTGTTCACACACATCGCTACCTAAATATATCAACAAATCCCCTTTGGAGTGATGTGGTGAACAAGGAGCTGACACTCATGTATAAGGAAGTTCCAAGCTATGTGGAATCAATCCACAAAAGGAAGTAAGCCCAAAGCTTTGCAAAAAGATTCAAACTTCTCCCTAGGAAAAGCCTTCATAAATAGATCTGCAATGTTCTCTTGGGTTTCCACATATGCCAAGCTAATCTCTCCAGCACAGAAGCCTCTCCTTGACGTCAGTTTATGCAAGTTAATGGTGGAATGGTTTTGTGTCAAACAAAATATATTGACACATTATTGCAGTGTTTTGGCCTTCAAGACTATAAACCTCTTACCACTCCTATGGAGACGGTTTTATGATTGAGTCTTCATGATGCTAGAGATGCATTTGATGTTGTTCTCTATCAGTAGGCTATTGGATGCTTGATTTACTTATGCATTAATCGATCAAATATTTGGTTTGTTATCTCACAAATGAGCAGGTTTATGCATTGCCCAGATGTCAAGCATTGGCAGGCGGTCGAATGCATCTTTCGTTACTTGAGTGGTACCTAGCTACTTGGATTGTTTTATCACAAGGGGATCACTAGTGCCAGATTTACATGCTTTTTTTGACTCTGACTGGGTTGGTTGCTATGACACTCGTGTGTCCACTAGTGGTTTTTGCTTCATGCTTTGTAGCTCATGTATATCTTGGTTGAGGAAGAAGCAGCCTATGGTGGCCACTTATAGTTGTGAGGCTAAGTATAGGGAAGCTTTTACAGCTATTGTTGAGTGTATGTGGCTTATATGCCTTATGGCTGATTTGGGTTTTGGTCAGTCTTCTACCACCACCATCTTCACTGATAGTCAGAGTGCATTGGTAGTTGCGAGAAACCATGTGTTCCATGCTCGCACTAATCACATTGAGGTGCATTATCATTATGCAAATGCCCCAAATTAGTTATCTCAAATGAGGCATGCAAATCAGCCTTGAAATCAGCAATATGCCTCTCATGAGGACCAGTGAGCAGCATCTCATCAACATACACAACAATGATCAGAAGCACGCTTAACATATAAGGTGCTTTCAATTGGAATGTTCTCAAAACCATGTGCAATCAGATAGGCATGTATTTTTTCATACCAAGCATGTGGTGTTTGTTGTAAACCATATAATTCCTTCTTTAACCTGCACGCATGGTTTTCATGCCCTTTTTGCACAAAGCCATGGGACTGAAACACATACACTTCTTCATGCAAGTCACCATTCAGAAATGCATTTTTAATGTCCAATTGATGGACATTCCAACCATGATGAGCTGCAAGTGCACAGATGCTACGAACAATAGTCACTCGGCATGTAGGTGCAAAGGTGTCATCAAAATCAATGCCTCTTTCCTACGCATAACCCTTTGCAATAAGCCCAGCCTTATACCTGTCAACTGTTCCACCAAGCTTACACTTCAGTTTGTATACCCACTTAGTGCCAATGGCCTTCTTTCCATGAGGCAAGTCACATAAAGACCAGGTACCATTTTTCATGATAGCATCATATTTTGATTGCATAGTAGACATCCAATTTTTAGAGTTTTGTGCTTCGTCAAAGGAAACAGGCTCATTCTCATCACAAAGACTAGATGCAGCCATAGCATAGCAATCTGACGCAAAGAGGCACTATGAGAGCTTGATCAAGTATTGTATGACAGAGGTGCATCTAATTTTCTGTCAAGCAAAGTCTACACCAACCAGTTTTGCATAGTTTTTGCCTCCTCAATATTAGCTCTCTCATCAACAAGTGCATCATGTAAATCTGCATCAGAAATGGAATGATTTGCATCATCACATGAAACCTGTAAAGGCTGAGAAGTTGCCTCATTAGGACCCACACTAGACTGTCCAGCTGTAAAAAGAGGCAGCAAAGTATCATGCATGTCTTTGGAGCTAACATGTGTCTCCTTTGTACATGAAATAAAAGGTTCAATAACATCTTACACAAAAACAACATCACGGCTAACCAAAATTCATTTACTATGTGGATGATATAGACGATCGCATTTGCTTTCAGAACTGTACCCAACAAAAGTACATTTCATTGCTTTTTCATCCAATTTTTTGTGTTGTTGTTCAGGCACTAATGCACATGTCAAACAACCAAAAACATGCAGATGAGCAACAGATGGCTTGCGACCATGCCAAGCCTCATATGGAATGATAGACTACAGTGCTTTAGTGGGACACCTATTAAGTACATATGTTGCACACATAACATCCTCAAGCGAGAAACTATGTGATAATGCCTAACTCTTGACCATACACCTCGCCATCTCCATGAGTGACATGTTCTTCCATTTAGCAACTCCATTCTATTGAGGTGTATATGGCACTGTACACTAATGTTTTATCCCACGTTCAGCCATAAATGCATTAAATTCAAAAGACATATATTTTCGTCCTCGATCAGAATGGAGGGTGCCCATTTTACATGCTGGCAAATTTTCAACCAAAACCAAAAAATGTTTGAAGCACATAAACACTTAGAACTTTTCTTTCAATGGATATACCCATGCATGCCTGGAAAAATCATCAATGAAAGTCACGAAGTAAAGATAGTTCCCAAAAGAAGGTGTCTGCATTGGACCACAGACATCACTATGAACAAGCTTTAATTTCTGAGTAGCTCAAATTGAACAATCTTTTGGGAAGGAGGAACGCTTCATTTTTCCCAAAATACAGCCTTCACATACATGTTTATCGGGTGCCTCAAGTTTGGGCAAAGAGGACACCATTTCAGATTTTTGTAGGCATAGCAAACTAGCAAAATTTAGATGAACAAAGCATGCATGCCAAAGCTTTCCATCTGACATAGCCTAAGAATCATGTATTGCACATGTTGAATCATTCATAGATTTCTCACAATCTATGAGCTTATACAGCCCATGACATAAATGCTAGAAACAATAATCATGTCGCCATTTGATAGATCATGAACTCTACATATGTCATCAACAAATTTCACAACCAAGCCAATCTTGGCTAGTGCAAAAACGGATAATAGATTTTCCTTTATCCCTGGCACAAACAAAGCATCTGACAATGTAAAATAAATACCATCAATAGTAGTGAGAATGATCTTACCAACTTCCATAATAGGATAAGAGAAGTTGTTTGCGCATGTGACAATATTCTCTGTAGGGGCAGGCTCAAGTGAAGTGAAGAAACTGCGTTGCAAGGTAATATGTTTGGTTGTCCCACTATCAAATTACCAAACATTTGAGTCTACTGCAGACATACACTACTCATGACAAGATGGATCAAAACTGCAAACAGTGGTAAATGCCTATTCTTCATTCTGCATAAGGTTAGCAGACTTTGTTTTTGGTGTAGAGGCATCTACAACAACCATTCCAGCTTCTTTTTTATTTGCCTCTTTTTCGGCCAATTTTGGATAGTCCTTAGAGTACTTACAAAACAATTTCTGCTTTTCTGATTTCTTCTGATCTTTCTCTTCCTTCTTTGAATGTGTAGCATTTGTAGATTTCTACTTACTAGTAGATGAGCTCCATTTACCTTTGCCCTTCTGACTAGCCAGGAAAGCTTGATCTACAACACGCATAATGGACCTGTTCTGCCTAGACTAATCTTTCTGCAATAGAGCATAGACTAAGTCCTCAAATGTTAAGGCATTTGGATTGCCTTTCATCATCAAACGAAGAGCAGAAGAAAAACTCTGGTATGAATTCGGGAAGACCATTCAGAATAGTGTGCACAAGTGAATTCAAGCAAGACTTCATCAACAGAAATTAACTGTTCCTTCAAATCTTTGATCTTTGTTAGAAAACTGTCCATAGAATCCCCTTCATTCATACGCTCAGTCTCCAACTATTTTCGAAGGTAAGCAACATGAGCCCCATTCCTAGCTTAGTACAATGTGGTAAGTGTATCCCAAGCATCCTTAGCTGTTCTACAAGAGAAAATGTAAGGAATAATGGCATGTTTGACAGATAAGGCTATCAATGCATGTGCATGAGCATCTCTGCCATCCCAATGAATTTGATCTACAGTAGGTGCAGTAGAAACTGTAGCATGAACAGGAACCTGAAGAATATCATAATCTTCAACGTTATCTGCATCAGCTTTCGTACCTAAATTTGCAGGCGTAATAGGACATTTTTCAACACCCTGCACAATATTCCACAGTCTGTTTGTGATCAATACATGATGCATCATATAAGCCCACAATGGGTAATTCGTACCATCTAACTTATCCTCAATGGCCAACATACGAAATACATCACTACTTTCAACCATGGCCATTGACTAAAATACCTTGATGCAAAAAAATGATTGTATATGAAAAAGTTGAACAAAAATACCCTAACGAGTTCTACTAAACTTGTAGCAGACTTTGAGATGCTTATACTGGCAAACCAAAACCTGTATATATCTTTGGCACAAAAAGACAAAATAGCCTACACAAGCATTGCAATAGTGCATTCGGAGGCTGAAATGAGCTTAGATCGCGATTTCGACAAGTTGTTTTGATCTCCTAATCACCCTGAGTATGCACACCAAATGTCATGTGATTATGAGACTGTGATTGGAGAGGTGTTGACGATGCCCTAGATGAAGCGGCAACCTACTCTGATACCAATTGTTGGAGTTCAAGGTATATGGAAGCACACGAACAACACAAGGAAGAAGAACAAGCTTGGAGCACAACACAAAATACTGAATGTATTACCACTAGAATGTACAAAGATAAAGTCACCCGCTAGGGCAATAGGCATATATACAAGCGGGGGGGGGGGGGGGGGGGGGACCTCTTAAAGAGGGAAAAAAGTGGCCCAACAGTCCTAGTGTGTTCATACACATCACTACCTAAATATATCAACAAATTCCTTAAAAAAACCTTAGAAGTTTTAAAGCCAAAAAAGCACCAAGAAGACAAATAATTGAATATAATCTAAAACCCTAAATAAAAAAACAAACCACACACATTCTTCATTCTGCATAAGGTCAGAAGAATTTGTTTTTGGTGTAGAGGCATTTGCAACAACCATTCTAGCTTCTTTTTTCTTTGCCTCTTTTTCAGCCAGTTTTGGATAGTTCTTTATGACATGATCATTTCCTTTACAGTGCTTACAAAACTATTTCTGCTCTGATTTCTTCTCATCTTTGTCTTCCTTCTTTAAATGTGTAGCATTTGCAGATTTCTACTTACTAGTAGATGAGCTCCATTTACCTTTGCCCTTCTGACTAGCCAAGAAATCTTGATCTACAACATGCATAATGGACCTGTTCTACCTAGACTAATCTTCTTGCAATAGAACATAGACTAAGTCCTCAAATGTTAAAGCATTTGTATTGCCTTTCATCATCAAACGAAGAGTAGAAGCAAAACTCTGGTATGAATTCGGGAAGACCATTCAAAATAGTGTGCACAAGTGAACTGTCAAGCAAGACTTCATCAACAAAAATTAAATGTTCCTTCATATCTTTGATCTTTGTTAGAAAACTATCCATAGAATCACCTTCATTCATATGCTCACTCTCCAACTATTTTCGAAGGTAAGCAACATGAGCCTCATTCCTAGCTTGGTACAATGTGGTAAGTGTATCCCAAGCATCCTTAGCTGTCCTACAAGAGCAAATGTAAGGAATAATGGCATGTTTGACAGACAAGGCTATCAATGCATGTGGTTGAGCATCTTTGCCATCCCAATGAATTCGCTTTACAGTAAGTGGAGTAGAAATTGTAGCATGAATAGGAACATGAAGAATATCATCATCTTCAACGTTGTCTGCATCAGCTTCAGTACCTATATTTGCAGGTGTAATAGGACATTTTTCAACACCCTGCACAATATTCCACTGTCCTTTTATGACCAATACATGATGCATCATATAAGCCCACAATGGGTAATTCGTACCATCCAACTTATCCTCAACGGCCAACATACGAAATACATCACTACTTTCAACCATGGCCACTTACTAAAATACCCTGATGCAAAAAAAATGATTGTATATGAAAAAGTTGAACAGAACTACCCTGACAAGTTCTACTAAACCTGTAGCAAACTTTGAGATGCTTATACTGGAAAATTGGAACATGTATATATCTTTGGCACAAAAAGACAAAATAGCCTACACAAGCATTGCAATAGTGCATTCGGAGGCTGAAATGAGCTTAGATCGTGATTTCGGCACCACAAGACGAAGCTAATCACCCTGAGTATGCACACCAAATTTCATGTGATTATGAGATTGTGATTGGAGAGGTGCTGACGATGCCCTAGATGAAGTGGCAACCTACTCTGATACCAATTGTTGGAATTCAAGGTATATGGAAGCACACGAACAACACAAGGAAGAAGAAGAAGCTTGGAGCACAACACACAATACTGAATGTATTACCACTAGAATGTACAAAGATAAAGTCACTCGCTCAGGTAATAGGCGTATATATAAGCTGGGGGGAAAAAACCTCCTAAACAGGGAAAAAAGTGGCCCAACAGTCCTAGTGTGTTCACACACATCACTACCTAAATATATCAACAAATTCCTTAAAAGAACCTTCAAAGTTTTAAAGCCAAAAAAGCACCAAGAAGACAAATAATCGAATATAATCTAAAACCCTAAATAAAAACCCAAACCACACTTAGCTAAGCTAGAGTGATAAGACTTAAAAACATCATGTTATAATTTGCATCCAAGGTGTGTATCTTATTTAGATGCATGTTGGTCTACATATCAAGTAAATTGTTATACCAATCTTCCACATATTATCTTCTTGAATGAAATAATGAATGCATGTTGGTGCAGGGCAATCAACAATTGAAGTTTTGATGAAGGTTTAAACTCAAGGACTGAAGAAAAGATCCAGATATGAAGCATGAAGAAAGTACATGTTCAGAGAATGAAGATGTGTATACATATGTACATTAATTTAGAGTTAGTTCACTTATACTTTTGTATGGTCATGAGCTTGTAAATATGTGAGAACAAGAATTGAAGAGAATTAGAAGTCATTAGACACTTGTGAAGTGTGTAGAATAGCTCTCTCATCTAGATATAAAGTTTTTCAGTAATGAAGAAAAGTTGCGCCCGATCTTTTTGAGTATTCTCCTTCTGTGTTTGATCATTTCAAGAATCCTTTTGTAGGTATCTAATTGCATAGTTAATGAGTCTATGGTTAAAGTTTGAGAGCCTTATTGTAAACAGGTTGTGAGAATTATGAGTAGGAACATTCATATGTGAAGACGTGGTGAGTGTTTTCTGAAACAGGTGCAATCTCGATGGTCGAAGAATTGAAGATCCATGATGAAGGAGAAAAACCAAATTAGTTGTGGGTTGAGGCTGTAAATACAGCTTCATATTTGGTCAATAGATTACCATGTAAAGCTTTGCAGGGTATGACACCATATGAGGCATGGTGGGGTAAGAGACGTACTCTAGATCATTGCAAAGTATTTGGATGTTTGGCATATGCATATGTGCCATCTCAATTGAGGCATAAATTGGAACCTAAAGCAGAGAAGTATGTATTCATTGGCTATCATGATAAGCAGATGGGATATAGGTTGTGGAATCCATCCACAAAACAATTCCTTGTGTCAAAGGATGTTACATTTGATGAGAAAGGTACTTGGTATGCAGGTACAAATGTTCATGTAGGTGATGAAGAAATTGTGAATCAAAAGAAAGGTAAATCAAAGGTTCAGATATTTGATGAAGAGGAGAACAATGAAGTACAGGTTGAAGTTGAAGAAGTGCCAAGATTTGATCCAGAGTGTGATGAACCAGAAACCTCAAGAAGTGGAGAACTCAGAAGGTCATCAAGACACAAATGGCAACCTACAAGGTATAGCTATGACACTTCTTTTTTGGCTATTTTACCAAAGATTATGCTTATATGATAAAGGTAAATGAAGACCCTTCTACATATGAAGAGGCAAAAGGTAAGGAAAATTGGGAGAAATCTATGCAGGAAGAGTATGATGCATTGATGGAGAATCGGACATGGGATTTGGTTCCTAAACCAAATAGTCAGAAGATCATTGGATGCAAATGGGTCTACAAGACAAAGAGGTTTCTAGATGGAAGTGTGTCTAAGTATAAAGCTAGACTTGCTGTGAAAGGGTTTCCTCAGACATATGGTATAGATTATGATGAGACCTATAGTCCTGTGGCAAAGATGACAACTATCAGGACACTTACAGCTATTGCTACATGTAAAGGTTGGAAATTATGTCAACTAGATGTGAAGAATGCTTTTCTAAATGGTTATATTTCATATCGCCGGTCAGCCACACGGCGGTGAATCCACAAGGATTCAGAGATGAAAGGTATCCAGATCATGTGTGCAAGCTCAAGAGAGCTTTGTATGGTTTGAAGTAGGCCCCAAGGGCATGGAATTATAGACTTGTGAAGTTCTTGAAGGAACTTGGTTTTCAAGTATCTAAAGTAGATAGTAGCTTGCTTGTTAAAGCAAGTGATGATGGGTTCATTTACATGTGCATATATGTTGATGATATAATTCTTACAGGTACAGATGAGAAAGGCATTCAAAGCCTAAAGAAGCAAATGGAGAAAGAGTTCAAGATTAGTGACTTGGGAGACTTGTCATATTTCTTGGGCATGGAGATCTCATACACTCAACATGGAGTGTATGTAACTCAAGAAAGGTATTTGAAAAACTTATTGATCAAGTTTAAGATGAATGATTGCAGGGTAGCACCTACTCCAATGGAGGTGAATCACAAATTGAGCAGATGTGGAGGAGAAGAGTTCAAGGACATGAAGCTATATCAAAGTTTGTTTGGTAGTCTGATCTATGCTACATTAACTAGGCCTGATTTGTCATATGCAGTTGGAGTATTATCTCAATTCATGCATTGTCCTAGGAAAGAACATTGGATTGCAGGACAAAGAGTGTTGAGGTACATTAAAGGTACAGTCAAAGAAGGTTTGTATTATGGTTTTACATCAGATACAAACATCAAGATATATAGTGATACAGATGGGCAGGTAATCAAGATGATAGGAGATCAACTTATGGATACTTGTGTTATGTGGGAGATAAGTTAATTTCATGGTGTTCAAAGAAGCAACACACAGTTGCTTTATCATCCATAGAGGCTGAGTACAAAGGTATGGTTGAAGTTGCAAAGGAAGTGATATGGCTTAAAACTCTTATGAAGAGTTTTGACATCATCCAAAGGACCCCCACTATTCATGGAGATAACATGAGTTCATTGTATTTAGCTGCTAATCTTGTTTTTCATGCAAGGACTAAACATATTGAGATTCAGTATCACTTTCTAAGAGAGAAGGTGATGGATAAAGAGATTGAAGTAATACATACTTCAACAAAAGATCAGATAGCTGATATGCTAACAAAGAGCTTGGATGGACCAAAGCTACAGAGATTCAAAGATATAGCAGGTATAAAGAAGATAGAGAAAACCTCAATTGATGATTGAGGGGGAGCTGTTGGTGCAGGGCAATCAACAATTGAAGTTCTGATGAAGGTTTAAACTCAAGGACTGAAGAAAAGATCCAGATATGAAGCATGAAGAAAGTACATGTTCAGAGAATGAAGATGTGTATACATCTGTACATTAATTTAGAGTTAGTTCACTTATACTTTTGTATGGTCATGAGCTTGTAAATATTTGCCTATATATACAAGGAAAAATTTCGGGGCAAATATGAGAGAGTGTGTGAGAACAAGAATTGAAGAGAATTAGAAGTCATTAGACACTTGTGAAGTGTGTAGAATAGCTCTCTCATCCAGATGTAAAGTTTTTCAGTAATGAAGAAAAGTTGCACCCGATTTTTCTGAGTGTTCTCCTTCTGTGTTTGATCATTTCAAGAATCCTTTTGTAGTTATCTAATTCCATAGTTAATGAGTCTATGGTTAAAGTTTGAGAGCCTAATTGTAAACAGGCTATGAGAATTATGAGTAGGAACATTCATATGTGAAGAAGTGGTGAGTGTTTTTTGAAACAGGTGCAATCTCGATGGTCAAAGAACTGATCATTTCTCAGTGCACAGTGTAAAGTTTTGCACAAATGAGGAGTCAAAATCTAAGGTGGAAGGTAAGCCATCTATGGCTAGAGGCGTTTACATAAACGAGTTCTAATTTGAGAGAACCAAGCTTAAGAAGTTACAGGTGTCAAAGTCGACTGTAAAGAACTATAGTTTTAGACATAGGTGACTTGTTAAGATCATTTCTCAAGATCTACTGATTCTTTTGGAATGATTTAACTTGGAGGAGGTGTGGAAACTATAGACAATACCTTGTGCAAAGTTTTATCAAAAACTTTACACATTTGATAAGTCAATGAGTGAATTATGTGCAGGAGACTTTTTGTGTAATCACCTACTTCATAGTTTGTTCAAAGTTTTGATAATTGATCATTGATCCTCTAAATTGGTGAAGGTTTTGAGTTACTCTTGATATAGAGGTGCTCTAACTTCAAGAGTAGCTTGTTCTTTTGGATATTAACACTCTCCATCAATGCATTGGTCAACATTGTCATATGGAAGGTAATTATATGCATGCATCTAATTGGAGTACACTTTGTGAGTATTTTGATGGAGAAAATGTCTCAAAAATGAATAGGATTTCCATTCATATAGTCTCACATTAATATCATTTTATAATTAGTCATTTGTTAGATCCAATGCATATGTTTTAAAAATATGGTAGATTTGTTATGGAAGACAACAACTGGATAGAAAAGTAATCCTAATAAATAGAGGACATTTAATCCATTAAAAAGTGGAAAAATCTATGGATCAAACCAAGTCAAGTTATTATCATACATGCACTTGATCCCTAGCTAAGCAAAAGATAGAGCAAGTGAAATCAATCATCTCTAAATTCAAAACTATGAGGAGGTGATGGCGGAGTATGAAGATGAGAGAGTCTTTGCAAAATCCTACTCTAGACCAGCCTATTCCTTGACAGGAAACTATAGTGGAATTCTTAAGCTTTAATATGATACATAAATATTACTTAGTTTTTGAGCATTGATCCAAAATTTTTGAGACAAGGAAGACTACTCTCATATTCTGAGCATGACAAGAAAACCTTTTATTTATAGAAGAAGGCACTTAGAAAAAACACTCAGTGCTCCTAACTTGTTATGAATTGGGAAAACGCCTTTTTCACAACTCCAAATGGGAAGGTATGTAAGATAATCGAAGCTATATCATGAATGTAGAGTGACTAGAGAGTGAGAAATATACTTAAGAACTCATAGGTGTGATCCCAACATTTCAAGAAAGAGACAATACACATACACACTCATAGAGATTGATTCATATCTCTCCACGAAGAGATCCAATGATCAAAATATTACATACACAAGCTCACAAGGATGTTAAATTTATGATGCAAGAATTGGATGAGACAATAAGCCATATATTTACTTCAATGACTTTGTGAAGTGAGCAAACTTAGAGAGTAGATAGACAATAATGCACAATAGCTCAAGAAGATGAAACTTCAAGTATATGTATAGATATGTAAATTATGATTCTTGGAGGTGTTGGAGGACTAGAATGGCTACAAGATAAGTACAATGGAAACTCTAGAATTGAGCGAGAGATCTACTATATCTTGTGACTTCTTCACTAAAGTATATATACGCTTTTCTCCCTCATTTTAGTAGATACTCGCTAATTGATTCTACCAAATAGTTCCAATACTTTTTAGCTAATCATTTGTAATTGAATCCAAAATGTGACTCGTGATTTTTGTCCCCTTTTATACCTACTTTGATTCTTGAATTCTCATCGTACACATCTTTTACAATAGGTAAAAATATAATGAGACTTATCCTTAGGAATTATCAAAGGATATGTCTACACACACATTCTTTCTCATAGTCAAATGTAATCCCTAAATATGTTCAAGTGCTTAGGATTGCCATATGCACCAATGCAGCCACATACACACAGAGGCATATGACTTCATGTGATCTTTTAATGAATGGGGAAGGATCTGTCTTGCTCATCACAAATCCTTTCTCTTGTAGGTAAATAATTAGTCATGATTTCAAGCTCTTGGAGCTTGCTTTAGCCCATATAGAGCTCTTCTTAATTGGAGTCTTCAAAAATAGGGGCTTGAGCCATATATACCTTCTCTGGAATCCATCCATTAAAGAAGGCATTCTTGACATCCATTTGGTATATCTTCCAATTCTTGGTTGCTGCATACTCATGAGTACTTTGATTCTAGGATCTTTGCTATAGGAGAGAATGTCTCCTCATAATCAATGCCTTGAGTCTAAGCATATGCCTTGGTTACTAACCTAGCCTTTTATATGATTATGGTTCCATCAGAGTTCCTTTTTACCTTGTATATCCATCTTCATCCAGTGATGTTCATGGTTGATGTCTCACACACTAAGTCCCACAATGCTTCAATCTCTTCCTCCATGGCATGCTTCCACTCTGGCTTCTTCTTGGCTTCCTCATATGATGAGGGTTCTTCAAATTTCATGTCCTGAGACATGTATATAGAATACTTACTGACTAAAAAGGTATCATATCCATAACTTTTTGGCTTCTTTTTTCCCTTGTGGACCTTCTAATTATTCATTCATATGATTTGCGATATCTCTCAATTCTTTCATTTTTTCTTTACGTTTAGAGTTCTAGTACTTGATCTCCCTTCTAGGTGTCTTTTGATCATCCTATGATTCACTTGAATCTTCAAGTTTGTGGAGTTTTGTTTGATAGTGTTGGAAAATCATCCTCCAAGGCATAAGGCAATTTGACTTTCCTTCGATCATATTCAGAGTATTTGGCTGCTTACGAATCAAGATTCATATATAGAACACCTCTAAAGGATAGGTTTTTGGGAATAGGGATTATGACTACAATAGCGCAATCATAACATGCTTTCTATTCCTTATATATTATCACACACTTCATAGATTCCAGATTCAATAACACAGTTTGGATTGAAAACAATGCATTGCAATGTTCTGCTTATTTACTGGAATGGTTAGAGACATCAATGTATACAATAGACTTCAGAGTTAACCCTGGAACTAGGTTACAACAACAATTACTATGCCGTCAACATCACATACAGTAATCTACTTTAATCCTCAGACTTAATATAGTATTACGAACACTTCCGCATTCCTTGACAATTCCGTAAGATAGATTCATTTTCCTTCCAGTTCCAAACTAATTGTTCCGCATAGATAGATTACACCGCACCGTTCTCTTTCTCATCTTTTTCACTACTTCACGCTGTTTCGTATTTTGACATATATGAAACACTGCATATTCAAAACTAACATTCCATATCTCTTAGAATTAAACCCTTTCTCCTATTAGAATATGAGTTACAAAGTTAGGTCAGTCCATCACGATGGCTAACACTAGCACACATGGTGGATCCGAACACACTAAATTACAAAATTTGTTTAGATATCATCATCATCATCATTATTCTATAGCTCAGGGTTCATAATCCTCTCTATGTCCCATCTAATTTCTTAAAACATTTCTTTGATATTCTCTTTAGTTACACGAATCTCTCCTTCAAAAAACTCCTTCGGATCGAGCAACTATTGGCTCGCACTTTTGTAACTAGACGTTGATGCCTCTAATTCTGAAATTCTATTTTGGAGTTTATATAACATATGATCAAAAGCTATAATAACATCAGATAATTTTACAATATATCCTTCAGTGACTTTCTTCACTTCTTCTAACTCTGTTTGATGCTTCAATTCTGAAATTGCTACAAAACTCTAACTCTACAATTTATGCATCTTTACCTTCCAACACAATATTCACATCTTCACAATTCTTCTTCCAATCTGCTACTTGTTTCTCTAAGTCCTCGATTCCAGCGAGCTGATCTTTGACTATATCATAACTTTCTTGCACAATGTGGAATTTGGCTTCTAAATTTGTATACTCCAAGTTGTGCACTGCCAATTTTTCCTCTACCTCTGCTATAGCCACTTCTTGCTTTGACATTTCATCAATCTGATTATTGACCTTCTTCTTTAGTCTTTGAACTTCTTTTTCTTCCTTCTAAAACTTAGCAGTTAGGTCTTTATTATTTTTCTTTAACTTCTATAGTGCACAATGTTTTTGTTCAGCCTCTGCTTGCAACTGCTCCATCTTCTTGGACTTCTCTTCACATTTAGCTTTAAGTGTGGTAATTTCTGCCAAAGCATCATTCAATTCCTCTAAAGATTCTTCATGCGTAGAGCTTTCTCTACATGTATGCTCCATCGAAACTTCATCAATTTTTGCTCTTAATTAATAGAATTCTACATTCATATCTTCTTTTTCTACTAGCAGACCTTCTATTGAACTAAAATGTTATATTTTTTTCTGCATTTCTTCCATATGCACAGCACTCTAATGGATTCCTCTAGCTAGATCACCAAGATACTTTAGTCTACCAGGTTCATTCGAAAACATCCATGGGTAGATATGAATCGTTGCACCTTACCGGTGGTAACTTCACTCGATCATCTGATTGCTTCCATTTATCGTGCAAATTACAAGAAATGAAAGTTGGGAGTGCCCGATTTTTCTAGGAATTCTTCACATTTTGGTCAGTCTGCTCTATTTGTTTTTAGAGTTTCTCCACTTCCTCTTCAGCATCTGCCTTCTTTTTATTTTCTTCTTCTAGTCTCTTCCTAGCTGCTTCTTTTTCTATTCCATTCTTTGCTGCTTCTTCCTCTTCTGTCGTCTTCCAATCCTCCTCTTGCTTCCATAATCTTTCTTCCTCCATTTTCTAGGGATTTTCTTGTGCTTGTCTTCTCTAGGCTTCTTCCTCCTCATCATGGTCACCTATTTCTTGCTCATTAGAAGTGCCTCCTTTTTTTTTTTCTCTCTGCAAATCTCTTCTTCAAAGCTTCCAAGAAAACTTCCACTGTTACTATCTTACATTCTCGAGGTAAAAACGGAGGGTTTTTGGGAATAAGTAGAGTAAAAGTACTCCGAGCTTGGTGTCTAGAGTAGCTTTAACAGCCTGACGTGTTCTTCTGTAGATTCTTCTGATCTCTTTCTTCAATTTCCAAAAAATCCATTCGGTCCAATTCACCTGCATCTTCGCCAATTCTTTCATCAATGAATATAACTCCTATGATATGCCATAGTGTTTTGCTTGGAAATTAATTCTCATGATCATTAGAAGTAATCCGAGTCTTAATGGGTTGTCTTCTAGAAGCTAGGAAAATTTATACTCTCTATAGCATGAATTGCCCAAGATACTGGTTATTTCAATTGCATCAACCGTCTCTGTTACTAACATAATCTCTTCACTAGCGACTTGTAGGCACTCTACAATCACCTCCAGGGATATCTGAAATGGTTTACCTTGGCCAATGCACAAAGAGATATGTTGGGTGTTGATGTTGTTGTCATCTATATGTCTAGCTATCTCCATTGCTATGTCCTTTGAGAGGAGATGAGGCCAAATCCTCCTCCAATCTATAAGTGCACATTTCGAGACACCACCTCACTTGAACTAGTCGGCTTGTGATTGAGAAAGGCAATCAAGTATGCCGAGCAAATGGACCTCAGAGAAGGTGACCGTCATCGCTGCTTTGCTATGTTTGTTGCAGGGTGCGTGAGAATGTAAGTGCACAAGAGACTCTATTCACTCGTTCGCCATATAAGTTGGATTAAGAATCTCCCTTAGCCTTTTATTTCTTGCCTTCATGAGTTGAGAGCATCGTGCATGCATCATGATTGCCCTAGATAGTATCTTTCATTCACCGATTCTGCATTTATCATGCACTTCAAGATGAGAATCAAAGAATCAGATATGAGTTAATCAATCACTACCATCGTTGATTACTTGTACGATTGCATATAATTTACATGTAATTACTACTCCATTTCGCACGTCAAAGGAGATATTTTTTCTAAATTATTTATGTTTTGTTTTTTTTTATTTTTATGTTTCTCTTTTAATGTTTGATATATATATATTTTTTTATTATTATTATTATTTTTTTTTTTTTGGTTTTTCTTTCTTGATTTATTTGTCGACAGACTAATAGGGCTGCAACTTGGACACATTGATGACCATCGATAACAACTCCCTAGTTAATGTGGCAAGTCAAAAAGAAGCTGGCCCCCAAATTTCATGGATCCGGAATAGACCTGTCCACTGCAATTTGAGTTTGCCCATCTTTTGCTTCATCTTGGAGTGAAAGTAAATCACTGAATCACTGGGCCAAAAAATATTTGTCTGCGAATGCCGATCGTGCAATTTCTTTTGTCTACTCTACACTTCTTGTAGTAATAATAAATTGGTATACCTATCTTCTTCCAGCTGCTGCAACTTATCCACCCTGTAGGTGAAAGAGTCTTCTGGTAGTAAACATTTTTGTACTGCAATCTGGAGACTGGGAACTATGAATTCAAATGAGGGGATAGCTTCCTGTTTGTACAAAAGTTTGAAAGGATTACTTCCTACTGAAACTTTATAAGAAGTGTGGTATGCCCAAAGTAACATAGGAAGTATATTTTCCCATTGGTCAGTAGAATCTAGCAGCATTTTCTACAACATGTGTAGAAGAACCTTGTTTGTGCTCTCTGCTGGTCCCTTGGCTCTTGGATAGTAAGGGGAACTGAATTTATGTTTGATATGGTATTCTATGGTTATTTTCAAAATAAGTTGGTTCAAAAAATGCATTCCCAATCGGACACAAGTTTGAGTGGTAAGTCGAACCGTGGAAAAATCTCATTTTGCAGCTGTTTGGTTATTATCCTCATCATAGCAGTTCTGGTAGCCCATGCTTTAGCCCATTTGGTGCAGTAGTCGATACACATCAAAATATATAGAGCTCCAATTTTGGCTACAGGTGGTTTGATAGGACCAATAAAATTGAGGCCCCACTTTTGAAATGGTTCCAAAGGGAGGATCGCCTACAACAGAAAATGGTGGCTATCTCATGGTTCTCTGGTGCATTGATAGGAATTGCGGTTCTATACCACAATCTGTACATTCGCATACATCGTCAGCCACCAAAGTCCAGCCTGGTGGATTTTTTGAACTAATCGAATGGTTAAAATGTCCTCCTACTTTGCTCGCATGTGCTTCGTGAATAATCATAGCCACTTCATGTGGAGGCACACAATGCATCCATACACCTGCCGGGTCCTTATGATAGAGTTGTCCCATTATGATTGTGAACTGACGGCTCCAAAGTCCAAGTTTTTTCCATGCTGCTAGCCGCAAGTGTGAGGGTGCTACTCCATTTTCCAAAAAACTAAGCATTTCTTCATACCATGTAGGAAATGTCTGCAAAGCCTCTTCAATTTCTATGATGGTAAAAACATCCATGTCTAGAAGATTACCGTCAACTCTTGTCGATGGTTCACTATGATCAATATGCGACGGGAAGTCAGCAATTGCATGACTAGCTTTGGGCCTATGCACAATATCATATTCAAATTCCTGAAGCAAGAACACTCATCTGACCAGCCTACCCATCAGATTCTGTTGCTTCAATAATAAGTGCACTGTGACCAACATGAAAAGTAAAAGATTTGCCCACTAAATAGTGATGAAATTTCTTAATTGATTAAATTAAGCCCAAACACTCTCGTTCTGTGGTACAATAATTCTCCTCTATAAAATTTAATCTACAGTTGGCATAGTAAATCGGTCAAAACTGATTACCTCCTTCTTTCTACACTGGTACACTTCCAATTGCTTTATCAGAAGCATCCATGAACACATGGATTCAAAAGAAATTTGACACTCCTCTATCCACTAAAATGCTGATGGTCGAACATGTACTAATCTATTAAGTGGTATTGCAATATGAGCTAAGCCAAGTAAGTGACTACCATGCCATTGTATCTGGCCTAAAAACCACAACACTTCTATTGGATTTCGTGGGGCTGAGGTCTCCAGAATGATCTTTACCTTATCTGGATCTACTGTGATATCATCCCGTGAAATAATATGCCCAAGCAGCTTTCCACATTTGATTGCAAGGACTGATTTATGTGGATTGAGGTAGAGGTGTACCTTGCAACAAGCATCAAAACATGCGTGCAAATGTTCCAAATGAGCCGCTATTTGTCCAAAAATAGAGAAATCATCTAAGAATATCTCCATGAAGGAAGTTAAGTAGGGGGCGAAGTTTTGTTGCATGCACCACTGGAATGTACTAGGAGCATTCCACAATCTGATAACTGTGCAAGCAAATACTCCCCAATTGGTAATGAACATTGCCTTTAGTATGTCCTCTTCCACCATGCGAACTTGATTATATCCACTGAATCCATCCAAGAAAGAGTACATTTCCCACCTTGCCACTTCATCTAATATACTATCTAGAAAGGGCAGCGGGAAGGGATTTGGAATCGTAGCTACGTTCAGTTTTTGGTAATCCACACAAATCCACAACTGCTTATTTTTCTTTAATACAATCATGATTGTAGATACCTATTCCAAATTCTTGATAGGAACAATGTATCCAACCTTAATTAGGCGTTCCAATTCATGGTTACCTATTCTGCAAAATTTGGGTTCATCCTATACCGTTGTTGCATAACAGGATTTGCATAAGGCTTAAGTAAAATCTTTGTTGGAGTTAGACGTCTACGGAAGCATGCGAACATCACAAGGGAGAAGAAGAAGCTTGGAGCTCAACACACAATACTGAATATATTACCACTAGAATGTACAAAGATAAGTAGCCCATTAGGGCTATAGGCATATATACAAGCCGAAGGAAAAAAACCTCCTAAAGAGGGAAAAAAGTGCCCCGGCGATACTAGAGTGTTCACACACATCACTACATAAATATATCAACAAAAACCCATGGGAGTGATGCGGTGAACAAGTATATGGCACTCATGTATAAGGAAGTGTCAACCTATGTGGAAATCACTCCACAAAAGGAAGTAAGCCCAAAGCTTTGTGGAAAGCTTCAAACTTCTCCCTAGGTAGAGCCTTTGTAAAAAGGTCTACAATGTTCTCCTCCGTGGGCACATATACCAAGCTGATCTCCCCAACAGAGAACCTCTCCCTGACATAATGATAATGCACCTCAATAAGCTTAGTGCGAGCATGGAACATAGGGTTCCTCGCAACTATCAAGGCACTCTCACTGTCAGTGAAGATGGTGGTGGCAGAAGCCTGACCAACACCCAAAATTTGCCATAAGGCGTCTGAGCCACACACACTTAACAGTCGCTATGAAAGCTGCCCTATACTCCGCCTCACAACTGGAAATGGCCACAGTAGGCTGCTTCTTGCTCAACCAAGATATACATGAGCTACCAAGCATGAAGCAAAAGACACTAGTGGACACACGAGTGTCTTAGCAACCAGCCCAATCAGAGTCAGAAAAAGCATGCAAATCTAGCGGTAGTGATCCCCCCTTGGGATAAAACAACCCAAGTACCGAGTACCACTCAAGTAGCGAAAGATGCACTTAACCACCTGCCAATGCTTGACTCTTGGGCAATGCATAAACCTGCTCCTCTGTGAGACAACAAACTGAATATCTGGCCGAGTAATGCATAAGTAAATCAGGCATCCAACAGCTTGTTGATAGAGAATACCATCAAATGCATCTCCAGCATCATGAAGACTCAATCGTAAACCTGTCTCCATAGGAGTGGCGATAGGCTTACAGTCTTCAAGGCCAAAATGCTACAATAATGTGTCAATATATTTCGTTTGACACAAAGCCATTCTACCATCAACTTGCATAAACTGAATGCCCAAATAGTGATGCAAATGCCCCAAATTAGACATCTCAAATGAGGCATGCAAATCAGCCTTAAAATCAGCAATATGCTTCTCAATAGGACCAGTGAGCAGCATGTCATCAACATAGACAACAATGATCAGAAGCACATCATTAGCACGCTTAACATATAAGGTGCTTTGAGTTGGATTGTTCTCAAAACCATGTGTAATCAAATAGGCATGTATCTTCTCATACCAAGCACGTGGTGCTTGCTTTAAACCATATAATGCCTTCTTTAACCTGCACACCTGGTTTTCATGCCTTTTCTACACAAAGCCACGGGGCTAAAAAACATACACTTCTTCATGCAAGTTACCATTCAGAAATGCAGTTTTAATGTCCAACTGATGTACATTCCAACCATGATGGGCTGCAAGTGCACAGATGCTCCGAATAGTAGTCATATGGCATGTAGGTGCAAAGGTCTCATCAAAATCAATGCCTCTTTCCTATGCATAACCCTTTGCAACAAGCCTAGCCTTATACCTGTCAATTGTACCATCAGGTTTATGCTTCAGCTTGTATACCCACTTAGTGCCAATGGCCTTCTTTCCAGGAGGCAAGTCACATAAAGACCAAGTACCATTCTTCATTATTGCATCATATTCAGATTGCATAGCAGCCATCCAATCTTTTGAATTTTCTGCTTCATCAAACAAAACAAGCTCAGTCTCATCACAAAGACTACATGCAGCCATAGCATAGCAATTTGATGCAAAAGAGGCACTATGAGAGCCTAATCGAGTACGATATGATAGAGGTGCATCTAATTTGCTGTCACGCAAGGTCTGCACCATCCCTTTTGGCATAGTTCTTGCCTGCTCAATATCAGCTCTCTCATCAATAAGTGCATCATGTAAATCTGCATCAAAAATGGAATGATCTGCATCATCACATGAAACCTGCAAAGGCTGAGAAGTTGCCTCATTAGGACCAACACTAGACTATCCACCTGTAAAAAGAGACAGCAAAGTATCATACATGTCTTTAAAGCTAACAAATGTCTCCTTAGTACATGAAAGCAATGGTTGAATAGCATCTTCCACAAAAACAACATCACGGCTAACCAGAATGCATTTAGTCTGTAGATGATACAGACGATAGCCTTTACTTTTAGAACTGTACCCAACAAAAATACATTTTACTGCTTTATCATCCAATTTTCTACGATGTTGTTCGGGCACTAATGCATATGCCGAACAACCAAAAACACGCAGATGAGCAACAGATGGCTTGCGGTCATTCCAAGCCTCATCTGGAGTGATAGACTACAGCGCTTTAGTGGGGCACCTGTTAAGTAAATATGCTGCACACATGCCAGCCTCAAGCGAGAAACTATGTGGTAGAGCCTGACTCTTGACCATACACCTCGCCATTTCCATGAGTGGCATGTTCTTTCGTTCAGCAACTCCATTCTGTTGAGGTGTATACGGCACTGTACACTAGTGTTTTATCCCATATTCATACAGAAATGCATTAAAATCAGAAGACATATATTCCCCCCCTCGATCAGAACGGAGGGTGCCCATTTTACATGCTGACAGATTTTCAACCAAAACCAAAAACTGTTTGAAGCACATGAACACTTCGGACTTTGCCTTCAATGGATATACCCATGCATGCCTGGAAAAATCACTGATGAAAGTCACAAAGTATAGATAATTTCCAAAAGAAGGTGTCTGCATAGGACCACAGACATCACTATGTACAAGCTATAATTTCTGAGTAGCCCGAACTGAACCATCTTTTGGAAAGGATGAACGCTGCATTTTGCCCAAAATATAGCCTTCACAAACATGTTTTCCAGGTGCCTCAAGTTTGGGCAAAGAGGACACCATTTCAAATTTCTCTAAGCGTAGCAAACTAGGGAAATTCAGATGACCAAAGCATGCATGCCAAAGCTTTGCATCTGACATAGCCTAAGAATCATGTACTGCACATGCCAAATCATTTATAGATCTTTCATAGTCTATGAGCTTATACAGCCCACGACATAAAATGCCAGAAGTAATAATCACATTGCCATTTGATAGATCATGAACTGTACATCTGTCATCAACAAATTTCACAACCAAGCCAATCTTGGCTAATGCAGAAACTGATAACAGATTTTTCTTGATCCCTCGCACAAACAAAGCATCTGACAAATTGAAAGAACTACCATCAACAATAGTCAAAATGATCTTACCAACTCCCATAACAGGATAAGAGGAGTTTTTGGCACATGTAACAATATTCCCTATAGGGGCAGGCTCAAGTGAAGACAAGAAACTACATTGTGAGGTAATATGTTTGGTCACCCCACTGTCAAAGTACCAAACATTTGAGTTTACTGCAGACATGCAGTGCTCATGAGAAGATGGGTCAAAACTGCAAACAGTAGTAAACGCCAATTCTTCTTCTTGCACAAGATTAGCAGACGCCGTTTTTGGTGTAGAGGCCTCTACAACAACATTCTAGCCTCTTTTTTCTTTGCCTCTTTAGCAGCCAGTTTTCAACAGTTCTTTATGATATGATCATTTCCTTTACAATACTTGCAAAACAATTTCTGCTTTTTTGATTTGTTTTCATCTTTGTCTTCCCTCTTCAATTGTGCAGAATTAACAGATTTTTGCTTACTAGTTGAAGAGCTCCATTTTCCTTTGCCCTTCTGACTAGCCAGGAAAGCTTGATCTGCAACATGCATAATGGACCTGTTCTGCCTGGACTGATCCTCTTGCAACAAAACAAAGACTAACTCCTCAAAGGATAAGGCATTTGGATTGCCTTTCATCATCAACCGAAGAGTAGAAGCAAAACTCTGATATGAATCAGGAAGACCATTCAAAACGGTCTGCACAAGTGAGCTATCTGGTAGAACCTCATCAGCAGAAATCAACTCTTCCTTCAAGTTTTTTATCTTAGTTAGAAAATTGTCCATAGAATCACCTTCATTCATGTGCTCTCTCTCCAATTGTTTTCGGATGTAAGCAACCTGAGCCTCATTCCTAGCTTGGTACAATGTGGTTAAGTGTATCCCAAGCATCCTTAGTTGTTCTGCAAGAGCGAATGTGAGGAATAATGGCATGTTTGGCAGACAAAGCTATCAATGCATGTGCCCGGGCATCTCTGCCATCCCAATAAATCTTCTCTATAGCGGGTGCAATAGAAACCATAGCACAAACAGGAATATGGAGAATATCATCATCTTCGGCACCTTCTGCATCAGCTTCAAAAACTGCAGTTGTAACAGTTGCAGGTGTGATAGGACGTTTTTCAACACCCTGCATAATGTTCCACAATCCTTTTGCAACCAATACATATCGCATCATATAAGCCCACAATGGGTAGTTGGTACCATCCAACTTATCCTCAACAGCCAACATACAAAATACATCACTTCTTTTAATCATGGACGGTGACTAAAATACCTTGATGCAGAAAATTAACTGTATCTCAAAAAGTTGAATGGAACTCCCTAGACGAGTTCTGCTAAACCTGTAATAGACTTCGAGACGCTTATACTGGCGAACTGAAACAGGTATATACCTTTGGCACAAAAAGATGAAATAGCCTGCACAAGTGTTGTGATAGTGCGTTTGGAGGCCAAAACGAGCTTAGATCGCGATTTCGGCACAACAAAGCGAATCAATTTTGATCTCTGAAACACCTTGAGTATGCTCACCAAATTTTGTGCGATTCTGAGACTGCAATTAGAGGAGTGTCGACGACGCCCTAGATGAAGCGGCAACCTGCTCTGATACCAATTGTTGGAGTTAGACATCCGCGGAAGCACGCGAACAACACAAGGAAGAAGAAGAAGCTTGGATCTCAGCACACAATATTGAATATATTACCACTAGAATGTACAAAGATAAGTAGCCCATTAGGGCTATAGTCATATATACAAGCCGAGGGAAAAAACCTCCTAAAGAGGGAAAAAAGTGCCTCGGCGGTCCTAGAGTGTTCACACACATCACTACCTAAATATATCAACAATCTTGTGATGGTATAGTCGAGGATACAAACCTTTCATATCTGCATAAGAACAGGCAAACACATCTTTGTACTCTTTTAGCACTGCAATCAGAGCCATCCAAAATTTCATAGCAAGCTCCGCACAGATTCTCACTGGTTAGGGTTCTTCTAGTGTGCCCAAATTCATGATGTTGAGCAAATCTTCTTCGACGTGTATCTTCTCGAGATCCATTGGATGTTTGATCATTGGATCTACATCTTGGTCTACTTTTGGGTCCAATAGTTATGTGCAAATTGATGTTTCCATGCCACCATAGACTGAGCTAACCACTCGTTTGACATCTACTACTCCAAACGACAGTAAGTCCTAGTTATCCTGTCACTACATTTGTCATGGGAGCTTTCAATTTAGCTTCCTTTTTCCTTTGGTCGTACTCCTTAGCTTCTTCACATTCAAATCATCGGTGTCCATATTGCAAACATAACTGTCACTAAACTGGTTGATTCCCAAAATTGTCACGTCCTGCTTGCCAAAATCTGTGGCCTCTTTTGTAATCCGAAAAATTAGATCGATAAAACTTTCATTGATCCTGAAACTACTGGGATCCGAAAAACTGAGATTGCTTAAACACTCTTGCATCCTGACTCTCCATCCATGGTCTGAATTGAGCTGAAGGTTTATAACCTACAACGTTGCCCTTCCATGAAGGGGATTCAACTTGTGCCATCACGACTAGAGTATCTTTGCCATTGAACCTGCATCCTTCCAAACTCTGATTATTTTTGTTGCAAATGGGGAAATATACGTGATTTAGCGCACAGTCTACAATAATATAGCCTGTATTTCGGGATCATTGTTCTAATGTGTACATGTAAATTTTCTCCTTTATTGCTGGTTTTGATCCATCCACAAAAAAATCTACAACAATTCTTCTAAAGGACAACCATCGTCTGGAAACTGTCTCATTGTAGATCTAAAATCCAAAGCATACTGCTCCACCGTTCCCTTCTAGATCATATACTATATGGTGGCATATAATTTCAAAATCCTCTTCTCAGTCAAGAATCTTTCCAAGAATGCAAAGTCATCATACTTTAAAAAATGATCTAGAGGATGTTCAATTAACCATTTGACCGCATCCCCAAGGAGAGTAGCTTGGAATATCTATAGTTTGTGATTATCATTCTACAGCAATCGATGGTTACAGGCATGCTGATTCTCGAAGGTCCACACATGAACGTTAGGATCCTCTTTCGATCATCCATAAAAATGTGTGTAATTTATTCCCGAAAGTGGATTTTTGTTCCACATCCTTTCTTCAAAATCTTCTTTCAAAGGATTGGGTTGAGCAATAGCTACCAATGGGTACCAATGCTAAAGCAAACTCTGACTAGGGTCCACTGCCACCACTTGGCTCAAGTCCATAGGGCACTCTTCTCCCTACTGCTACTCTGCTGGCCAGTTCTGCTAGATTCCCCTTTCCACGAAGCTTTAGCTAACTTTCCATTCTACCATGCAAATATCCAGTCATCCAAGATTACCTGTGGTAAAACTCCATTTTTGACCCATTGTAATAGTTGTTTTGGGATCTTTGCTACTTCCACAAGTGAAATATCTTCGAGATGTAAGGTTTCTAAGGTCTTATGAATAAATTTGTCTAGGTATTCGTGACATTGATCACTGTGCAAGAATTCTTTATCACTCTGCAATGGAGATGGGGGGGGGGGGGGGGGGGGAGGGAGGGAGGGAGAGAGAGAGAGGGAGCAAATTTATAGGTGTCCATGTGATCTTGGGGTATGCCTCTTCAATCATGTGCTCCATAGCAACACAATTTGACTCGTGGGGGAGGGGGGGAGGGGAGGGGGAGGGGGGGGGGGGAGGGGAGGGAGGGAGGGAGGGGGGAGAGGAGGGAGGGGAGGAGGGAGGGGGGGAGGGGGGGAGGGGAGGGGAAGGGAGGGAGGGGGGGGGGGGGGAGGGTGGTAGGGGTGGAGGGAGGGAAGGAGGGGGAGGGAGGGAAAGGGGGGGGGGAGGGGGGGGAGGGAGGGAGGGAGGGAGGGAGGGAGGGGGGGAAGGGGGAGGCAGGGGGGGAGGGAGGGGCCGGGGGGGGGGGGGGAAGGGGGGGGGAAGGGGGGGGGAGGGGAGGGGGGGGGAGGGGAGGGGGAGGGGGGGGGAGGGGAGGGGGAGGGGAGGGGGGGGGAGGGGAGGGGAGGGGAGGGGAGGGGAGGGGAGGGGAGGGGAGGGGAGGGGAGGGAGGGAGGGGAGGGAGGGGAGGAAGGGGAGGAGGGAGGGGGGGAGGGGGGAGGGAGGGGGGGGAGGGAGGGAGGGAGGGAGGGGGGAGGGAGGGGGGGAGGGAGGGAGGGGTGGGGGGAGGGAGGGAGGGAGGGAGGGAGGGAGGGGGGGAGGGAGGGAGGGAGGGAGGGGGGGGGGAGGGAGGGAGGGAGGGAGGGGGGGGGGAGGGAGGGGGGGAGGGGGGGGGGGGGGGGGAGGGGGGGGGGGGGAGGGGGGGGAGGGAGGGGCGGGGGGGGGGGGGGGGGGGGAGGGAGGGGCGGGGGGGGGGGGGGGGGAGGGGGGTGAGGGGGTGTGAGGGGAGGGGGGAGGGGAGGGGAGGGGAGGGAGGGAGGGAGGGAGGGGAGGGAGGAGGGAGGGAGGGGAGGGGGGGACGGGGGTGGAGGGGGGGAGGGAGGGAGGCAGGGAGGGAGAGGGGGGGGGGGGGGGGGGAAGGGAGGGAGGAGGGGAGGGAGGGCGGGGGGGGGAGGGAGGGAGGGGGGGGAGGGAGGGAGGGAGGGGAGGGAGGGAGGGAGGGAGGGGGGGAGGGAGGGGGGGAGGGGGAGAGGGAGGGAGGGATGGAGGGAGGGAGGGGGGGGGGGGAGGGAGGGAGGAGGGGAGGGAGGGCGGGGAGGGGGAGGGGGAGGGAGGGAGGGAGGGGGAGGGGGGAGGGAGGGGGAGGGAGGGAGGAGGGGGAGGCATTACATTCTGTTTGCCCGGCTTATGAATGATCTCGATATCAAACTCGGCAAGAAAATCCTGCCATCTTGCTTGTTTTGGACTTAGCTTGGGTTGAGATGTAAAGTACTTCAAGGAGATGTTGTCCGTGAAGACCGTTGTGTGCTTGTCGATAATGTAGTGCCGCCACTTGCGTAGGCAGTGGATAACAGCTAACATTTCTTGCTCGTGTGTGCTCCATCTGAGCTCGGGGCCGGTGAGTTTATGCGACTCGTATGCGATGGGTTGTCCGTCTTGTAAGAGGACACCGCCGATGGCTGAGCCTGATGCATCTGTGTGAACTTCAAACGGTTTGTCGAACTCTGGAAGTTTGAGAACCGGGGCATTGCACATAGCCACCTTTAATGCTTCGAAGGCTTCTTCTTCGTCTGCTCCCCATTTGAATGGCTTCTTTTCTTTGACCAACTCCAAGAGCGGGGCCGCGATCTTGCTAAAACCTTGGATGAACCGGCGGAGAAATTGGCAAAAGCCGATGAATTCTCGCACCTCTTTGACGGTCTTCGGGGGTGCCCATTTGAGTACTGCGTCTACTTTCTGGGGGTCGGCGTGGAGGCCCTGTTCGGAAACGATGAACCCCAAGAATTCCACCTTCTTCATGCAGAACTCGCACTTGCTTGGCTTGGCGAAAAGCCGACGTTGCCGTAGTCGTAACAAGACCGCCCGAACGTGTTCATAATGTTCCTCTAATGTTCGGCTGTAAATCAGCAGGTCATCGATGTAGATGATGAGGAAGAGGTCAAGCATATCCCGGAAGCCGTCGTTCATCTCTCGACAGAAGGTGGCCGGTGCCCCTGTCAGCCCGAATGGCATGACGAGCCACTCATAGCTGCCGTAACGTGTGCGGAAGGCCGTTTTCTCGATGTGTTCCTGTGCCACCCTGATTTGATGATACCCGGATCGGAGATCTATGCGCGTGAAGTATCGTGCCTTGCCCAGGCGATCTAAAAGTTCCTCCATCATGGGTACGGGATACTTGCTCTTGATTGTGCCTTTATTGAGTGCTCGGTAGTCGATGCATAGGCGTAAGGAGCCGTCTTTCTTTTTCACAAATAGGACCGGGGCTCCATATGGGGAGCTACTTGGTCGGATGTATCCTTGCACTTCAAGTTCCTGTAACTGCCGCTTCAGCTCCTGAAGGTCGGCCTCATTCATCCTGTATGGCGCTCGCGACGGTGGCGGGTGATCCGGGAGCGTGTCGATCCGATGCTGGACATTACGTAAGGGGGGAAGACCGGGTGGGAGGGTATCCGTGAGAACATCTGAAAATTCTTCCATTAGCATCTGGAAACTTGGGTGCCCAATCTTTGAGACGTCGATCGGCCGTGGTCCCGTCTCCTCTGCGACCGGTCTGAGAACACATAAGTGTGCGATTCCGCCTTGATAGACTGCTCGTCGAAATTGCTTGTGTGATAATGGTGATGGCGTGTGTGTGGAGGTTGACGTTCGAGCTTGTGCTTTCTCTTTGCTAGTATGTTTCTGCTTAGATTCCCTTGGTTCATTGTCAGAAGGTTCGTCCGTACGGGGAGCCTGGACACGATTGCAGTCGACGACGATGGCCTGCCCATTCTGATCGAGAAGGACTTTGTCTACCCCTTTGCCGAAAAAGGAGATCATGTGTTTATCCATAAACTCGAGGCCAAGGATGACTTCGAATGTTTCCATCGGTATAATCAGGAAGTTCAGGTGACCAAACCATTGGCCTAACATGACCGGGACACCGTCGGCGTAACGCACATGACTGGCCTCTCCCTGAGCAAAGACCACCGACATGCGGAGCCGTTTACTGATCTTGAGTCCAAGGCGTTGAGCACACTGCGGAGTCATGAAGTTGTGGGTTGCACCCGTGTCCAGCATCACCGGCATGCGTTCGCCTGTGACTTCTCCCATAATGAACACTTGGTGTATGATGGGTAATGCAACTGAATGGCACTGAGCCTTGCCCTTTGATGTGGACGGTCCGCGGGGGGAGGAGTCGTCTGATTCGTCGCTGTGAATCTCGGTGATTTTCGGGCCGGAGGTGGATGCCTCTTCGGTCTTCGTTGCTTGCACTCTAGTGTCGGGTCGTTTCCGCCAGCATTTCTCAGTGGGGTGACTGCCTTGGCAATATTTGCACACCGGACGGGGGTCGCGCCGAGTTTGGTTGCTTCGGTTAGGGGATCCTGAACGGTTGTCTGCTGGGGCCGGGAGGGCTTTGAAACCTTGACCACGTTGTTGCTCGGTTGATCTTCGGTATGTGGAGGTTTGCTCCTTGTTAGAGGTTGAGTCTTTGCGGGTAGCTTGGCTTCCGTCGGTCGAACGAGCCAGCCGGTTGGAGTAAGCGTCATTGAGCCGTTCTGCGATGCGGACTGCGTCCTCCCAGGTTTGGGGGTCTTGCTTCTCCACTTCTTTGCGGTAGTACGGGGAGCACCCGTAAAGGAAGCCGTGTAGGCGATCAATTTCCGCCATGTCGTTGATGCGAAGCATGAGCCTACGATATTGTGATACATAAGGTCCAATGAATTTGTCTTGACGAAGGTTGCGCCATTCGTCACGTGCTTGGAACGCTTCGTTGCGAGGTACAAAGTAGTCGACGATGGCCGCTGTGAAATGATCCCATGAGGGCCAGGCTTGCTTCTTATGTTCCACCATATACCATGCTGAGGCTTCGTCCTGTAAGAATTGGCCGGCGATGCGCGTCCAATGGTTGCGGCCAACCCGGAGCATCTGGAGGTAGCTTTCCATACCTTCGATCCATCGGTTGACGGCAATGGAGCTTCGGCCGCCTCGGTACTTGTCGGGGGGGTTCGGTTTGTAGAAGCCGAAGGAGTCGGGGTCGTCGATGTCCACCGGTTGCATTTGAGTAATCGGAGTTGGGTTTAAAGGAGTTGGTGGTTGTTGGGACGTATGGGTCGGGGTGGGTTGGGGTACCGGTTGGGTGCTTGACTGCGGTTGTGGTTGGGGTTGAGGTTGGTCCTTGGCTAAGAGGTGGGCTTCTACTAGGGAAGTTAGTCTAGAGAGGGTGTCTTCGAGCCTATCAATGCGGTCGTGGACAGGCCCGGGATTCGGGTGAGCTTGGTCGGATTCGGGTTGGGTGTGGATCTCGGCGTTGAGCTCGGCCTCCTGGAGGCGTTCGTGTAGCTCGGCATTCACCAAGAGCAAACGGTTGAGTTCTTCTTCTAGGGCAGCCCGTTGGGCCTTGTGACGTCGGCGCCGTTCAGTCACATTCTTGGCGCGTTCCGTCCCCGAAGTTAGACCGGCCGTGCCAACGTCGTGTTCGCTGGCCATGGTGGCGTGGAGCCAACCGGCGGCAACTTGGGAGGGATAGGGTCCTGAAGATGAAGGGGGGCTAGGGCACGCGGGCACCTAACTGGAACAAGGGGGTGGTCCACCGGTTGACGGAAAGAACGGCGAGGCTTGGCGAATAGCGCGGAGGCGACAGTAGAGCGCGCGGAAGCGACGACGACGGCGGGGGGCGGGGTGCCTTTCTTGCAGGGGGGGGGGGGGGGGGGGGGGGGGCAAGGGGGTGCCTTGCTTGCAGGGGGGGAAGGGGGGGGGGGCAAGTGGGTGCCTTGTTTGCAGGGGGGGGGGGGGGGGGGGGGGGGGGCAAGGGGGTGCCTTGCTTGTCGGGGGGGGGGGGGCAAGGGGTTGCCTTGCTTGAGGGGGGGAAGGGGAGGGTCAAAAGACCTCTTGCGACGTCAAAGAACTTCCCACGGATGGGCCCGGGACGTTAGATGGCGCTGCCAGCACTGGTGTGACAGTCCGCCCGTCCAAAGGCTTCCCCTAGGGTCGTTGCTCTGATACCACTTGAGACGTTCAAACCCACGAAAAACGTAAACCAACAAAAGGGACACCAAGAAGATTGCCAGAACACGTTTATATTCGATTAGCAACTCGTGTTGAAGAAGGCAATGAGAGCTTGGTATGAGGAGTACTAGTACCCCTCATAGTTGCGCACAATTTGGCGCCACAGGGCATACCCCCCAAGCACTGAAAAGGGCTGGATAGAAAAACAGGCTGTGACAGAGGGAGGGAGGGAGGGAGGGAGGGAGGGACTCATGTCATTGAGAGGCCAAAGTTGGCGAAGGACAAATAGATATGTCAATTGCCATTTTATTTCATGTATTTGATCCCAAAGGATCAACAACTGAAAGGAGACCTTAAAATAGCCAGAAAGTACATATGCAGTTTGGTGTCAATGAGAGGCCAAAGTTGGCGAGGGACAAATAGATATGTCAATTGCCATTTCATTTCATGTATTTGATCCCAAAGGATCAACAAATGAAAGAAGACCTTAAAATAGCCAGAAAGTACGTATGCAGTTTGGTGTGTTGGTTTAAACTGGAAAATCAAATGTTGAAGGAATGAGCACAGTGCTTTCTGGGCTTCCCTATCCAACTAAGTAGGGGTAAACATGTCGTTCATGTGGCTTGAATCTAGGTGGAGAGCCATGACTGCCAACAACTCTTTATGCACTTGTGACGTCTTCTGATTATTTTGAATCAGGATTACTGATATTAAATGGAGACGACTTCTGATTATTTTGAATAATGATTACTGATATTTATGTGCTTTTATCCTCTAATTTGCTTCAACTTTTGAATGCAGAGATTGGCCATCAAGCGGCTCATTGATGTGAGCATTGGTGTTTTAACTCCCCTTTCTGAGCAGTTGACAAAGCCATTGCCAAATGCAATGGTGTTGGTGACATTGGATGAATTCTCCTCTGGTGCACATAAACTGTTGCCTGCGGGTGGGATATGTAACGAGACTTTCTTAGATATCTTGTTTTGGTTGGAGGTAAAAAAAATCATAGTTTTTGTACTTTGAATGAAGGAACCCGCCTTGCAATAACTTTACGAGGGGATGAGCCTTATGAAGAATTGGCTATACTAAAGAATTCTGATGCCACTATGCTTCTTCTGGATCTTCCTAGAACTGATAAAAAAGTGAGCCGTGTACATGCATCACGCAGGTAGATCAAAGATTTGATTCCAACTTCTCTGAAAATATGTTTCATTTGATCTAAGTTCTGTGTCATTCTTGTACAATTCCAGGTTATTTGAATATTTGCAAGAGAATCAGTTGAATTTCCCAGTTATCCATCACTTACAATATCCTTCTGGTACTGAAAGGTCAGTTTAACTCTGCAGTAGTTGTTTCTTATTATGAAAATGAGCTGCTCAGTGCTTTAACATTTCCAAAACCTGTTCCATATCTAATATTAGCCATGATAAGAGCTTTTTGAGTTAGACTTTTGAGAGACATTCATAGCTATTCACCCCTCACATGAACACATAAGTGCTGAAATCAGAGAAAAGACTTCACATTTACCTGGTGTTTCGGTATGGTGCCATAGGCTAGTTCTTGTTGGGGACTTGATGTGTAGGGTACATTTACTGAGCTCAAGTTTGCAAGAGATAAGTGCTGAAATCAGAGAAAAGACTTCACATTTACCTGGTGTTTCGGTATGGTGTTTCGAACCCTCTTTGATTTGCAAGAGATAAGTGCTGAAATCAGAGAAAAGACTTCACATTTACCTGGTGTTTCGGTATGGTGCCATAGGCTAGTTCTTGTTGGGGACTTGATGTGTAGGGTACATTTACTGAGCTCAAGTTTCATCTTTGCAGATTGCAATCATGGGTTGCATAGTAAATGGACCTGTAAAAGCCTTTTAGGGCATATAATGTATCCTGTGGTTAGGGCAGATGATGGCTTGTATTATGGTGCCTTTTCTGAGTCTTCTTGTTTGAATGCTGTAGACGGTGGTCAAGCGGGCTATTGCAATGGAGCAAGCCACTGATGCTTTGATTCAGCTGATCAAGGATCATGGCCGATGGGTGGACCCTCCCAAGGAAGAAGAGTGAGTATTAAATGTTTTGCTGGAGGAATATGACTCTGGGCTATCTTTGCTTGTAATTAGCAGTTGGAAGTGTGAAGGATTTTGAATTTGCTGAACACAACACATTGAAATCAAGCCAAATGCATGGGGTTAGCGTTGGCTTGAAGAGCATCTTCAATAATAGCTAACCAACTGTGTACTCAACAAATTGCTCTTGTATATTAAATTCTACTATGATTATTCTCATTTTTCCCTGTAAACACTGGGCCAACTTGTACCAATACAACAGGCTGTAACTTACATTTAGAAGCTCTGATCCACTCTAATATATTTTTCAAGCATGAGGCATGTATCACAGCATTAAAACTTTGAAGTCTTTTCTCAATGAGCTTCCTGCCCCAGATTTGAACTCGTCCCTGCTCAAGCCTATAAATTTATGTACTATTGTTGTTCTAACTTTGCAGTGCCTGTTGAGAAAGGACAGTTTTTTTTTTTCGTTGGTGAAAGCAATGAATTTGTCAGTAGTCTCTCTATCCAGACATTCCCAGGAATATTGCAAATAGCAGTGGAACAATGCTGAAATCTTGACATCCTCATAACTTACAATTACATGATTCATATATAGATACCACTACGAGTAACAGATACCCAAACACATATTGACATGATTCTTGCTACACAAAAATATGTTTATACAAAATCAGGGTTTTGTGTATAGGGTTGATCAGGAGCCAGAGATGAGTTGATGAGGAGGATGACAAAAGTGAAAACTAATATTTAGCAACAAGATTGAAACATGACATTTAACTGGAGTCTTGGTGATCAGGAATAAGGAGCTGATTGAACCAGCATGTTTTTTGAGTATTAGCAACAAGTGTTAACAAGAGCAGCAAATTGGCAAAGATGATAATGCTGACAATGAATAGATCTGTTATTGAGGACAGTTAAAGATTGAGATGCTGAATAGCTCATGTGCCAGCATTGATGAACCCATGCAAAGCAGATATGATTTGGTGTACAGAAAACTAAGGCGACAATGGTACATGCTGATCATAGTATAGTAACTGCTAAGTTAAAGAAGCCAGTCTAGATGAAGACCCATATTAAAATGATGATTCATCTGATAACAACTGTTCATGGAGATGGCAGAAAAGCATGGCAGGGCTAGACAGGTTGGAAACTTCTGCATAGGTATGCTTTGACAACATGCTGTGTCATTCAAAATAGAGATGAGAAAAGCTACCTAACCTAATGACGCACATAGATGATGAAGGCCACACCGCCCTCTCCATGCAACCATCAATATATAAATACCCTAGAGATGGTTCAGGAACTCCCTCCATATCTTTCCTACTACCATTCTATATAAAGAGTGGCCTATGAATGAAGAATGCCTTGCCTCTCCTTTGGCCCCTAAGGTCTATGGCCTTACTTTTTGAAGATTCCTCCCCCCTAGTTCATTTTGTCTTCAAAATGGCATTGGAAGGCATATGGAAAGGATTATCTGATGGTTGCTCCGACCTGCCCTTATGCACAATACAATGTATGTAGTCATTTATAGTGCTGTTTTCTTGTATCCTTTCCCTTAAGAAGACACTTGGGAAGTCAAAACCAAAATGGAAAACATTTATAAGTGTCTGCTATCTCCCTTCATATACATCTAAATTTCAAACTATCACTTGCATAAAACTAACATAATTTAAGCGACTGCAGTCATACTATGTATTCTTGGTAGAATAATAAGTTGAAAATAAAAGTGTGGAACTCCATGGAGACAGTAAACTATATATTTCTCTGAAAATAGAACATAGCCTCATAGCAAACATTGATTCCAAACCCATAATGAACTAATGTGATAGACTTGCCCTCACACCACTTTGGGCGTGTCTAATCTGGAGTGTACTCTATCTCTTCTAACTCTAAAATGGAAAGTCATCATTCAATTCCTAGTCTCTTTAATACCAACAACTAGATCTTCCTCATCTAGTCAAAGACCATCGTTGTAAATAATTATAATAACCTTTCATCTAGAATCTTCAAGTGAGACTCAACCCAATCGGTATGACAATGATATTCGTATTCCATATAATAGGATGGTGGCATACCTGTCTTAACAATCTAAAGATAAACTCTCAACCTTTTGACTATTACTCTACAAAAGTTATTTCCTAGAAAGAAATCCCTTCTTTAGACTTATCTTTACAAGTAAACTAGACTTCTTCTAAAGTTATAATATGAGATAAATTTTTTTGTCTATGCTTTCCCCTTCTCTTGAAGGAGATTCTTGGATAAAGAACGCTACATTCCTTCATTATGACTAGATCGTCACACACTCTAATAGAAATATAAATCGTGAAATGATAGGATGTACGGATATAAAATCTTTGAACCATATTCTCTTAGAAGAACAAAGCATCTGTGTGGCAATTCAACACCCAAAGGAGATATCTACTCCTAATTTAATGCAAAATGCTATCCATGGATGATGAGTCCTTTTCTTCGTGCTCATAAGAGAAGAGTTCTCAAAGGGGTTCATTTCCATTATCGCATACCAGTGGAACTTCCTTTCAATCCATATGTCACATCTTCACTAAACCAAGTATGATTTCCACATCTCAAATGAAACTCCAATTCAATCCAATTAAATGTATTCTTATGGTTTTTTATAAATCCAAAAATGGATTCGTGTAACTATAGATTCTTTATAAATCCATTTACTCTTCAAAACAATTCATCTTGGTTTACTTGATCACTTATATAATTGGATATCCTCATATCTACACATAACTTAGTGTTTGGTACCAAAATAAAACCTAGGCACTTCTACTTGTCATGATACTTTCTATTGATCCGTTGCTACATCTCATGTGCTTACTTTATACATTGTCATACCAGATCCCCTTGGGATTTTTTCTCTAGGTCATAGAGCTAGTGCCTATGCCTTGATACTCACCTGATACTATAAGCACTTGTTGATGATTCCTCATGAAACCCATCTCATGGATCCGTTTAAATGGTTTCCTAGATGATTAAGCAGTGGTTTGCTTTATGATTTTGAGTTAAGTGATAAATTTTAGAACTAAACTTTTCTATGCCTTGTGATATCCCATAGTCTCCTAAATACTCTACTATGAGACTCTCTTGAAGGCAAACAAACCTTCACTAGCATGGTCACTTCTTTAGACTCATGCCAGAGTTGTAATTTTTAATACATAAATCTCTTTATACTTCTTTTAACAATCTTTGAAGTCTTAGATATAATTTCTAGTGAAGCTATCTAAACATGTGTATATTTTATTTGTTCTTAACTTATTTAACTTGCACATGACCAAGTTTCATGAAACTTAAAAATTATCATGAAACTTATAAATTTTCATTCTTGGTCTTATCATTATCTATCTTGTCCTTCCTACCTCGTGTATGACAAGAAGTGTTGAGATTCTTCTCAATCCATGTACCTTCGTGATCAAGAGGATTACTTCACTTATTCATTTGCAATAACTCATGCCAATGCATAGTATACTGGTTCATTTTACATGATACATAAGTGTTCCTTCGCTATCATGATGCATCTAGATGAGTAGACTCAACAATTTCAATGGTGGAATTTGTGCACGTGCGTGTGCATGTGCCCACCCATATCCATCTTCTTTGAGATATACTCGTGCCCTTTGCCCAATTATTACATCTAGGTGAAGTTTGAGGTAAGTATTATTTGCCTTCTCATCAATAATACAAATGATATGGTTCCCCTATAGACAAACCCCCATACAAGAGTATATGTGTGCTTATAAATCGCTAAATTACATTAATCTCAAGTGAAAAAGAAACTATCCTAAACTACCAATCAAGGCTTTCCTAGACCTCGTCACTAAAATACAGAGCATCGTGGAAGCTAAAAAGTGTTAACACACTTCCATATTGCATTTGGAGGTCTTGCTCCACCAAAAGATCAATATCATGCCAAGCATCTCCAAAAAGAGACTGTTGAGAACTGTTTCTCTACCTAGACCTGTCAAATATCATGCATTTCTAGTGATATTTACGTGATTGAAAAGCTGACAAGATAAGATTTCTAAGAAATCACCAATATCCAACATTCAAGAAGAGAACAACACCCAATCGAAGTTGATTGACTGCTATGCGATCACCAGCTAGAAACTATGTGTTTAGAGGCTACTTTGAAAGCTCTCCAAATGCTTATGAAAGATACTTTCTCAATTTTCAACCCATATACTTGAATACAAGCTCCAAAGGACATATAAGAACAAATATCATTGAATTTGAACATCATCTGATACCTTAACTAAGGGCATAAAAATCCCTCGTTGCATAATTTTGACTTTGTTTTCAAAGGAGCACATTGAAGTCATTTGTTTCCTCTCTTCTTTGAGGTTGTATCTCTTTCTATCCCTGAATGAAGAGATTCCAACTTCCACTTATTATTTGTGCATGGATGCATGAATGATTGCCCAAGTGCATGGACATTATGTAGAAGGTTTGAATCTTTCTTCTCTATATTCACTTTTCAAGTGAGAGAATTGTGCAGGAATCAAATGATAAAATGGGAAAAGAGCATGATAAAATCCATGGGCACCTTTGTGAGAGGATATACCATGTGGCTGACTAGGTAACAGATGCTTATAGATGTATGAGAGCATGCATGGATGCTTACTCTCATTGCCTATAATATAGCTCACACTCTCTTTGTATTTCATGCACCTAAAGATTGCCACATGCCATTATTGGTTCTCTTCTTACAAGGTGTAACACATGCAAACACATATGGATGATGCAAGAAATCTATCAAAAGATTTGGCTCAACAATGTAGAAGTGGATTTCTTTGTGGAATTGGAAAGAAAACATGCTAATAGGTTCCCAATTGAATACAAGCTAACTAATATGTCATAAAGTAAATAAACAATAGATCTTCCCTACATGGCATGTTGCACTTCCAACAATTGATGCCCCTCTAGCTAATAGTTATAATATTGAGATATTGCTCAAGATTTTGATAGATGCCTCCTTCATCGTACATAAGAGCTTTTTAATAAGGCTTTTGTCTTTCTTGTAAGAAAATGAAGGGAGGATCTCTCTTCACAAGAAGGATGCAAGGTGCTGAAGGCTTTGACTTCTCCGCCTTTGTCAAATTGATAGATATCTCGTGATGGAGACGGAATAGTTCCTCATGATTGACATAGTTCCCCTTGGTTGTGTGCATACCTAGATAGGAAAAGCTATGCATGAGTGCTATTTTTGTGGAGAATTTGCATGCATGTGCACTATTAACACTATGGAGGTCTACCGATTTCATCTGCTTCATATCATGGAGTCTCAAAAACGGGACGTCTCTCACATATGAGCTAACAACCTTTGTTTAGAGGAGCAAACTAGGGAAATTCAGATGACCAAAGCATGCATGCCAAAGCTTTGCATCTGACATAGCCTAAGAATCATGTACTGCACATGCCAAATCATTTATAGATCTTTCATAGTCTATGAGCTTATACAGCCCACGACATAAAATGCCAGAAGCAATAATCACATCGCCATTTGATAGATCATGAATTGTACATCTGTCATCAACAAATTTCACAACCAAGCCAATCTTGGCTAATGCAGAAACTGATAACAGATTTTTCTTGATCCCTCGCACAAACAAAGCATCTGACAAATTGAAAGAACTACCATCAACAATAGTCAAAATGATCTTACCAACTCCCATAACAGCATAAGAGGAGTTTTTGGCGGCAAGCTCGAGTGAAGAGAAGAAACTACGCTGTGAGGTAATATGTTTGGTCGCCCCACTGTCAAAGTACCAAACATTTGAGTTTACTGCAGACATGCACTGCTCATGAGAAGATGGGTCAAAACTGCAAACAGTAGTAAACGCCCATTCTTCTTCCTGCACAAGATTAGCAGACGCCGTTTTTGGTGTAGAGGCCTCTACACAACCATTCTAGCCTCTTTTTTCTTTGCCTCTTTAGCAACCAGTTTTCAACAGTTCTTTATGATATGATCATTTCCTTTACAATACTTACAAAACAATTTTTGCTTTTTTGATTTGTTTTCATCTTTGTCTTCCCTCTTCAATTGTGCAGAATTAACAGATTTTTGCTTACTAGTGGAAGAGCTCCATTTTCCTTTGCCCTTCTGACTAGCCAGGAAAGCTTGATCTGCAACATGCATAATGGACCTGTTCTGCCTGGACTGATCCTCCTGCAAAAAAATAGAGACTAACTCCTCAAAGGATAAGGCATTTGGATTGCGTTTCATCATCAACCGAAGAGTAGAAGCAAAACTCTGATATGAATCAGGAAGACCATTCAGAACGGTCTGCACAAGTGAGCTATCTGGTAGAACCTCATCAGCAGAAATCAACTCTTCCTTCAAGTTTTTGATCTTTGTTAGAAAATTGTCCATAGAATCACCTTCATTCATGTGCTCTCTCTCCAACTGTTTTCGGATGTAAGCAACCTGAGCCTCATTCCTAGCTTGGTACAATGTGGTAAGTGTATCCCAAGCATCCTTAGTTGTTCTGCAAGAGCGAATGTGAGGAATAATGGCATGTTTGACAGACAAAGCTATCAATGCATGTGCCCGGGCATCTCTGCCATCCCAATAAATCTTCTCTATAGTTGGTGCAACAGAAACCATAGCACAAACAGGAATATGGAGAATATCATCATCTTCAGCACCTTCTTTTCAGCTTCAGTACCTGTAGTTGTAACAGTTGCAGGTGTGATAGGACGTTTTTCAACACCCTGCACAATGTTCCACAATCCTTCTGCAACCAATACATGTCGCATCATATAAGCCCACAATGGGTAGTTGGTACCATCCAACTTATCCTCAACAGCCAACATACAAAATACATCACTGCTTTTAGCCATGGACGGTGACTAAAATACCTTGATGTAGAAAATTAACTGTATCTCAAAAAGTTGAATGGAACTCCCTAGACGAGTTCTGCTAAACCTGTAACAGACTTCGAGACGCTTATACTGGCGAACTGAAACAGGTATACACATTTGGCACAAAAAGATGAAATAGCCTGCACAAGTGTTGTGATAGTGCGTTTGGAGGCCAAAACGAGCTCAGATCGCGATTTTGGCACAACAAAGCGAAGCAATTTTGATCTTTGAAACACCTTGAATATGCTCACCAAATTTTGTGCGATTTTGAGACTGCAATCAGAGGAGTGTCGATGACGCCCTAGATGAAGCGGCAACCTACTCTGATACCAATTGTTGGAGTTAGACGTCTGCGGAAGCACGCGAACAGCACAAGGAAGAAGAAGAAGCTTGGTTCTCAACACAAAATATTGAATATACCACCACTAGAATGTACAAAGATAAGTAGCCCATTAGGGCTATAGGCGTATATACAAGCCGAGGGAAAAAACCTCCTAAAGAGGGAAAAAAGTGCCTCAATGGTCCTAGAGTGTTCACACACATCACTACCTAAATATATCAACAATCTTGTGATGGTATAGTCGAGGATACAAACCTTTCATATCTGCATAAGAACAGGCAAACACATCTTTGTACTCTTTTAGCACTGCAATCAGATCCATCCAAAATATCATAGCAAGCTCCGCACAGATTCTCACTGGTTAGGGTTCTTCTAGTGTGCCCAAATTCATGATGTTGAGCAAATCTTCTTCGACGTGTATCTTCTTGAGATCCATTGGATGTTTGATCATTGGATCTGCATCTTGGTCTACTTTTGGGTCCAATAGTTATGTGCAACTTGATGTTTCCATGCCACCATAGACTGAGCTAACCACTCATTTGACATCTACTACTCCAAAAGACAGTAAGTCCTAGTTATCCTGTCACTACATTTGTCATGGGAGCTTTCAATTTAGCTTCCTTTTTCCTTTGGTCATACTCCTTAGCTTCTTCACATTCAAATCATCGGTGTCCATATTGCAAACATAACTATCACTAAACTGGTTGATTCCCAAAATTGTCACGTCCTGCTTGCCAAAATCTGTGGCCTCTTTCGTAATCCGAAAAATTAGATCCATAAAACTCTCATTGATCCTGAAACTACTGGGATCCAAAAAATTGAGATTGCCCAAACACTCTTGCATCCTGACTCTCCATCCATGGTCTGAATTGAGCTGGAGGTTTATAACCTACAACATTGCCCTTCCATGAAGGGGATTCAACTTGTGCCATCACAACTAGAGTATCTTTGCCATTGAACCTGCATCCTTCCAAACTCTGATTATTTTTGTTGCAAATGGGGAAATATATGTGATTTAGCGCACAGTCTACAATAATATAGCCTGTATTTCGGGATCATAGATAGTACAATTGCTGGATCGGATTAGCACTTTTCTTTGTGATTGGGCTTGTCTTTTCGGAACCTAAATTAGCCAGCTGTATTTTTATGTCCACTCTTTTTGCTAGATCAATTATATGGTCTAATGTTTGGGCTTGTTCTAATGTGTACATGTAAATTTTCTCCTTTATTGCTGGTTTTGATCCATCCACAAAAAAATCTACAACAATTCTTCTAAAGGACAACCATCGTCTGGAAACTGTCTCATTGTAGATCTAAAATCCAAAGCATACTGCTCCACCGTTCCCTTCATATACTATAAGGTGGCATATAATTTCAAAATCCTCTTCTCAGTCAAGAATCTTTCCAAGAATGCAAAGTCATCATACTTTAAAAAATGATCTAGAGGATGTTCAATTAACCATTTGACCGCATCCCCAAGGAGAGTAGCTTGGAATATCTATAGTTTGTGATCATCATCCTACAACAATCGATGGTTACAGGCGTGCTGATTCTCGAAGGTCCACAAATGAACGTTAGGATCCTCTTTCGATCATCCATAAAAATGTGTGTAATTTAATCCCGAAAGTGGATTTTTTTCCACATCCTTTCTTTAGAATCTTCTTTCAAAGGATTGGGTCGAGCAATAGCTACCAATGGGTACCAATGCTAAAGAAAACTCTGATTAGGGTCCACTGCCACCACTTGGCTCAAGTCCATAGGGCACTCTTCTCCCTACTGCTACTCTGCTGGCCAGTTCTGCTAGATTCCCCTTTCCACGAAGCTTTAGCTAACTTTCCATTCTACCATGCAAATATCCAGTCATCCAAGATTACCTGTGGTAAAACTCCATTTTCGACCCATTGTAATAGTTGTTTTGGGATCTTTGCTACTTCCACAAGTGAAATATCTTCGAGATGTAAGGTTTCTAAGGTCTTCTGAATAAATTTGTCTAGGTATTCATGACATTGATCATTGTGCAGGAATTCTTTATCACTCTGCAATGGCATCAATTCAAGAGGAATTGCATCTCAAAACAAACCCCATCCCATCTTGGTCGGCAATTTATTTGGGTGCTTACGGATCAAGATTCATATATAGCACACCTCCAAAGGATAGGTTTTTGAGAACGGGGATTATGACTAAGATATCGCAATCATAACATGTGCTTTTGTTCCTTATATATTATCACACACTTCATAGATTCCATATTCAGTAATACAATTGAAAACAATGCACTGCAATGTTCTGGTTATTTACTAGAATGGTTACAGACATCAATGTATACAATAGACTTCGGGGTTAACACCAAAACTAGGTTACAACAACAATTAATATACTGTCAACATCACATATAGTACTTTGCTTTAATCCTCAGACTTAATACAATATTATAGACACTTCCGCATTATTATAGACACTTCCTCATTCCTTGATAGTTCTGTAAGATAGATTCCTTTTCCTTGCAGTTCCAAACTAACTGTTTCGCACAAACAGATTACACCACACCATTCACTTTCTCATCTTTTCTACTACTTCACATTGTTCCATATTTTGTGATATATGAAACACCAGATTTCTAGAAATAATGTTCCATATCTCTTAGAATTAAACCTTTTCTCTCATTACAATATAAGTTACAAAGTTAGGTCAGTCCATCCCAATAGCTAACAAGACCAAGATTTATTTTTATCAAATACTACACCTTGACTTACTATGAATCCTTTATTACTAGGATTGTAAAGCCTATTACCCTTTTGTATTAATTCATAGCCTATAAGCACACATTTCTTTGCCTTGGGATGAAGCTTCCCTCTTATTTGTGAAGGTATATATGCATATTTATGCATCCAAATATTTTGCAATGATCCAAGCTTGGGCTTCTTCCATTCCAAGCCTCATATGGTTTCATACCTTCTAAGGAATTTGAGGGTAACCTATTTATAAGGTAAGTGGCAATGGATACTACCTCTAGCCATAGATAATTGGGAAACTGCTTCTCATTAAGCATTGACTTTGTTCCACAATGTTCCTATTTCTTTCTTACATACCATTTTGCTTAGGTGTGTATCTGATTGTGATCTCTCTTTTGATAACATAGATTATGGTCCATTTTCTACCTTCATCAATGAAAGACACATAATACCTCGACCCTAAGATAGATTTCTCATTGCTTGGTCCTCAAACATTAGCATGGAAAAGCTCCGAGATATCTCCATGTATGTATCCCCTTTTTGTAAAAGGTTGACTGTGAGAATCGCCAAATTGGCATGCACTGCATTTGTAAATCATACATTTCTTTGTGACATTTGGAAGTCCAATTACACTTTGATCTCTAATAATTTTCTTCAATGTGAGCCAACCTTTTGCTCTAGACCTCTAGTTGTGATAGAGTTTATGTGCCATAATTGAACAGTGCTATGTTCCTTGTCTCTTGGAGTTCAAACGGGAATAGCGTACATATCTTTTCACCTTTGGAATTCTTATTGAATCCTTGGTATGGATCTTCTACATAGGATCCATACCTTGTAAATCTCACATGTAATGATTTCTCCACAATCTGACCTTCACTTATCATATCTTTGGTGATGTGTGGTACATACAGAACTTTGCTCAACAAATTCATGTTACCATTTGATATCTTCACATTTTCAATCCTCTATACAAGGTGCTTTATGTCATCTCTTGTTTGCACTTTATGTTTGTTCTTAGGGTCTTCCAAATATGAGAGTAGTGTTACATTCCGTCCTACATGATTTGGACATCTATAATCAATATAAAATACATGATCATCTTATTTATATCCTTTCATAGTCATGTTCATGAGTAGAAGAGAGTCTTCTTGTGATTGATCATTAGTATAACTGATTTGGTATCTCCTTCCTTTGTAACCTCCTTGATAATTCTTGTTGAAGTTTATATTTCCATTATAACCATAGTTGTTGTTGTATTTTCCTCTAGGTGCTCCATATCATCCTCTGTTGTATCCTCTTCCTCTTTGGTTTCTTGGGTTCTTAAAACAATCTCCATGATATGGTTGGTAATTCCACATATAGCACAATCTCCTCCTATCTTGTCTGCCTTCTCTGCCTCTTCCTCCTAAACTTCTCCCTCTACCTACAAAGTTAGCTTGGGAGATGCTTGCTTCTTCATCAAGTTTCTTCCCTTTACCTTTGACATCTTTACTTCTACCTTGATCAGTGTATATGGTAGAGAATTGATTACCTTTTTGTGTAACTCCATCCTTCATAAGCTTGGCTTCATGAGTGAAGAGTTGTTCGATGAGTGTGTTGAAATATGGCACTTGCATGTCCATGTATAAGTCCATGACAGTTGTGAATGCTTCCCACTTATCATCTGCTTTGATTCCATTGATGAATGCTTGAGTTTCTTCTTAAGGGATGTGAACTCCATCCACGACTAATGCTTACTAACCTTGGTTCTTGAGGAGAAGAATGCTTCAAGTGCATTCTAGGTTTCTTGTGAAGTCTTACAACTCCTAATGTGTGAAATCAAGGAATTAGAAATAGAGTTTAGGATATATGATCTCAACAAAGCATCCTTTGCACACCATGTGTTCAACTTCTCTTGATCTTCTTGTGTTGGTTGTCTTTGGGTCCTTAGCATAGGCATCAACTCATATGCGGAGATGTATCCATAGAGATTTCTTCCTTGTAGATATGCTTCCATCATTGGAGACCATTATGAGTAGTTACTTTGATTTAGTTTATCAATTGAAGAAGGAAAATAATTACCAATAATGTATATACTATGATGATGCTATGATACCACTGTGAAGAGGCAATGACAAAGTATGAAGATGAGAGGGTGTTTGCAAAATCCTACTCTTATATACCAGCCTATTTATTGCTTTTAAACTATATTATATTTCCTAATCTTGGAAAAAACACAGAAATGTGACCATAGTGATTTGGAGCATTGATCCCAAATGTTTGAGACAAGACACTACTTTTTTATTTTAAGCATGAATTAGAGAAAACCTTCTTTTATGGAAGAAGGCACTCAGACAAATGCTTAGTGTTCCTAACCTTTTATGAATGGACCCTTTTGTAGAGCTTCAAATAGGAAGGAAAACGAGCCAATTCAAGTTATGTCATGAATTTAGAGTGACTAGAGAGTGAGAAATGACTCATAGGTGTGATCCTAACGTTTCAAGAAATAGACAGTACACATACACAGTCATAGAAATTGATTTATATATCTACACATAGAGCTCCAATTATCAATATTACAGAAAAAAGCTCAAAAAGATGTCCCATTTATGATCCAAGCATTGGATCAGACAATAATACCATAGGTTCACTTCAATGACTTTGTGAAGAGAGTATACTTAGACAATAGACAAACAATAATGCAAAGTAGTTGAAGAAGATGATGAAACTTAAACTATATTTATAGATATGTAAATTACAATGCTTGGAGGTTTTCCATGACTAAAATGGCTATGGGATGAGTACAATGGCCACTATAGAAGTGAGTGAGATCTCTGCTATATCCTGTGGCTTCTTCACTGAAGTAGATATATAAGCTTTTCTCCTTGATTTTAGTAGATAGTTGTTGATTGATTCTACCAAAAGATTCCAATCAATTTTTAGTTACTCAGTTGAATTTTTAAATCAAACATGACTCATGATTTTTGGCTCCCTTTAGATCTACCTTTATTCTCGAATTTTCTTCATAAAGGTCTTTTACAAATCGTAAAAATATAATGAGACTTGTCTTGAGGAGTGATCAAAGGATATGTGTATACACACGCATTGTTTCTCATAGTCAAATGCAATCCATAAATATGCTCAAACACTTAGGCTTGCCATATGTACCAAAAATAGGTTACAAGAGGTTAATGAGTTGATGAAGTTTTCTTTTAATCAAGTTGAAAATTTAACATCAATGAACTCAGTTGATTGGTATAGTCTCTTTTTTATAGCCAAGAAATCTAGATTGATAATTTACATGATGCTAAGCTCTTAATCACGAAATCTAGATAATAATTTATGAGATAATTCACGTGTAAGATAGATATCATACAAATACCTTAATTCCAAACTTTATAATGTCACAATGCAATATTGATTGTAGAACATGAATTAAGAGTGAGTATTTCTAGGGATGGCAATTGGATATGATTGAACATGTGAAAAATACCCCACCTTATGATCACATGTGAAACATTTTTCAATTGAGCACATTGATCAAGAATGGAACACATTTAATAGTGTTCTAAAGGGTAGTTTTATGCAAAAGAGTAGAATGTGCAAGAAATATAACTTAAGAGTTTTCTAGTTTGGGATATTGTGGAGTAATTTTAATTATCCTAAATGCTTTTTCTTGATGCTTTTACATGTTTTTACTTAATGAGAAATGGTTCAAGGTCCTAAATTCTAATTGCAATTCACTAATAACAAATGATTTAAATGGACTTTTATAAAATGATTCAATGGAATTTTGGTTAGTTGATCAAGTCACATTGACACTTCTAGAGCACTGTGCACAAGTACTTTATATTGAAAATAACTTAAATTCTACATTATGGTATGATATATAAGTGAACGTAAGATTGATTTTTAACGACACATTATTCCAAAACAAGATGATGAACTACAATTTATGCTTGAGAGTGAAGAGAATAATGATATAAAAACACAAAAGTTGAAAGCATAACACTGAATGAGATCAAGAACTTGATAATTTGTATTATGATTCTAGAATGCATGGAGACTTGCAATCTTGTACAATAGATGAATCTTTATGGTTAGAATTCAAACAAAGATAGATATAAGGACTAATTTCGTATATTATGTTTTCTTTTTTCATGCTTTAGAGTACACATTAACATATGTTCTCCTTTGATAGATGGATTATATCTCCCCTCAATATTTGATAACGATGTTGAGTCTTATGACTTTATGATACACTTATTACCGACATAGTGAGAAATCGACTCACAATGCTTCACTATGGTGGGTATGGGGATCACGCAATCTAGTTGGACCTCCTCAAAGACACCTTAATATTTGAACTCTATAATTGGGGATATACATGCTAGAAAAAGAAAACTTGTGGGTCCTAGTAGTAGAGGATCACCATTGGCTACATCATTTGGTTATAGAAAGGAATTACCATGCCTTTCTTATCTATTCAATGTTGTTGTTTCAAAACATCGAACACAACATAGGATGTAGAAAAGCAGTGCATGTCCTATTGATGGATCTTGGAAAAATAGCAAAATATTTTTTGGATTGATCTAGATCCCATAATACAAATAGTGTGTACATTTGATTTTCTTTCTTAATATATTTATCTTTTTATAATCTAGAAAAGATTTTTATAAGTAATCATTGTGCTTTTCTTAGCATATCCGTTTTTAGATCATTATGGTCTTATAAAACTTATCCATGATTGAGGTTCATTTGGAATGCTATCTCAATTTTTTTTAATTACAAACTATGAATATTCGTATGGCTATGATATAAGTTTTTTACAATAACAATGATTATGCTTATGGTTGGAAACTTTTGGATAGGTTTATGATTATAATTTTATAGATTATGGTTATAATTTTGTAGGTTTTCTTTTTGCAATTTATGGTTATGGTGATGATTTTGAAATTATGAATATGCCTATAATTATGATTTTTTAAGCTATAATTGTGCGTTGCACGTTATGCCCTTACAAGTTCTTTTTATGATTATGGCTAATATGTTGAACATGTTAATCATTATGGATGTAAATCTTAAAAGGTGGCTATGATTTTGGCTATGAATGGGAGCATTGGATTACGTGTTATACATTTGTTTATCATTTTGTAGGTTTTGGATATCTTCATGGCTATGGATTTGAAGTTTTATTATGGTTATACTTTTCAATTTCATGCAAGTGATTGTCAAACATTGGTCTACAGAAACCACTCCATGTGTGTGTGGGACAAGGGCTAGCTATAACCAAGGTCCCAAGCTCGGGGGATATCCTAAGGTATTCAATGGTAATGGGGATGAGTGTTGCATGATGGCCACATGGTGGCACTAGATCATTCCAGAGCATTATTATTTTGGATGCAAGAGGATATATTGGACAGGAGGAGAGTGGCATACACATCATTCACAAGTCTTGGTCTTATTTTCAAGAGTAGACTCTATCATTTGTTATCTAGAGCATAGATTTTGGGAAACTTTTGGAAGTTCACGCGTGAGTCTTACGACGGCCTAAGAGATCGTGTCAATTCTTCATCATCGTCTTCATGAGATGTTGTCACCATTGCGACAGCTTACATTTGAGAAGTTATTCAAAAAAGACGGGTTTTTTTAGCCCCCCTTAGAGAGTTTTTGGGTTCCCCAAGGAGAGCTACATGCCAATGGTGCTTGCCAAACAACATGCCAATGATCATAAAAACCCTGAATGGCCGCCCACAAGAACTCTCTGAGCAAGGACAAGAGATAAGTTCATCAATCTCTTCTTCTCATTGTGCTGAGGGAAAGTCATAAGAAGAAGCTTTATTTATACCCACTTTGGGCGCTCAAAACTCCACATGTGGGATAAAGGAAGTGTCTATGTGCATTCGTGCTAAAGAGAGCTCTACAAGAGCAAGAAATTCGAGTTTTTCCTCTAGTTCCATAACCAAACCTCTCTACTAGAGCATAAGATGACTACCCTTCTTCACTCAAATGGGCATATCTCACTTATTTGTTGTCCAAATTGAGTAATTTAACTTTTATGGATTCTTTGCGAAGAGACCTATCCATTGAGTGGTCATAAGCTATCATTTGAGCCTATCTTCAGACCTATGCAAAGCTCCAAATTTGAGTGTTCAATGATGAAGACCCTTGTTCAAGCACCGTTTCGTTTTGATGTTATAACCATCGAGATACTCTTGAAGACTCAAGAGGAGTGTGTGCGAATCATCTCTAGCATCTACACACACCTCTACATCAAATTTTTGGACTCCAAGTTAAGTTTTCTTTTCAATTTATATGCATTCTTGCTCTTCTCATGCATCATTGTGCACATAGAACAAGCATCATGCATAGCATATGTAGTATATGGTTCATTATAAGCTTGTTCAGCTCTACATTTTGCATGATAGTAGTATGTTAGTACTTGATCTTGCATGTACAACCAAGAAGTTATAAGAACTATCAACGTTCTTATTGATTATACCATGGTGCAAGCATGAGCTTTTCTACAAGGATGTGTAGTGCCCTTTGGTTTCATTGTATGTATATTGTGTCTGCTGGCACCGTTTGGTTTGGAAAATGCATGTAATGCACTTAGTTATTTTTTTATAATTTCCATTTTCCTATCAAAATGCTACTAAAATTTTAAAATTTAGCATTCATATGCATAAAAAGTAAGAAAAGCATACTAAAAGTTTCTTTTTCTATCATTTCTTTATGCAACAGCTTGTGATTAATTCATTTTTGCCACCACTTTGTTATCTTAGGTGTACATAAAGCACACAAAGCTATTGAAAAAAAAAACTCATAAAAAGAGACCTTTACTTTATCCTAGAATGGAATGAGGACCTTCTTCACCAGTTAGGATTGATACACTCACGGTTGAGCATACCTCAAATCCTATAGAGACCATGAGTGCTAGGATAGCACACTTAGAGAGTCCACTTCATGACATCTTGGGGCACGTGTGTGGCTCCAAGCAAGAGGAAGTTGTGCCAGAGACCAACCTACCATGGATGGATTTAGATGCTCTAGGTAAGCATCAAACTCCAGAGATTCCTAGAGAGACCGTACTAGTTAGAGAGGCCCATGGAAACTTAAAGATCTTAAGACCCCTAGATATCATGGCTCTACTAGTGCTAGGACTGCTAATGTTGTTGAGTAGTGGCTTAGCAAGTGGGAGCAGTGCTTGTGTTTATGCCATATCATGGACGATAGGCATAAAATTCAGTAGCCCACATGTAATATCATGGACATTGCCCACAAGTGGTGGCATAAGATAGAGGAAAACAAGAAAGAGCCCACGACATGGGAGCAATTCAAATTCTTGTTCTATAATAACTTTGTACCATCTCATGAGAGGTCTAGAGTGCTAGACACATGGTTTTTCATCAATCAGAAAAACCAAACTATTCAAGAATACTCAGATAAGTATAAAGAGGTACTTCTCAACGTATTTGACTCTATCCTAGAGCTTCTCTAGGTCCACAAGTTTGTATTGGGACTCAAAGAAACTATTCAACCTTTAGTGAGGAAGGAGAGGTGTCACTCCTTAGCACGGGCCATGGAGATGGCTCTAGTTTATGAGGATGGCCATCGGGGCATAGGCTCCCAGGGTTAAAGGTCCTCATGGACTAAGATGAGTCGATCCTTTTGGACATCCAGTCCTAGCTCGATCAATGCACAGCCTCAAAATGAGGCTAAGCAGGTACACATGATCAAGACAGTTTCAAGAGGAAAAAGAAAAGTGTCTGCTTTGACTGAGAGGGTGTACAATAAGGATATCCTTATATCTTAGTAGAAAGAGAAGGCAATGAAGGAAGGATTGTGTTATGGATGTCTAGGAGAGCACCTCTCAAGGACTGTCCTAGGAAGAAAAAGATAACAACTACCATAGCCATCGGTCCTACACAGGTGGGGAGTGATAGAGATGAGGATTTTGGTGATTCCTCATCCTACATATCATCTCCCATAGTGGCCATGACAGTGACAAAGAAGGTTCCTACTGTGCTTGACATTGTGCTTTTGTCAATGGCACAGAAAGGATACATCATACCAGTTCCCAGACACAGAGCTCATTGTCATGAGAGGAGTTGTGGCAAGACATCCTATCAAGGTACTCTTTGACACTAGGTCTACACATAATGTTATTAGTTCTCGACTAGTCAGGAGGCTACACTTAGAGATTGTGCAGTTAGAGTATGCCTACATAGTAGAGCAAGCCAATGGGAAGGGAAATGATACATGGGACTGACGAGTGATAGGTTTACCCATTCAAATCTAGTTCTATGAGGAAAGATTGGATTTTGAGATAGCACGAGTGGCCCATTTTGATGTAGTCCTAATTAAAAAGTTGCATGCTAGGAAACTACTAGTCATAAATTTTGCTTCACATGTTTATGAGTTTGAGCATTAGCGGAAGCGGCTACTGATCGGTGGAGAGCCAGATCTCCAAGAGACGCGATTGGTAACCACTACCAAGTTACTCATGATTGGTTGTAAGTATATTTATGTTCTTTATTTTGTGTATTCATCGTGTATAGTGATGCATTCATGCAATCATGGAAACTCTAGTTGAAATGCTCAAGTACTTTTAGATAAAGTAAGAGAAAATTCCAAGAGTTGTTTTTGAAAGAATTACCTTCAGGTTTACCTCCTTGCAGGAACATTGAGCATAGAACTAAATCGGTATCAAGAGCGATTTTGACCACTTGATCACCATTTCAAATGAGCTTGTAAGAGGAGAATGAAGTTCATAAGGTCATGGATCAGTACTTGCAGAAAGGGCTGATCAAACCCACCTATTCACCCTTTGCAACACCAGTTCTTCTCGTGAAGATGAAAGATGGATCTTATAATATGTGCATCAACTACAGAGCACTCAATAAGACTACCATCAAGCACAAATATCCTATGCCCAAGATAGATGGTCTTTTCGATGCTCTAGGTGGAGTCGTTGTGTATAGTAAGATAGATTTGAAAAGTGGCTACCATCAGATTAGAGTAAATGATCAAGATGTATATAAAACAGCTTTCATGACTTGTTTTAGGCATAGGAGTATTTAGTTATGCCATTTGGTTTGACTAATGCACCTGCTACTTTCATGATGTTAATGAGTAATATTTTACGACCGTTCATTGGAAAGTGTGTTGTGGATTTTGTTGATGACTTGTTAGTGTATAGTAGCTATGTACATGAGCATGAAAGTCATTTGAGACTAGCATTAAATAAATTAAAAGAGAAAAAGTTGTTCGTAAATCCAGAAAAGACTCAGTTGTTCCTTCCACAAATAGAGTATTTAGGGCATGTGCTATAGACTGATGAGGTTCAGATGGATCCCAAGGAGGTTTCCATTACTCTAGCTTGGCCTACTCCTCAAGATGAGGGGTAATTGTGGTTATTTCTAGGGTTTTTCAGTTTTTATCTGAAATTCATTTCTAGGACTTTTTGGCTTCTATCTGAAATTCATTTCCTCTTATTCATCGATAGCACTGCCTATGATGAGCTTGCTTCAAGGAAAAGTACCATTTGCATGGAAGTAAGAGCAACAAGAAAGTTTTGATACTCTGAAACAAGCTATTTCAGAGGATCCTATACTCAAAGTGGTAGATCCACAAAAACCATTTGAATTGGAGACAAATGCTAGTGGCATAGCCATGGGGGAGGTCTTGAGCCAACATGGCAGGCCAATAGCTTTTGAAAGCAAAAAGTTGAGTAGTGCATAACGTAATTGGTCGGTGCATGAACAAGAGTTGTATGTAATGGTGCATGCTCTTAAAGTCTTGAGATAGTATCTTTATGGTGTAGACCTTTAAGGTATACACAGGTCACCATACACTCAAGTACTTTTGTAGTCAGCTAGATCTTCGAGGAAGACAGGCTCATTGGGCTGAGCTCATGCAAGAGTTTCACATGGAAATCATGTATAGAAGGGGCAAGAGAATATAATAGTTGATGCATTATCATGCATAGTTTATCAGATGAGCTTTATGGTTATAGAAAACTCATTGCTTCAAGATATTAACGATGCACATGTGGAAGATCCGTATTTTTTATATATTACTAGAGCCATCAATGATGACTCTATCATAGGAGAAGAGGTAGTTTCAAGTGCTTCTTCCCCTAGTAAAACAAACAAGTCAAGGCCGTATTCCAATTTCTCAAAGGAGAATGGAAAACTTAAATGGACGAGATTCTCAAGATTTGAGAAGAAATGTCATGCATGATAACCATAATGTTCCTTGTGCAGGGCAACCTGGTGTTGATAAGACATTTCAACTTATTAGAAGAACATTTGGTAGCCTGGATTAGCCAGAGATATCCACACATATGTTCAACAATGTTTTATGTGTCGAGTCAATAAGGTAGAAAGGGTAAAGACATCAGATCTTTTACATCTTTTACAGATTCTAGAGTGCAATTGGGACATTGTATCCATGGACTTCATAGTGGGGTTATCGCGGACCCAAAGGAAACGGGATAATATCCTAGTTGTGGTAGATAAATTGACCAAGATGGCTCATTTCATACCCATGCAAGAGACGATAGAAGCTCGACAAGTAGCAGATTTGTTTATCCATCATGTCTTCAAATTGCATGGGTTAAGAACATGTATAATTTCATATTTATAGGACACTTCTGGAAGTTTGTATTTGACAAACTAAAAGTGTCATTGAAAACGAGTAGTGGTGATTATCCACATGCAGATGGTCAGACAGAGAGGTTCAAGCAGATTTTAGAGGACATGTTGAGAGCATATGTGTCTAAGAGGCAGACAAATTGGAATAGTTACTTGCCACTAGTAGAGTTTGCTTATAACAATAGACCTCATAAAGTGACAGGAATGTCTCCTTTTGAGATGAACTATGGCATGAATCCCACAACTCCTAGTACCATAGGAATGCCAAAGAAATGCTCTAGTGCTTTGGAGCTCTTAGCAAATCTTCAAGCGAATCTAGAAATAGCTGAAGCCAAGATGCAACAAGCAGCTGATACGGCAAAAGAGTATGATGACAGGAAGAGATATCCTAGAGGCTTTTAGGAAGGAGATAGAGTTTTTATTCAAGTGAAAGCTAGGTCTACTTCACTATCCACAAGGAAGTGTACTAAGCTTTCACCAAGGTTTTGTGGACCTTGGAAGAATAGTTAAGAAGCTTAGTGATGTTGCATACTGATTAAAGCTTCCTCTAGATTGCAGAGTCCATCCAATGTTTCATGTTCGTAAACTTAGAAAATATATTTCCAAGGAGGATAATCTAATAGAGGGTATTGTTTCTTTGTAGGAAAGTGATAGCATAGATCATTCTATATATAAGATACTACATCGGAGACAAAAGTGGTTGAGAAATTGTGTCATCTAGGAGTATCTAGTGGGCTGCAGAGGATTACTGCTTATAGACTCTACTTGGGAATTAGAGACTCAAGTTCGTAAGTACTTTCCCTCAGTTGATCATTGAGGACAATGATCTTTAGAATGGGGAGAGAGTGTTAGACATTGGTCTATAGAGACCACTCCATGTGTATGTGGGACAAGGGCTAGCCATAGCCAAGGTCCCAAGCTTGGGGGATATCCTAATGTATTCAATGGTAATGGGGATGACTCTTGCATGATGGCCACATGGTGGAACTAGATCATTCCAAAGCATTACTATTTTGGATGCAAGAGGATATATTGGATGGGAAGAGAGTGGCACACACATCATTCACAAGTCTTGGTCTTATTTTCAAGAGTAAACTCTATCAGTTATGGAATGAAATATGTATATGCAAAGATGTATGCTAGATTTTATATATGTTCATCATGTACTACAACTTTGAAATGATTTATTTGTGGCATAATGCTCAAAAGTCTCATTCTTATTGCTAAATTACAAATAGTGTTTTGAACATTGCCAAGTTGTTAACTTCCTCTTCTTTTGCATTGAGACTTGTGTGAAACTTTACAAGGAAATATCTATGTATCTCTCCTCCCATCATGTTTATCCCCTTTTTCCAAAAATTTATATCTTTGTGAATTGTCTACTGTAGACATGCGGACACCATGCACACTCATTCAACTACCCCTTTTTGCACCTTAGGATAGCATGTAAGCCTAGGATGTTGGCTAAATTATTCCAAATCCCACACATGCACACACACACATGGAGATGGCCTACTTGGCCTACCAAAATAGATAGCTTTTGGAATGTTGCAGTATAGACATGTGGTTGCCATGCACAACCTTTAGGTACCTTGGATAACCTTCGAGCTATGCACACATGGAGGTATCCTACTTGGTCTATGTTTAACACTCTCTGTCCCTTCTAAAGATCATTGGCTTAAATGATCTATGAGGAAATTTATGATCGAAAAATATATATTGAATACTAAATACTCTGGAGTGAACCAATTTTGAATGTAACTCCTTATTTATCATCATTTACGAAGTATCTAGTGTCAACCACCCTATCATTGCATCTTACAAACCTAAAACTTTAAGCATTGATCCTATTAAATTTTTTCCAACCTTGGCCATTTCGTGATTTTTTGTTGTTTGACTTTTATTAATAACTGAGCTTGACTTTGTTGATCAACACTATGGATAAGAACTAGATATGCAATCTAAAGAGTTTTTGAAAAAAAGTGTTGGTGGGACTTCCACAATCATCTACATATCCTTAAAACAAGCAAATCTAAATCAAATTCTCTTATACTTCTAATGATTTTGAGATGATAATTCTAGGATAGATCTATTTCATTATATGTGAGTAGATGTCACATAACCTTAACAAGAGATGGTTGAACCATACCTTAAGAGAGAGGATTAGGAAGTAATCCTCATTCATGGCTTTTGCAGCTAGTGGTTAGCCCATCATACTCCTAGATAGGAGCTTGTGAGTTCAATTCCCAACATTGTAATATTAGAGCCTAGTTGAGGAACTTGGGCAACATGGAGGTAAGGAATCTCATATGTGGACACTTAGGAATCGCTTGACCATGGATGAGTATGAAACTAGCCATATATGTAGGTGGATGGACATGTCCAAAATAGGTAAGTGTGCTGGAATTTGAGGCTAGTGAGGTGCTCAAACGTGGGAAAGGGCCCAAGCTAGATTAAAGGGTCCACAAGTGAGTGTTGAGGGCAATGCTCAATCTAAGGGGCAAGGAATGTCACATAACCTTTGCAAGAGATGGTTGAACCATACCTTAAGAGATAAGATTAGGAAGTAATCTTCATCCATGGCTTTTGGGGCTAGTGGCTATCCCATCATACTCTTAGCTAGGAGGTTGTGAGTTCAATTCCCAACACTAGAAGTTATGGGATGTATGTTGTAATCAATCTTAGAAGGAAGTACACAAACTACCTTCTCATTCATCATAGCAACATCTATCCCAATATATCATCTCATCTAACATATATGTTGTTAATATATCCTTTGAAATATGGTTGGTCTTCTTGGTTTGATCATGTATCTCTAGACAGTCACTAGTACTCCTCTTGAGGAACACTCTAAACTTATCTAAGATAAAATCCTAAAGTTAACAAGTCAACCTAACATCCCTATGAGTCTGATAACTCATATAATCTAAAGATCGTCTACAAATGGATCTAAAACCCATATGAATCTGAATAATTAGCAAAAGTCAATAAGGTAAAGTATACGAGCCTTCAAACAATAGGAATCAAACTCAATGTGAAGTTCAAATTCAAGGTGGTCAATATAAGCATGGCTCGAAAGAGCACTTCAAGAACAAGTCAACAAGTAACTTTGAAGATCAAGAAGTAAGAAACTTTGAGAATCTTCAATTAGGAGTTTTGAATCAAGAAGTGTAAATCTTCTAAGTATTCCATAAAGAATGTCGCATAAAGTTTTGAAACAATGGAGCTTTCAAATGATCCTCTCAACCAAGGTTAGATAGACTATGTTAGAAGCACCTAGCTATTAGTGAAACTTTGTGAAATCAATCTTTTGACTCAAAGCTATGCATCAAAATTACATTTCAAATAAGATGTCTCAAGAGATTGTTTAAATAAATGATTAACTTAGTCATAGTTGAAGCATTCATGTTTTGAGTAAAAGATGAATCATCATCAATAAAATCTCGATGGGTCAACACATCAATGTTAAGTGGTTTGATGATGGATTATTTTTACTCCAAGAATATTTTTGAGGATCCAATTTTATTCTCTTAAAGATGGGTAAAACTCTTTAGAACTTTATTTGGAACATATCTTTGACAAGTTAAAGTTTTGACTCGCATAGATTTTGACTCAAATCAATTTAAATATCTTATAAGATTGAATTGGTTACACAAAATTTTGTTTCTTCCTTCTTTCTTCTCAAACCTTTGGGCTTGACTCAGATAATCTGGCTTATTTCTGCAAAGGTCAAGTCTAGCTAATTGGAATAGGTAATTGAATTAAAAAACATAGGTGGATGCTCTATGCAAACCTCTTCAATCTTAAATGATGTTTTTGATGATTCCCAAGAAGTTAAGATAAGTCTTTGAGAAAGGTGTTTTGATTCATACAAAATTCATTTAGAATCTTATTTGCTCGAGTTCAAATAAAGGTTGACCAAAGATGTAAGGAACACTGTTTCTTACATTCTACCAAGAAATTTTAAAACCTAGTTGGACAAATTAGTCCTTCAATTGGCTAATAATTCAAGAAATATTTGGTTGGAAGTGGACTATGGTACAAAATTCCAATTTAGATGTTTGGTTCGGCTAAGAGAAGGTACATTTATTCTACTTTATAATCTATAATTTCTTATGAAAATGCTCCTTTTTAACAAAGAACCATGGCTAAAACATATGTAGAAAGAGTGAACTTAGCTTGTTAATTCTTTTTTAAGACACTACGTGTGTTGAACTTAGCTCTTAATCGTTTCTATTTTATTGGTAGGTATGTCCAATCACAAAGTGCATTGAAATATAAGTTGGCCAACCTATTGTAGTTTTCCACAACCAGTTTGAGCATGTGTGATCAGTAGCAGCCTCTTGATAGCAAAATACTATTTCCTTTTGGCAATTGTTAATAGATTACTGAATACATCAATCCCTGCAAATCCATCTCTTATATTTGTTCATACTCAATGTCTCTTACCTACAAGGTGACAAGTGGATTCCAATCCATGAGAATGTATCTCCTATGATTCACACATGAAGAATTTTGGCCATAGTGCAAGTGAAGAAAGGATTTTAAGAGATTGAAATCTTAAATGATTTAGACAAGAGGAAATTCATTAGAAGCTCATATGAAATGACCCTTCCAATAAGATTCAAAATTTGAGCATGAGTCGATCCATGTGACACTTTTTTTCAATGGCTAAAAGATTATTAGATTCCATACATTTATTTTACATGATGGTTAAGGTTCAAAGTTCAAGCCTTCCATGCAACTAGAAGTGAGCCCTTTTGTGTGGGTGTTTGAGTTTCTAGCTCTATATATACATATATAACGTAAATACACACATACATACATGCATACATACATATATATATATATATATATATATATATATATATATATATATATATATATATATATATATATATATATATATATATATATATATATATATATATATATATATATATATATAACTATAACGTAAATACCACATGTTTAATGGATGAAGTATCATGTGCTCCTAGTATTTTGTTTTTCCACTAAAAAGAAGAATTTACGTGTGGAAGTTTGGTGACCAAGTGTTATGTGTTGATAAACTTTGCTTGCCTAAGTATTATGTGCTCTTAATTTTGAGCCTACTTTCACCTCACAAATATAATATGTTTTAGTCCCTATTTGGATCTAAGCTACTGAGATGACACAATTGAGCTACATGCCTCGTTGCCATGTGGTAACTTGAGCATGTGAACCCTTGGACCAATGAATATGAACTTCTTGGGGCATACCAATGATTTATAGAGGATCACCGCATGAGACTTTTCTCTACAAAGCAAAGTTATTGAATGTCAATATTGCTAATTTCCATGGCATTTCTATTGATGAATATCGATATGGAAAATGCTTTAATGGAAGAATTGGCATCATAGTAGTAGAAGATCAACATTGGGTAAATCTACTAGTTAGCAAGGCATCACTATGCCATATTTGTTGGAGTTAGACGTCTGCGGGAGCACGCGAACAGCACAAGGAAGAAGAAGAAGCTTGGAGCACAAACACACAATACTGAATGTATTACCAGAGAATGTACAAAGATAAGTAGCCCATTAGGGCAATAGGCGTATATACAAGCCGAGGGAAAAAAACCTCCTAAAGAGGGAAAAAAGTGCCCCGGCGGTCCTAGAGTGTTCACACACATCACTACCTAAATATATCAACAAATCCCCCCTAGGAGTGATGCGGTGAACAAGTTGCTGGCACTCATGTATAAGGAAGTGCCAAGCTATGTGGAAATCACTCCACAAAAGGAAGTAAGCCCAAAGCTTTGCTGAAAGCTTCAAACTTCTCCCTAGGCAGAGCCTTCATGAAAAGGTCTGCAATGTTCTCCTGTGTGGGCACATATGCCAAGCTGATCTCCCTAGCAGAGAACCTCTCCCTGACATAATGATAATGCACCTCAATGTGCTTAGTGCGAGCATGGAACACAGGGTTCCTCGCAACTGCCAATGTGCTCTAACTGTCAGTGAAGATGGTGGTGGCAGAAGACTGGCCAACACCCAAATCAGCCATAAGGCGTCTAAGCCACACACACTCAACAGTCGCTGTGAAAGCTGCCCTATACTCAACCTCACAACTGGAAGTGGCCACAGTAGGCTGCTTCTTGCTCAACCAAGATATACATGAGCTACCAAGCATGAAGCAAAAACCACTAGTGGACACACGAGTGTCATAGCAACCAGCCCAATCCGAGTCAGAAAAAGCATGCAAATTTGGCGGTAGTGATCCCCCCTTGGGATAAAACAACCCAAGTAGCCGAGTACCACTCAAGTAGCGAAAGATGCACTTAACCGCCTTCCAATGCGTGACTCCTGGGCAATGCATAAACCTGCTCATCTATGAGACAGCAAACTGAATATCTGGCCGAGTAATGCATAAGTAAATCAAACATCCAACAGCCTGCTGATAGAGAACAACATCAAATGCATCTCCAACATCATGAAGACTCAATCGTAAACCTATCTCCATAGGAGTGGCAATAGGCTTACAGTCTTCAAGGCCAAAACGCTGCAATAATGTGTCAATATATTTCATTTGACACAAAGCCATTCCACCATCAACATGCATAAACTGAATGCCCAAATAGTGATGCAAATGCCCCAAATAAGACATCTCAAATGAGGCATGCAAATCAGCCTTGAAATTAGCAATATGCTTCTCAATAGGACCAGTGAGCAGCATGTCATCAACATAGACAACAATGATTAGAAGCACATCATTAGCACGCTTAACATATAAGCTGCTTTCAGAACCATGTGCAATCAGATAGGCATGTGTCTTCTCATACCAAGCACGTGGTGCTTGCTTTAAACCATATAATGCCTTCTTTAATCTGCACACCTAGTTTTCATGCCCTTTCTGCACAAAACCACGGGGCTAAAAAACATACACTTCTTCATGCAAGTCACCATTCAGAAATGTTGTTTTAATGTCCAACTGATGTACATTCCAACCAGGATGAGCTGCAAGTGCACAAATGCTCCGGACAGTAGTCATACAGCATGTAGGTGCAAAGGTCTCATCAAAATCAATGCCTCTTTCCTGTGCATAACCCTTTGCAACAAGCCTAGCCTTATACCTCTCAACTGTACCATCAGGTTTACACTTCAGCTTGTATACCCACTTAGTGCCAATGGCCTTCTTGCTAGGAGGCAAATCACATAAAGACCATGTACCATTCTTCATTATAGCATCATATTCAGATTGCATAGCAGCCATCCAATTTTCTGAATTATGTGCTTCATCAAAAGAAACAGGTTCATTCTCATCACAGAGACTAGACGCAGCCATAGCATAGCAATCTGATGCAAAGGAGGCACTATGAGAGCCTGAACGAGTACGATATGACAAAGGTGCATCTAATTTGTTGTCACGCAAAGTCTGCACCAGCCATTTTGGCATAATTTTTGCCTGCTCAATATCAGCTCTCTCATCAACAAGTGCATCATGTAAATCTGCATCAGAAATGGAATGATCTGCATCATCATATGAAACCTGCAAAGGCTGAGAAGTTGCCTCATTAGAACCAGCACTAGACTGTCCACCTGTAAAAAGAGGCATCAAAGTATCATACATGTCTTTGGAGCTAACAGATGTCTCCTTAGTACATGAAAGCAATGGCTGAATAGCATCTTCCACAAAGACAACATCACGGCTAACCAGAATGCGTTTAGTCTGTGGATGATACAAACGATAGCCTTTACTTTCGCAACAGTACCCAACAAAAATACATTTTACTGCCTTATCATCCAATTTTTTGCGATGTTGTTCAGGCACTAGTGTATATGCCAAACAACCAAAAACATGCAGATGACAGATGGCTTGCGATCATGCCAAGCCTCATATGGAGTGATAGACTGCAGCGCTTTAGTGGGACACCTGTTCAGTACATATGCTGCACACATGACAGCCTCAAGCCAGAAACTATGAGGTAAAGCCTGACTCTTGACCATACACCTCGCCATCTCCATGAGAGACCTGTTCTTCCATTCAGCAACTCCATTCTATTGAGGTGTATACGGCACTGTACACTGGTGTTTTATCCCACGTTCAGCCAGAAATGCATTAAAATCAGAAGACATATATTCCCCCCCTCGATCAGAACGGAGGGTGCCCATTTACATGCTGACAGATTTTCAGCCAAAACCAAAAACTGTTTGAAGCACATGAACACTTCGGACTTTGCTTTGAGTGGATATACCCATGCATGCCTGGAAAAATCATCAATGAAAGTCACGAAGTAAAGGTAATTTCCAAAAGAGGGTGTCTACATAGGACCACAGACATCACTATGTACAAGCTGCAATTTCTGCGTAGCCCGAACTGAACCATCTTTTGCAAAGGAGGAACGCTGCATTTTGCCCAAAATACAGCCTTCACATACATGTTTTCCAGGTGCCTCAAGCTTGGGCAAAGAAGACACCATATCAGGTTTCTGCAGGTGTAGCAAACTAGCAAAATTCAAATGACCAAAGCGTGCATGCCAAAGCTTTGCATCTGACATAGCCTGAGAATCATGAACTGCACATGCCGAATCATTAACAGATCTTTCATAGTCTATGAGCTTATATAGCCCACGACATAAAATGCCAGAAGCAATAATCACATCGCCATTTGACAGATCATGAACAGTACACCTGCCATCAACAAATTTCACAACCAAGCCAATCTTGGCTAATGCAGAAACTGATAACAGGTTCTTTTTGATCCCTGGCACAAATAAAGCATCTGACAAAGTGAAAGAACTACCATCAGCAGTAGTCAAAATGATCTTACCAACTCCCATAACAGGATAAGAGGAGTTGTTAGCGCATGTAACAGTACTCCCTGTAGGGGCATGCTAAAGTCAAGAGAAGAAACTGTGTTGCGAGGTAATATGTTTGGTCGCCCCACTATCAAAATACCAAACATCTGAGTCTACTGCAGACATGCACTGCTCATCAAAAGATGGGTCAAAACTGCAGACAATAGTAAATGCCCATTCTTCTTCCTGCACAAGATTAGCAGACTCTGTTTTTGGTGTAGAGGCTTCTGCAACAACCATTCCAGCCTCCTTTTTCTTTGCCTCTTTGGCAGCCAGTTTTGGACAGTTCTTTATGATATGATCATTCCCTTTACAGTACTTGCAAAACAATTTCTGCTTTTCTGATTTCTTCTCATCTTTATCCTGGTTCTTCGAATGTGCAACATTTGCAGATTTCTGCTTACTAGTAGAAGAGCTCCATTTTCCTTTGCCCTTCTGACTAGCCAAGAAAGCTTGATCTGCAACACGCATAATGGACCTGTTCTGCCTGGACTGATCTTCCTGCAACAGAACAGAGACTAACTCCTCAAATGATAAGGCATTCGGATTACCTTTCATCATCAACCGAAGAGTAGAAGCAAAACTCTGGTATGAATCAGGAAGACCATTCAGAACGGTCTGCACAAGTGAGCTATCTGGTATAACCTCATCAGCAGAAATCAACTGTTCCTTCAAATCTTTGATCTTCGTTAGGAAACTGTCCATAGAATCACCTTCATTCATGTGCTTACTCTCCAACTGTTTTCGGAGGTAAGCAACACGAGCCTCATTCCTAGCTTGGTACAATGTGGTAAGTGTATCCCAAGCATCCCTAGCTGTTCTGCAAGAGCGAATATGAGGAATAATGGCACGTTTGACAGACAAAGTTATGAATGCATGTGCCTGGGCATCTCTGCCATCCCAACGAATCTGCTCTGCAGTAGGTGCAATAGAAATAGCAGCACGAATAGGAATCTGCGGAATATCATCTTCAACACCATCTTCATCAGCTCCAGCACCTGTATTTGCAGTACCTGTCGTTACAGGTGTAACAGGACGTCTTTCAACACCCTGCACAATGTTCCACAATCCTTTTGCAACCAAAACATGTCGCATCATATAAGCCCATAATGGGTAGTTGGTACCATCCAACTTATCCTCAACAACCAACATACGGAATACATCACTGCTTTCAGCCATGGCCGGTGACTAAAATACCTTGATGCAGAAAATTGACTGTATCTCAAAAAGTTGAACAGAACTGCCCAGACGAGTTCTGCTAGACCTGTAGCAGACTTCGAGACGCTTAAACTGGCAAAAAAAAATTGGTATATACCTTTGGCACAAAAAGACGAAATAGCCTGCACAAGCGCTGTGATAGTGCGTTCGGAGGCCGAAACGAGCTCAGATCGCGATTTCCGCACCACACAGCAAAGCTGTTTTGATCTCGGAAACACCCTGAGTATGCTCACCAAAATTTGTACGATTCTGAGACTACAAACGGAGGAGTGTCGACGGCGCCCTAGATGAAGCGACGACCTGCTCTGATACCAATTGTTGGAGTTAGACGTCTACGGGAGCACGCGAACAGCACAAGGAAGAAGAAGAAGCTTGGAGCACAAACACACAATACTGAATGTATTACCAGAGAATGTACAAAGATAAGTAGCCCATTATAGCAATAGGCGTATATACAAGCCGAGGGAAAAAAACCTCCTAAAGAGGGAAAAAAGTGCCTCGGCGGTCCTAGAGTGTTCACACACATCACTACCTAAATATATCAACAATATTATCTAGTCAATGTGATCTTCCGAGGCCCTTGTAAATTGGGTGGTGGTAGTAGTGATTGTTATAGTGGCAATGCCAGAAATTCGACTAATCTATCATAATCATGTTATTCATCTTTCTTTGTAGAATATAGTACTTCTCAATCTACGCATCAAGGACTCCACTTGGGACATTGTAATCATTGTGACGATCACATGATCATGATCTTTCCAACATGTATACTATACATCGAGATGGATCAATGGACATGGATATAGTAAGCCATGGGATCTCACATGGACATGAATCAATGGACATGGATAAATGGCAAGGTAGGTGATAAGCCTATTTTCATCTAACATCCTAATTGTGAGCCTACTTTCATCTCACAAATATAATATGCTTTGGTCCCTTTTTGGATCTAAGCTACTCACATGACACATTTGAGCTACATTCCTTGTTGCCATGTCATAACTTCCTTGGACCAATGAATATGAACTTCTTGGGGGATACCAATGATTTACAGAGGATCACCCACATGAGACTTTTGTCTACAGAGGAAAGTTATTAAATGTCAACTTTGCTCGCTTCCATGATGTTTATATTGATGAATAATGATATGGAAAACGCTTAATGGAAGAATTGGAATCATAGTAGTAGAGGATCAACATGGGCTAAATCTACAAGTCAGCAATGCATCACTATGCCATCACTATATGGTCAATGTGATTTTCCAAGTCCCTTGTAAATTGGGTTGTGGTAGTAGTGATTGTTGTAGCGGTAATGCTAGAAATTCAACTAATCTATCATAATCATGTTATTCATCTTTCTTTGTAGAATATAGTACTTCTCAATCTACACATCGAGGGACTCCACTTGGGACATTGTATTCATTGTGAGGATCACATGATCATGATCTTTCCAACATGTATACTATACATCGAGATGGATCAATGGACATGGATATAGTAGGCCATGGGATCTCACATCCATATGGATCAATGGACATGGATAAATGGCAGGGTAGGTGATGAGATTATGGATCTTGTTGAAATTCACTACCTCAAAAAGTTAAAGATAAATTGAACAATATAGTTTGATGTATTTTTTTAAAGTATAAGCCAACTGTAAGTTTAGTAAAAAATAATAAAGACGGATCTACATACTAAAACATAAATATAATCAAGTTTAGTAAAAAATAATAAATACGGATCTTACATACTAAAACATAAATATAATCAAGATCATCGAGAATATAGAAACAAATAAGTAAAGCCAAAAAGTATCAAAGAAAAATGGAAACAAATAAAAAATGAAGATGTTTTTTTTTTTGAGAGTACAAGAATTTGAAATGTCTAGTGAGTGGAACTTGAACCCAAGCACTCTGCTCCATGACGTTCAAGGCATATCGCTACACCATATCCATTTGTACAAGAAATGAAAATGTTGATGAAGGTTTGTGCTTTAGATAAGCAACATATACATGATCTCAAAGATTTAACACTTCACATTATTTAGGTAGCAAAGTTTTTGATACATTCCTCTATGATTTTGTCGGTATTTTTATGTTTTCATTCGTTCATTTAAATAATGTACATAATAATATCACAAGTTAATTAAACCTATCTTTAATTGAAATTTATTCGAAAGTTCTCTCTTAACTTTGTTTACTTACAAGCTACGGATGTGTTTATGGCTATCACATATAGTTATGTTTTTTTTTTAAGATTATGGTTATGCTTTCACATGTCATTTTTTTTTCAAGCTATGGCTATAGTTATGCTCTTGCAAATTATGGTTATGGTTATGAATATGATGTTGCAAATTATAATTATGTTTTTACAAGTTATGATTATGCTTACATTTATGGATAATATTAAATGGGAGCTTTGGGTTATAGTTATGGTTTTGCTTTTGTATGTTTTGCATGTGTATGGATATGATCTTGGCGTTTATGTTATTTTATCTATTTTTTGCATGGAAATTTGCTACAAGATTGTAGATAAGAACACGCTCAATGTATTTTTTTTTAATTATTGAAAAAACAGTTTGATTTCCATGTTGAAGGACATATCGATGCCTATATCGATGACCAAAATTGATGCACCCATTAACACTTTGACGTTGACGACCAACTTGACGCTAAAAATGAATTAGTCAACATATTTGAGCATGTGTGCTCTATACGACCTCTCACTCACCAAATGAATATTTTTTTTTCGCCACATGTTAGAATATAATGGAATGCATTAACCCTACAAATCCATCTCTTAGATTTGTTCATAGTCAACCACTCTTACCTATAATGTGAAAAGTGGACTCCATTTCATGAGAATGTATCTACTATTATGTGTCACACACGAGGAATTTTGGCCATAGTTAGTGAAGAAAGGACTTTGAGAGATTCAAGGAGTCGTACACGAAGAAATCAGTGAACTTTTGATAATATTCGAACTTTGAGTACGAAGCGATTTGATGTGACTTTTTTTTTTCAATGTTTTTAAACGTATTGATTTTTTGAAACTTAAAAAAAGCATTTAAAATTATAAACAAATAGAAACTACGTAGAGAGAACTACAAAGAAGGTTTACAATGTTTTCACCCCTTTCATAGTAAGAAAGGGAGATTCCTTCGCTATGTGGAACACCATTAGAGTGAAACATATTTTAGATTTTGTTTGTTTATAATTTTAAATGTCTTTTTTTAACGTTTTTAAAAATATTGTTTTTTTAACTTAAAAAACATTTAAAATTATAAACAAATAAAAGATACATAAACAGAGTTACAAAGAAGATTTATAGAGAGAGAAGTGAGCGATGTTCTTTCGTTGTGTGGAAAACCATTAAGAGTGAAGCACTTTGAAAAATTTAAAAGGAAAAATGTGTGATCAATTTCAACAAGCGTTCCGAAAAATAGTCTACATAAAATTTTTTAGTTTGCTTAGGTAGAAAGATTTATGATTCTAGGAAAACTCTCCATTTAGATACCATATGGTTTTTGTTTTAGAGAACAAAAAAATATTTTATCTTGTACATTTATTTTACATGATGCTTAAGGTGATCAAGTAAACATTACCTTTGATTCCATGGCATACATTTTATCCGATGTTTAAGGCGATGAAGTAAACATTATCTTTGATTCTTTGACATATTTGTTAGACTACAACCTACAATGAGCATATAACTCATGGGATTTTCATTCACATAAAATTATTTGTTTATTGTTAATGAGGGTGACAAAAAAAAAAATTAATTTTTTCAATAATTTTCTTTAAAATGTTTATCACCTATCGAATCTTAGATAGTTTGCTAGTTTTGGACTGTCATAGCATCTCCGGGCCGCCTAGGATCCCAATGGCATTAAGCCCATTCATTGCATAATTGTTCTTTTATTAATTCAAACATGAGAAAGTAAGCATTGGTCAAACTTACTTTTGAAAAAAAAAATATGTGCTTACTCTCAATCATAAATCAAACCCAACACCATGCACCTGGATTCCAAGTGTGTAGATTACTTTTTTCATATCTATTGCACTAAATTAATGACATTTTGGTTTGTAGATGAAAAAGTATTTAACTTTTTGCCACTCGAAATAAAGAAAAATTCAAGAACACATGTGTCAAGGAGGTGTGATGCATCAATAATGCACTTGAGATCTTGAATGAAGGTCCAAAGTTCAAGTCTTGGATGCGGCTACTGAACCCTTATGTGTGTGGGTGTGTGAGCTCCTTTATAAAATTTAAGTGATTAAAAAAGGTCTTCAAGACCACGTGTTTCATGAGTTGAAGTAACATCTGCTCCTACCTGTGGATTCACATTAAACGGCAATAGCAGGGAATTGTCGAGTGAGTTCTATATGGCAAATACTCATTCGTCAAATCAAAAGCTAATATGTTCTAGACCCATAGCGTTCTGTGGTGGCCTCCCCCCTCGGAACAAACTCTCAACGATTAGCACAAGGAAAATTTACGGTTACAAAAGTTCGTACTCATAATTTAATGATCAAGATAATTTATAATGTAATTCGAAAAGATATCAAGATAATTTACACGGATATACCATTTACTTGTAGAGTTATACTTTCAAAGTTAAAACTGGAAGAGTAGGTCTTGTCGAATCTCCTAAAAAAAACAAAAAAAAAATTGAAATGGGCTGTGTCTAAATGGCAAGGGTGGAGGAACAGTGTGCTCCGAGAAAAATGCTCTGTGTTTCTCTGAGCTCTCGATGAGTGTGAAAGTTGTTCATGCACTCAAAATCAAATCCCTGTGCGCGGAAGTTGGTGACCAAAGATCATGTGCTGCTAATTGAGTCTACTTTGGTCATGTGCTGCTAATCGAGTCTACTTTGGTCATGTGCTCCTAATTTGAGGTCCACTTTGGTAGCGCAAAATATAATATGATTTGGTCCATGGTCGGATTTAACGTATTCAACTCCCAAGGACTGAGAACACAAAATTGTAACACTTTTCTTCCGGGGTGAATATGAACTTGACAGGGATTGTCGCGGATGTATAGGTGATGGCCTAGTCGGGAAAGTTACCGTCTCTCGGACTTTTTTCCTCCATGTCATTTCTACTGGTGAATAATGGTCGGCAAAAGGCTTCAATGGAAGAACTGGCATATGCTCAGCGAAGACTCGAACATTTTTAAGCCTTCCCATCTTCTGATGCACACTGCCTTTTGAAGCTTTTGTCGCACACGTTTCCAGCGTGTGAGAGAGGAGCTCACAAGTTCTGTCAATTCTTTTAGTAGTGTTCTTCGATATCGCTTCTCAAGAGCAGAAGACGTCTGTTGCAGTCCCCAGCTGTTTCTTTGTCCATGGCTTCTTCCTTCGGCAGCTCCTACTCAGGCCTCAAGTGCAGGGATGGCATCTTCTATGCTGGATCGAACACACATGATTTGAAAAAATGGCCAGCGCAGTCCATTCCGATAGGTCATCAGGGAAGGAGAAAGTGCCGAGTGGGGGTCTCGGTCGTCCGAAGCCAGGGCGCCGATGTTGCAGAATTACAAGCATCTTCCTCTGGTCCTCTGCTTGGTAAGCTGGACAAGTGCATTTTTGCGAGCGATTAGTTTGGGGGATTGCGTCTGTGCCTTGCAATGTTGTAGAATTTGCTGAATGCATGCAAAGAGGAGCAAGGTTAAAGGATAACCTATGCCGTACTTCAGTTGATTTGAGGCTGGGAGTGCCGATGGCTTTCAGTTTGTGCACTTTTGTTTGCTCTTAGCTTTCCGTTCAATTTCAAGTGTGGAAAACTTTCACATTTATGTTCTCGAGTTCTTCGTGCTGCAGTTCCCAGGCAAAGATATTGTGAAGCAACTCACATGACAATACGCAGAAAGACTAGAACTGTTAACATTGGTGGCGTTACAATTGGGAGCGAACACCCTATTCGTGTGCAAACCATGACAACAACAGACACCTGCGACGTGCAGGCAACTGTGGAACAGGTTTTCGAAACTTCTTTATCCTTTAATGTCTGTCCGCTACCCTTTCCAGTACCAGGAGAAAAATGTTAATCTCTCTTTCTCTCTCAGACGCACACAAATACAACCTTTTTGTCTTTTTATCTCCACGTTAAGCGAATTGCATCCATATAGTTTACTTGATACCGTCACTAGATACCATAAATGGAGGTAGTTATGCAGAAAAACTCGTGCACTGTCAGCCACATGTTCGCAACACATGTAATCATAACGTGTGGAACACATCCTAGTCGTCCTAGTTTCTAAAATGCTTTTGAATGGAAAACGATAGCGACCAAATTGAGATCAGATACCCTCTTTGATCACATTGTAGATGTGGAAAAACTTAGAGCACATGGTATCGAATCATGTGACATTTACTAGCAGAAGTCTCTATGTCTCGATAGCTCCCCAGAATTGAGGAAAAACGTGCTATGCTGCTTACAAGTGTTCACTTCTTTGTTGTAATCAAAATACTTTACCTGTTCTATGCACGTGGAAGCGCGCACTTTTTTCATATTTTTCTATCCATGATCAGTGTATCGCTTTTGCATGTGCACAGTAATGAATTCAGACATTCCTTGTGCTTTTTAGTCAATTACATCCATTTTTATATACGCTCACATAGACACCACTATATATATTTTTCTCTCTCCACACACTCATACAGACACATGTAATAAGGTAATCAAATAAACACACCATGAAGGGTCATCCCTGTCATTCACAGATGAATTAGGGAAGACACGGTGTCAAAAAACCACAAATGGCCTTCAACAATTTGCTTTCCCTGTGTTTATGAATCTGATGTGATCAGTACAGCCATAAAGTGAAGCTTCTGAATCCACTCTCAGAATAGACAGCAGCTTACAAACACCTGATAGCACATACCATGAAGTGTCACTCCCTTGATATAACGACAGGTTGAGTAATATTGGCTGGAAAAGGAATGCAAAAGGTCTTCAAAAATCGAATTCCTCCATTTTTATGCACCCAATGCGATCACTAGAGCTAGAAAGGGGGGAATCTCCTGCATCCATGTTCGAAATCGACAGTTGCCTTTGTCACGATGGGTCATTTATCAAACATGCCTTCACTTTGAGGATGTGAACAGTCTAGGAAGGGATCATACCAGGACATGTTTGTTATCTTTCCATTTGAGTAGAAACTTGATGCCATAATCGAAGATATGGTATAAGCTTTCATATTACCATATCAATGCTGTGAACCCTGCTTGTCTTTTTATCTTTTTACGTATTAATGAGGATTTTTTTTTTTTGGGTGCTGTCATGTAGGAGTTCGGGCATTTCTTATTGCATTTAGACTATTGCATATGCAGAAAGCATCCACACATTACATGTAGTTTGAGTAGCACATGCAGCCGGTTTTCCCTCTTTTTTTATGTATTTTTTAACAGCTACATAAATATATTTGTAATATGTTTGCTATAAGACAAAAGGTTGTCCTTTTTTGTGTTTCTAACAACAAATTGCTCTAAAACTTATGCCACATTCAAGTAAAGAAGAAGCATATAAAGTGACTGCATTCTGAAGGAACATCCCTGTGTATGCAACTAAGCCAGGGACTTAACAGATAGCAGAGTGTCTTGGGAATTTTTCAAGCTTTGTATCCTGTGTTGAAGCACCTGCTGTAACAAGTCTTGCCAGTGAGCAAGAAGCTCTTTATTCACAGTCCATATGTTGGCTTCATAGATGTCCCATTAGTAAAACTAAAATCAGATACTCTCTTGATCACTCCGTGTAGAAAACTTAAGAGTAGGTTTGTGAAGTCATATAACTTTTGCTAGTATAACTTTGTATTGCTGTTAGTATAATGTTTTATATGGCCAGCGAGCAAGAAGCTATTTATCCATGGTCCTTGCAGATGTGTATGATGCAGTTGCTGTAATAAATGATCCATTAGACAAATTGAATTTAGATACTCTCTTGACCACTCATTTCTGTATAGAAGATTTAAGAGTAGATGTGTGAAGCCATATAACTTCTGTTAGTGTAATGCTTTGTATTTCTAGTAGTGTAATGTTTTGTATTGATAGTGCCCATGTTCATGTATCAAAGTTTGAGCTTGTTATATTCACATTTGGATAGGAACTTGTGCTGAAGGATTTTGTGTTGCTGCCACTTAACTTTCCTATGATGTATCATTTAGTAGGCAAGTTTAAATAAGGTAGCACCCCTAACTACTCCGCAGACACAGATAATCTAGTAGAGGGCATACAATGCAATGCAGACACAATTAGCATAATATTTCTTGTGTTGATATTTTCTGTGAATTGGAAAACTTGTGTGCCATACTGCTCACAAGTTTTGCTGCCTTCACATTTGAATAGCAACTTGATTCTGGTAAGAATATGCAACATAAGATTTCATGATACTGCATGGACGATGTGCATGTTGGAGCTTACGATTTCTTCACCTGTCAGATAACTATGCAGGATTTTGCAACCTGTTTGGTGCATGGTCCATGTGCAAAGTTTGGGCGTTCCTCACTTTATCTAGACCTTTACATGCATGTATTTTTGGTATCCTTATTTATGTGTGTGCATTTTAAGGTGTACATGCAGGTCTCTCTTCCTCTTTCTCCCTATTCCCCACCCCGAAACACACACCCCCACACCCATCCACCAATTATGATGGTAAGAGCCAGGCACAATGATTTGGGCTGCACTAATTCTGTGTGTATCCAGGGCTTCTTTTTTGGGATACGTCTGTGGTAATAAAACCAGTCAAAGAACTAGGTATTGAATTCTACTAATGTTGCTACTTATAAGTACCAAATTAATTGAACAGTGAGTTATCATAGACTGAAGAAATTCTTGAAGGTTCTCAAGGATGTTGCAGATTTGGATTCTCTGTTCTTGATGGTGTTGCTGCTGTGGTTATATTTCCTTTAACTTGTTCAGAGATGCATATTCAGCTACATGGCTTTTGTGGAGTTCATGCTTGTTTGTGTGTTTATGTATGTGATTGTGTGGGGTGTGTGTGTATGTGTGGATGAGAGAGCATGTTTTCATCCATAGTTCTATGCCCATTGTTTGGCATTGATGATGTTAGAGGGGATCTCATAGTATTTGGTAAGTGCTATGCATGGTTGAGTTGATGGTTATATTATATCTTGTGATTGATTGCTGTGAGCTTATAACTGAACTTTTTATCTGGGTGAATTCGGGTCTTGCCCAGATTCATCCAGATATATGAATATTCAACCACCTTTTTCTAGAACCTTTCAATTTTTACTTGAACGTTTCTCTCTTTTACAGGTCATGCGTATTGCTGACAAAGGTGCTGATCTTGTGCGGATCACTGTTCAAGGCAAAAGAGAGGCTGACGCATGCTTTGACATAAAAAACACATTGGTTCAGAAAGGGTATTCATTTATATATTACATCTCCTCCTCAAAGATGTGCAAAGAAGAGATGCAAATAACACTTTGTTCATTTTGTATCATTTTAGAGGTTGAGTACAACAAATCTGTTTTACATATACTCACCGCTGACTGATACTATATCCTTATCAGGTATTCCATTCCATTAGTTGCAGACATACATTTTGCCCCTTCTGTAGCTTTGAGGGTTGCAGAATGTTTTGACAAGATTCGTATTAACCCAGGCAATTTCGGTAATTTACATCTTGTTCTCATTACATGTACCACACAAATGTTCCCATCATTTGCATGAACATGTACAATCTGTTTACAGCGGATCGCCGGGCTAAGTTTGAGACATTGGAATATACTGAAGATGATTATCAGAAAGAACTTGAACACATAGAAAATGTATGAATTTTTGCTGCATAGTTTGAAACAAATGATTTTCATTTGCCATTTATATACCTTTTTCGTGTGTAAACTGCTGTGATTTTTCCTCAGGTCTTTTCACCTCTTGTTGAGAAGTGCAAGAAGTATGGTCGGGCAATGCGAATTGGAACCAATCATGGCAGTCTTTCAGATCGAATCATGAGTTATTATGGAGACTCTCCCAGGGGAATGGTTGCCATCTAGACCTTGAATTAACACTTCGAATGTCTGCTCTTAGGATTTTTTTTTTTTCGGTTGAAGCCTAGAAAAGAACAACTTTCTTGATAGCATGTAATCATATTTTTTTCAGGTGGAATCTGCATTCGAATTTGCCCGAATATGTAGAAAGATGGATTACCACAACTTCTTGTTTTCAATGAAGGCCAGTAATCCAGTGGTAATGGTCCAAGCATACCGTTTACTGGTTGCAGAGATGAATGTTGTTGGATGGGATTATCCTTTGCACTTGGGAGTTACAGAAGCAGGTGAAGGAGAGGATGGGAGGATGAAATCTGCAATTGGAATTGGTGCTTTGCTACAGGTCAGCTTCAAGCACCTCAAGCGAAAGCTTGCTAGATGTAAATGTTGCTTTAATTTAAACCCGTCCAATTTCTCTAGGATGGACTTGGGGATACCATTCGCGTTTCACTCACCGAAGAACCTGAGTATGAGATTGATCCTTGCACTAGGCTGGCTAAACTTGGAATGGAGGCCAGTAGGCTTCAACGGGGTGTTGTATGTCCTTGCAGCAATCTTGGATGGTTTGCAGTTGTAGATGATGTACCTGTATGATGATAGATTTTGATTCTGTACTGCACAGGAGCCTTTCGAGGAGAAGCATCGTCATTACTTTGATTTTCAAAGACGCACGGGAGAGCTTCCCTCTCAGAAGGAGGTATGGTATTGGATGAAGAGGACAGCACTATTGTGGGTGGTTATTGTTTTTAATTGTCTGGCCAAATGGCTTTTCCTAGGGGGAAGAGGTTGATTACAGAGGAGTGCTTCATCGTGATGGTTCAGTCCTAATGTCAGTCACCCTTCAACAGTTGAAGGTATTATTCCCTTTCAAGATTTTAGAGTAGAAACTTGGACATTTTTATTTTAGGGTAATGTTTATGGTTTGTTCATACTTGCCAGAACCCTGAGTTGCTGTATAAATCTTTGGCTACCAAGCTAATTGTTGGCATGCCATTCAAGGTAACAATTCTTTAGATGTGGTCAGGGAGATGCTGAAGTATTCAGTTCTGATAATATGGAATGTTTGACAATATGCTGTGCTGTAGGACCTTGCAACAGTGGATACCATACTTTTGCGGGAACTTCCTCCTGTGGAAGACAAATCAGCAGTCAGTCACTCGTTCCCTTTCTCTCTCCCTCTCTCTATGTTGCATTAACTGGGGCTTTCATACTTTATTTCTTATGAAAATAGAATATACTGATAGTAAGTAGCTATGATATGTTAATAGCCATGAAATGAGTCAGGGTCTCCAATCCTTTGTAAAAGGTACAATAAGCACAAAGAGAAGAGGAAAATGCCTTGTTAGTTCAAAAGAAATGACAGTGTTTATGGACAAAACGAAGATGAAATGGGATTTACAGTGTCCAAGGAATATGGTCTCGTTATGAATGCTCACGTTATATGTGATAAACGGTGTCAATGTAGCAAAGGGAGACTTCTACAGGCCAGTACTCATCCATATCTTTGGGTCTCTGCAGTAATAGTGCGTGAGTGATACTTATATTCAAATCTGCGTTTTATTAGTTCTGAAGAAGTTTGACCACGGTGATATGTGGAAGTCAGAAGTAAATGGAAAAGCATCAAGTATCAAGCTCATTCATACAAAGATTCTAAGCTAAATGACTTTTTGTCCCAAGGATTATCCATCTCTAGCATGAACCAATTCCTTGAAAATGCTCCAAACCAAAAAGTCTGGATGATCGATGATGAAAAATAGTTATGTGAATATGCACTCACCTTAGAAGATTAGCTTAGGTGTTAGCGCGTCTATAGGACCCTTCCTTCTAACATTGTAAAGTATAAGCCATATTCACAAACATGAAAGGGATAGACATCAGAGTCACCTTCCAGCTATTGAGCTGAAAGAGTTCATCTTGAGCTTGGGAGCTTACAGTCGCACATGTGTCAAAGAGTATTAAAAACATAGTTGCAAAATGGGTTTTAAAGCATTAAGTACGGAGAAGTATTACAAATATGAACATAAAAAACGAGTATTATGTTCATCGGAAATATTTTTAATTAAAGAAAAAAAAGCTATGAGCAATATATGTATATCTAGCACTTGTTTATGTACGTACTACCTAGTGCTAGAAACACATGAAAAACTTGACCTATTATTTTATAGACTAAGTTTTAACATAGTACATGCCGTGAGTAGTGACTTGCATGTGGGCCTATGGCATGGTAAGAATTTGAATAAACTTAGACATGACACTTTCAAATTAAAATTTAACATTGAACAATGAATTCAAATTTCAGTATGAACCATGATTCATATGGGATAGTGATCACAACATTTCTTCTCATAAAAGAGCAAAATATATACATGAATGTCATGACTCATGACCAAGGACTCGTACAAAAACGATAAAAACATGTTAAGAGCTATCACATTATGTCCATAAAATACAAACTAAGATGACTCCCCAAGGTCATCAACAGAGTCATTGTCTATGGGTTTATCATCAAATGTACTAGCCCATGATCATGTGCTATAAGACTTTGTATGTCGAAATGGAGCTTCAAGCTTGACCCTCTGATCCCAAGTCATCGTCTTCGATAGAAAATCAAGTCGATGCCTGCCTTGAATACACTCCAACAGTTCTGGGGGGGGAGGGGAGGGGGGGGGGGAGGGGGAGGGGGGGGGGGAGGGGGGGGGGGGGGAAGGGGAGGGGGGGGGGGGGGGTGGAGGGGAGGGGGGGGGGAGGGGAGGGGAGGGGCGGGGGCGGGGAGGGGTGGGGCGGGGAGGGGAGGGGAGGAGGGGGGGGGGGGGGAGGGGAGGGGAGGGGAGGGAGGGAGGGAGGGAGGGAGGGAGGGAGGGAGGGAGGGGGGGAGGGAGGGAGGGGAGGTAGGGGGGGGGAGGGGGGGGAGGGGGGGGGGGAAGGGAGGGAGGGGGGGGGGGGAGGGGGGTGTGAGGGAGGGAGGGACTCATGTCATTGAGAGGCCAAAGTTGGCGAGGGACAAATAGATATGTCAATTGCCATTTTATTTCATGTATTTGATCCCAAAGGATCCCGAAGGGGGGGGGGGGGGGGGGAGGGAGGAGGGAGGGAGGGAGGGGGGGGGGAGGGAAAGGGGGGGGGGGGGAGGGAGGGAGGGCGGGAGGGAGGGAGGGAGGGGGGGGGGAGGGAAAGGGGGGGGGGGGGGGGAGGGGAGGGGGGGAGGGAGGGAGGGAGGGAGGGGGGGGGGGGGAGGGGAGGGAGGGAGAGGGAGGGGTGGAGGGGGGGATGGGGGGAGGGAGGGGGGGAGGGGAGGGAGGGAGGGAGGGAGCGAGGGGGGGGGGGGGGGAGGGGATGGAGGGGGGGTGTGAGGGAGGGACGGAGGGAGGGATTCATGTCATTGAGAGGCCAAAGTTGGGGAGGGACAAATAGATATGTCAATTGCCATTTTATTTCATGTATTTGATCCCAAAGGATCCCAAAGGGGGGGGGGGGAGGGAGGGAGGGCGGGAGGGAGGGAGGGAGGGAGGGAGGGGGGGGGGGGAGGGAAGGGGGGGGGGGGGAGGGGAGGGGGGGAGGGAGGGAGGGAGGGGGGGGGGGGGAGGGAGGGAGAGGGAGGGGTGGAGGGGGGGATGGGGGGAGGGAGGGGGGGGAGTTGAGGGAGGGGGGGAGGGGAGGGAGGGAGGGAGGGGAGGGGGGGGGAGGGGAGGGAGGGGGGGTGTGAGGGAGGGACGGAGGGAGGGACTCATGTCATTGAGAGGCCAAAGTTGGCGAGGGACAAATAGATATGTCAATTGCCATTTTATTTCATGTATTTGATCCCAAAGGATCAACAACTGAAAGGAGACCTTAAAATAGCCAGAAAGTACGTATGCAGTTTGGTGTCAATGAGAGTATGAGGGAGGGACTCATGTCAATGAGAGGCCAAAGTTGACGAGGGACAAATAGATATGTCAATTGCCATTTCATTTCATGTATTTGATCCCAAAGGATCAACAAATGAAAGAAGACCTTAAAATAGCCAGAAAGTACATATGCAGTTTGGTGTATTGGTTTAAACTGGAAAATCAAATGTTGAAGGAATGAACACAGTGGTTTCTGGGCTTCCATATCAAGTAGGGGTAAACATGTCGTTCATGTGGCTTGAATCTAGGTGGAGAGCCATGACTGCCAACAACTCTTATGCACTTGTGACGTCTTCTGATTATTTTGAATCAGGATTACTGATATTAAATGGAGACGACTTCTGATTATTTTGAATAATGATTACTGATATTTATGTGCGTTTATCCTCTAATTTGCTTCAACACTTTGAATGCAGAGATTGGCCATCAAGCGGCTCATTGATGTGAGCATTGGTGTTTTAACTCCCCTTTCTGAGCAGTTGACCAAGCCATTGCCAAATGCAATGGTGTTGGTGACATTGGATGAATTCTCCTCTGGTGCACATAAACTGTTGCCTGCGGGTGGGATATGTAACGAGACTTTCTTAGATATCTTGTTTTGATTGGAGGTAAAAAAAATCATAGTTTTTGTACTTTGAATGAAGGAACTCGCCTTGCAATAACTTTACGAGGGGATGAGCCTTATGAAGAATTGGCTATACTAAAGAATTCTGATGCCATTATGCTTCTTCTGGATCTTCCTAGAACTGATAAAAAAGTGAGCCGTGTACATGCATCACGCAGGTAGATCAAAGATTTGATTCCAACTTCTCTGAAAATATGTTTTATTTGATCTAAGTTTTGTGTCATTCTTGTACAATTCCAGGCTATTTGAATATCTGCAAGAGAATCAGTTGAATTTCCCAGTTATCCATCACTTACAATATCCTTCTGGTACTGAAAGGTCAGTTAACTCTGCAGTAGTTGTTTCTTATTATGAAAATGAGCTGCTCAGTGCTTTAACATTTCCAAAACCTGTTCCATATCTAATATTAGCCATGATAAGAGCTTTTTGAGTTAGACTTTTGAGAGACATTCATAGCTATTCATCCCTCACATGAACACATAATTTGACCTAAAAATACACAATTTGGAGAGGCTAGGAAGATGTGGAAACCAGTTTATTTGAGATATGATCATGTAAGGCTGAAGCTTACATTCAGACATCACAAACCTTCAGTTTCAGACCGACTTTAGTTAGAGCATAAATCCTATGTTCAAAATACAATGAAGGATTTCTTACTGTTTTATTTTCCTTTACACAGAGATGATTTGGTCATCAGTGCTGGTAGTGAAGCAGGTGCCCTACTTGTTGATGGCTTGGGTGATGGGATTTTCCTAGAAGCACCGGACCATGATTTTGAATTTCTTAGAACAACAGCTTTTGGCATGCTCCAAGGATGCCGCATGCGAAATACAAAGACAGTATGTTTTCATTCTTCTATTTTCTGGGACATGGTTCTATTGCTGAATACCTCACATGTTCAGTCCCGAATAAGAATGATTTATTTTTCCATCTTGAAAAATTGTTGTCAATTTTAGGAGTATGTCTCTTGTCCATCGTGTGGACGAACCCTCTTTGATTTGCAAGAGATAAGTGCTGAAATCAGAGAAAAGACTTCACATTTACCTGGTGTTTCGGTATGGTGCCACCGGCTAGTTCTTGTTGTGGAATTGATGTGTAGGGTACATTTACTGAGCTCAAGTTTCATCTTTGCAGATTGCAATCATGGGTTGCATAGTAAATGGACCTGGAGAGATGGCAGATGCAGATTTTGGTTATGTGGGTGGTGCGCCAGGAAAAATTGACCTCTATGTTGGGAAGGTAATGCCTTGAGATGCTCAGGTTTCTGAACGTCCAGTGTAAAAGCCTTTTAGGGCATATAATGTATCCTGTGGTTAGGGCAGATGATGGCTTGTATTATGGTGCCTTTTCTGAGTCTTCTTGTTTGAATGCTGTAGACGGTGGTCAAGCGGGCTATTGCAATGGAGCAAGCAACTGATGCTTTGATTCAGCTGATCAAGGATCATGGCCGATGGGTGGACCCTCCCAAGGAAGAAGAGTGAGTATTAAATGTTTTGCTGGAGGAATATGACTCTGGGTTATCTTTGCTTGTAATTACAGTTGGAAGTGTGAAGGATTTTGAATTTGCTGAACACAACACATTGAAATCAAGCCAAATGCATGGCGTTAGCGCTGGCTTGAAGAGCATCTTCAATAATAGCTAACCAACTGTGTACTCAACAAATTGCTCTTGTATATTAAATTCTACTATGATTATTCTCATTTTTCCCTGTAAACACTGGGCCAACTTGTACCAATACAACAGGCTGTAACTTACATTTAGAAGCTCTGATCCACTCTAATATATTTTTCAAGCATGAGGCATGTATCACAGCATTAAAATGTTGAAGTCTTTTCTCAATGAGCTTCCTGCCCCAGATTTGAACTCGTCCCTGCTCATGCCTATAAATTTATGTACTATTGTTGTTCTAACTTTGCAGTGTCTGTTGAGAAAGGACAGTTTTTTTTTTGTTGGTGAAAGCAATGAATTTGTCAGTAGTCTCTCTATCCAGACATTCCCAGGAATATTGCAAATAGCAGTGGAACAATGCTGAAATCTTGACATCACCTCATAACTTACAATTACATGATTCATATATAGATACCACTACGAGTAACAGATACCCAAACACATATTGACATGATTTTTGCTACACAAAAATATGTTTATACAAAATCAGGGTTTTGTGTATAGGGTTGATCAGGAGCCAGAGATGAGTTGATGAGGAGGATGACAAAGGTGAAAACTAATATTTAGCAACAAGATTGAAACATGACATATAACTGGAGTCTTGGCGATCAGGAATAAGGAGCTGATTGAGCCAGCATGTTTTTTTGAGTATTAGCAACAAGCGTTAACAAGAGCAGCAAAATTGGCGAAGGTGATAATGCTGACAATGAATAGATCTGTTATTGAGGACAGTTAAAGATTGAGATGCTGAATAGCTTATGTGCCAGCATTGATGAACCCATGCAAAGCAGATATGATTTGGTGTACAGAAAACTAAGGTGACAATGGTACATGCTGATCATAGTATAGTAACTGATAAGTTAAAAAAGCGAGTCTAGATGAAGACCCATATTAAAATGATGATTCATCTGATAACAACTGTTCATGGAGATGGCAGAAAAGCATGGCAGGGCTAGACAGGTTGGAAACTTCTGCATAGGTATGCTTTGACAACATGCTGTGTCATTCAAAATAGAGATGAGAAAAGCTACCTAACCTAATGACGCACATAGATGATGAAGGCCACACCGCCCTCTCCATGCAACCATCAATATATAGATACCCTAGAGATGGTTCAGGAACTCCCTCCATATCTTTCCTACTACCATTCTATATAAAGAGTGGCCTATGAATGAAGAATGCCTTGCCTCTCCTTTGGCCCCTAAGGTCTATGGCCTTACTTTTTGAAGATTCCTCCCCCCTAGTTCATTTTGTCTTCAAAATGGCATTGGAAGGCATATGGAAAGGATTATCTGGTGGTTGCTCCGACCTGCCCTTATGCACAATACAATGTATGTAGTCATTTATATGTGCTGTTTTCTTGTATCCTTTCCCTTAAGAAGACACTTGGGAAGTCAAAACCAAAATGGAAAACAGTTTATAAGTGTCTGCTATCTCCCTTCATATACATCTAAATTTCAAACTATCACTCGCATAAAACTAACATAATTTAAGCGACTGCAGTCCATACTATGTATTCTTGGTAGAATAATAAGTTGAAAATAAAAGTGTGGAACTCTATGGAGACAGTAAACTATATATTTCTCTGAAAATAGAACATAGTCTCATAGCAAACATTGATTCAAAACCCATAATGAACTAATGTGATAGACTTGCCCTCACACCACTTTGGGCGTGTCTAATCTGGAGTGTTGTCACAAGAAATAGTTTTTGGCCTAATTATCTTTAGGCCTAATGCAAAGTCATCATTTTATCTTGCACATTACAAATGCTTGAAAGTACAATGAATAATCTGTACATCCCACTATTCGAAGAACTCCTTGGTCTGACATCCATAATTGGACTAAGCTCTATTGGAAGGGTTACTATTGACACTATAATGCAAACTTCTGTTTTTCTCTTCTCCTTAGTTTGCCATGTGAATTCCGTAAGTATGAATCTTCTTTAATGATGTTAGGTCTTCCTCATGACTCAATGCCAATAAAGAGATTCCTCTTCCTACATGTTCGATTTTATCTCTATCTCTTCTAACTCTAAAATGGAAAGTCATCATTCAATTCCTAGTCTCTTTAATACCAACAACTAGATCTTCCTCATCTAGTCAAAGACCATGATTGTAAATAATTACAATAACCTTTCATCTAGAATCTTCAAGTGAGATTCAACCCAATTAGTATGTCAATGATATCCGTATTCCATAGAATAGGATGGTGCCATACCTGTCTTAACAATCTAAAGATAAACTCTCAACCTTTGACTATTTTTGTAGGAGCAAGCAAGAGTTATTTCCTAGAAACAAATCCCTTCTTTAGACTTACCTTTACAAGTAAACTAGACTTCCGCTAAAGTTATAATATGAGTTAAATTTTTTTGTCTATGCTTTCCCCTTCTCTTGAAGGAGATTCTTGGATGAAGAAAGCTACATCCCTTCATTATGACTAGATCGTCACACACTCTAATAGAAATATAAATCGTGAAATGATAGGATGTATGGATATAAAATCTTTGAACAATATTCTCTTAGAAGAACAAAGCATTTTTGTGGCAATTCAACACCCAAAGGAGATATCTACTCCTAATTTAATGGAAAATGCTATCCATGGATGATGGGTCCTTTTCTCCGTGCTCATAAGAGAAGAGTTCTCAAAGGGGTTCATTTCCATTATCTCATACCAGTGGAACTTCCTTTCAATCCATATGTCACATCTTCACTAAACCTAGTATGATTTCCACATCTCAAATGAAACTCCAATTCAATATGATTAAATGTATTCTTATGGTTTTTTATAAATCCAAAAATGGATTCGTGTAACTATAGACTCTTTATAAATCCATTTACTCTTCAAACCAATTTATCTTGGTTTACTTGATCACTTACATAATTGGATATCCTTATATCTACACATAACTTATTGTTTGGTACCAAGATAAAACCTAGGCACTTCTTTAAATTCTCAAACTTGTCATGATACTTTCTATTGATCCATTGCTACATCTCATGTGCTTACTTTATACATTGTCATACCAGATCGATCCCGTTTGGATTTTTTCTCTAGGTCATAGAGCTAGTGCCTATGCCTTGATACTCACCTGATACTATAAGCACTTGTTGATGGTTCCTCATGAAACCCATCTCACGGATCCGTTTAAATGGTTTCCTAGATGATTAAGCAGTGTATGCTTTATCATTTTTAGTTAAGTGATAAATTTTAGAACTAAATTTTTCTATGCCTTGTGATATCCCATAGTCTCCTAAATATTCTACTATGAGACTCTCTTGAAGGCAAACAAACGTTCACTAGCATGGTCACTTCTTTAGACTCATGCCAGAGTTGTAATTTTTTATACATAAAGCTCTTTATACTTCTTTTAACAATCTTTGAAGTCTTAGATATAATTTCTAGTGAAGCTATCTAAACATGTGTATATTTTACTTGCTCTTAACTTATTCAACTTGCACATGACTAAGTTTCATGAAACTTAAAAATTTTCATGAAACTTAAAAATTTTCATTCTTGGTCTTATCATTATCTATCTTGTCCTTCCTAACTCATGTATGACAAGAAGTGTTGAAATTCTTCTCAATCCATGTACCTTAGTGATCAAGAGGATTGCTTCACTTATTCATTTGCAATAACTTATGCCAATGCATAGTATACTGGTTCATTTTATATGATACATAAGTGTTCCTTCACTATCATGATGCATCTAGATGAGTAGACTCAACAATTTCAATGGTGGAATTTGTGCACGTGCGTGTGCATGTGCCCACCCATATCCATCTTCTTTGAGATATATTTGTGCCCTTTGCCCAATTATTACATCTAGGTGAAGTTTGAGGTAAGTACTATTTGCCTTCTCATCAATAATACAAGTGATATGGTTCCCCTATGAACCTCTATACAAGAGTATATGTGTGCTTATAAATCGCTAAATTACATTAATCTCAAGTGAAAAAGAAACTATCCTAAACTACCAATCAAGGCTTTCCTAGACCTCGCCACTAAAATACAGAGCATCACGGAAGCTAAAAAGTGTTAACACACTTCCATATTGCATTTGGAGGTCTTGGTCCACCAAAAGATCAATATCACACCAAGCATCTCCAAAAAGAGTCTGTTGAGAATTATTTCTCTACCTAGACTTGCCAAATATCATGCATTTCCAATGATATTTACGTGATTGAAAAGCTGACAAGATAAGATTTCTAAGAAATCACTAATATCCAACATTCAAGAAGAGAACAACACTCAGTCGAAGTTGATTGACTGCTATGCGATCACCAGCTAGAAACTATGTGTTTAGAGGCTACTTTGAAAGCTCTCCAAATGCTTATGAAAGATAGTTTCCCAATTTTCAACCCATATACTTGAATACAAGCTCCAAAAGACATATAAGAACAAATATAATTGAATTCGAACATCATTTGATACCTTAACTGAGGGCATACAAATCCCTCATTGCATCATTTTGACTTTGTTTTCAAAGGAGCACATTGAAGTCATTTGTTTCTTCTCTTCTTTGAGGTTGTATCTCTTTCTGGCCCTGAATGAAGAGATTCCATCTTCCACTTATTCTTTGTGCATGGATGCATGAATGATTGCCCAAGTGCATGGACATTATGTAGAAGGTTTGAATCTTTCTTCTCTATATTCACTTTTCAAGTGAGAGAATTGTGTGGGAATCAAATGATAAAATGGAAAAGAGCATGATAAAAATCCATGGGCACCTTTGTGAGAGGATATACCACGTGGCTGACTAGGTAAGAGATGCTTATAGATGTATGAGAGCATGCATGGATGCTTACTCTCATTGCCTATAATATAACTCACACTCTCTTTGTATTTCATGCACCTAAAGATCGTCACATGCCATTATTGGTTCTCTTCTTACAAGGTGTAACACATGCAAACACATATCGATGATGCAATAAATCTCTCAAAAGATTTTGCTCAACAATGAAGAAGTGGATTTCTTTGTGGAATTGGCAAGAAAACATGCTAATAGATTCCCAATTGAATACAAGCTAACTAATATGTCATAAAGTAAATAAAGAGTAGATCTTCCCTACATGGCATGTTGCACTTCCAACAATTGATGCCCCTCTAGCTAATAGTTATTATCTTGAGATATTGCTCAAGATTTTGATAGATGCCTCCTTCATCGTACATAAGAGCTTTTTAATAAGGCTTTTGTCTTTCTTGTAAGAAAATGAAGGGAGGATCTCTCTTCACAAGAAGCATGCAAGGTGCTGAAGGCTTTGACTTCTCTCCCTTTGTCAAATTGCTAGCTATCTCGTGATGGAGAGGGAATAGTTCCTCATGATTGACATAGTTCCCCTTGGTTGTGTGCATACCTAGATAGGAAAAGCTATGCATGAGTGCTATTTTTGTGGAGAATTCGCATGCATGTGCACTATTAACACTATGGAGGTCTACCGATTTCATCTGCTTCATATCATGGAGTCTCAAAAACGGGACATCTCTCACATATGAGCTAACAACCTTTGTTTAAAGGAGATGCAAACATCAATTCTAATCAAAAGGATATGACAAAGAGCTGGACACACTCTCCCCATCTCCACTATGCTCACGTGATTGATTGTGTTGAAAGAGGAGAGAAACATCTTGGTTTCTTCTCTCTATAAAGAAAACACCATCGCTTGTCTTTGAAAAACTATGCCATGAATGTCATAGGTGGATATTCAACAATTGTCTACTCCTAGAGGGATCAAAATCTACTATGGTACCAGCTTTTGTTTAGATACTTTTTGATGACATGCTACATCATTCAAAATAGAGGTGAGAAAAGTTAACAAAACTAATGACACACACATGGATGATGAAGGCCACCACCCTCTCCATGCAACCATTAGTATATAGATACTCTAGAGATGGTTCAAGAATTCCCTCCTCCATATCTTTCCCATTTACCACTCTATATAAAGAGTGTCCTATAGCTGAAGAATTCGTGGCCTCCCCTTTGGCCCCGAAGTTCTATGACCTTATTTTATGACAAAAACACCAACAAGGCCTTATGGAGTAGATTTCCGCTCAAAGTGCAAAAATTGTTATTCCCATGATGTTTTACTAAATTATTGGAAATTTTTCAATTGCATATTTTAAGTTTTTTTTTCTGCAGGCAAAGGTTTTATTCACTAAAAAACTGATAAAGTAGAACTAAGAACAATGAATTAAGCTCACTAAATGGTTGACTTATGTGATCACCAAATGGTTGAGTTATGTGATACTTACTCAACCCTCTTTAATTGGATCATTATGAAATGAAATTTATGAATGATGTAGGATGAGAATGATGTGTGATGCAACCATATCCATCAATTTGATTCATTTGGATCTTGGGATAGATGTAGATTGATTTCACATTAATATGTTTGAGGGAAATGCAAGATGGAAGCACGAATTTGTTGAGATGATTTTTCTGGGATCCATCACACTTGGCACATGCAATAATACATCGAAAACAATAGATTCAACATTGTAAAAAGGAAAACAAAAGGAAATAGGAGCTCAAAAAAGTATATTGATGAGGAATAATCAAAAGAAAAGGAGGCAATCACGCTAGGGAAAGTTAACTTAGTCAAGTTGAAAACACAGGAATCTGAAGAAGAAATCTCCCAAGATAATTACTTGGCCATCAAAGTGGATAACCCTAATAGTGAGAACTTCATTATTGTGGACATATATGATGCATCATGTATTGGTCACAAAAGGACTACTGAATATTGTGCAGGGTGTGAAAAATGACCTACTACATGTCCAAATACAATTATTGAAGGTGATGCAGATGGCATTGAAGATGATGATCTTCAAATTCCTATTTGTGCTTCGGTTCTTGCTACACCTACTGTAGAGCTACTTTATGGGATTGCAAAGATGCTCAAGCACATGCATTGATAGCTTTGTCTATTAAACATGCCGTTATCCATCATATTCTCTCTTGCAAAATAGGAAAGGATGCTTGGGATACACTTACCACCTTATACCAAGAAAGAAATGAGGCTCATGTTGCTTACCTATGAAAACAGTTGGAGAGTGAGCATATGAACGAAGGAGATTCTATGGATAGTTTTTTGCAAATATTTGAAGGAACAACTGATTTTTGGTGACGAACTCTTGCCAGATAGTTCACTTGTGCAAACTATTCTGAATGGTCTTCTAGATTCATGTAAGAGTTTTTCTTCTACTCTTTGATCAATGACGAAAGGAAATTGAAATGCCTTAGAATTCAAAGAGTTTATCTCTATTTTGTTACAGGAAGATTAGTCCAGGCAGAATAGGTCCATTATGCATGTAATAGATCAAGCTTTCTTAGATAGTGAAAAGGGCAAAGGTAAATGGAGCCCATCTAATAGTAAAAAAAAAAATGCTAATTTTGCACAATCAAAAAAGGAAGACGAAGATGAGATGAAATCAGAAAACAAAAATTTCGTTGAAAATAGTATAAAGGAAACGATCATGTCATAAAGATTTGTCCAAAACTGGCTGCAAAAGAGGTAAAGAAAAAAGATGCTAGAATGGTTGTAGCAGAGAACTCTACAGAAAGAAAGTCTTCTAATCTTGTGCAGATTGAAGAATGGGCATTTACTACTGTTTGCAGTTATGACCCATCTTCTCATGAATAATGTATATCTATAGTAGACTTAGATGTTTGATACTTTGAAAACACAACATATTACCTCACAACTTTTTTTGGTTCACTTGAGCCTGCCCCTATAGAGAAAACTGCCACATGCACTAAGAACTCCTCTTATCCAGTCATGGGAGTTGGTAAGATCATTCTGAATACTATTGATGGTAGTTCTTTTGAATTGTCAAATGCTCTATTTATGCTAGGGATCAAGAGAAATCTATTGTTAGTTTTTGCATTAGCCAAGATAGGCTTGGTTGTCAATTTGTTGACGACAGATATACAGTTCATGATGTGTCAAATGGCAATGTTATTATTGCTTCTGGAATTTTATGTCATGGGTTGTATAAGCTTATAGACTATGCAAAATCTATCAATGATTCAACATGTGCAGTTCAAGATTCTCAGGCTATCTTAGATGCAAAGCTTCGACATGCATGCTTTGGTAATATGAATTTTGCTAGTTTGCTGTGTCTGCAGAAATTTAAAATGGTGTCCTTTCTGCCCAAAATTGAGGCACCTGGTAAACATGTCTGTGAAAATTGTATTTTAGGAAAATTGCAGCATTCCTCCTTCCTAAAAGATGGTTAACTTCGAGCTACCAAAAATTGTAGCTTTTTCACGATGATGTCTATGGTCCTATGCAAACGAATTGTTTTGGAAACTACCTTTACTTTGTGAATTTTATTAATGATTTTTCCAGGCATGCATGGGTGTATCCATTGAAAGCAAAGTCCTAAGTGTTTATGTGCTTCAAACAATTTCTGGTTTTGGCTAAAAATCTATCAGCATGTAAAATGACACCCTACATTGTGATTGAGGGGGAAAATACACGTCTTCTCATTTTAATGTGTTTTTGGACGAGCATGGGATAAAAAATCAGTGAAACAATGCAGTATACACTTGAACAAAATGGTGTTGCTGAAAGAAAGAACATGTCTCTCATGGAGATGGTGAGGTGTATGGTCAAAAGTCAAACTTTACCACATAGTTTCTGGCTTGAGGCTATATGTGTGCAACATATGTACTTAACATGTATCCCACCAAAGCACTCCATTCTATCACTCCATATGAGGCTTGGCATGGTTGTAAGCCATTTGTTTCTCATTTGCATGTCTTTGGTTGTTTGGCATATGCATTATTGCCTAAACAAAAATGCAAAAAATTGGATGATAAAGTAGTGAAATGTATTTTTATTGGGTATAGTTTTGAAAGCAAAGGATCATCTGTATCATCCACAAACTAAATGAATTTTTGTAAGCCGTGATGTTATTTTTGTGGAAGATGCAATTCAGCCATTACTTTCATGTACTAAGGAGACATCAGTTAGCTCCAAAGATGTATATGATACTTTGCTTCCTCTTTTTCTAGGTGGATAGTCAAGTCTTGGTCCACATGAGTGGATTTCTTAGCCTTCATAGGTTCCACGTGATGATGTGCATCATTCCATTTCTGATGTAGATTTACATGATGCACTTATTGATGAGAGGGATGCTATAGAGGAGGCAAGATCTATGCATAAATGGTTGGTACAAACTTTGCGAGATAGCAAAATCAGATGCAACTCTATCATATTGTACTCATTCAGGCTCTCACAATGCTTCTTTTGCATCGGATTTCTATGCAATGCCTCTGCTTCTTTTACGTCAGATTGCTATGCAATGACTACCTCTACTCTTTGTGATGAGAATGAGCTTGTTTCTTGGATGAAGCAAAAATTTAGAAAATTGGATGGCTGCTATGCAATTAGAATATGATGCTATTATGAAGAACGGTAATTGGTCATGTGATTTTCCTCCATGCAAAAAGGCCATTGACACTAAATGGGTATACAAGCTGAAGTGTAAGATTGATAGAACACTTGACAGGTATAAGGCTAGGCTATTGCAAAAGGTTATGCTCAAGAAAGATACATTGATTTTGATGAGACCTTACCATTCATAGCATGTGTGCATTTGCAACCCATCATGGTTGGAATGTACATCAGTTGGACATTAAAATTGCATTTTTGAATGGTGACTTAGATGAAAAAGTGTGTATGTTTCTCAACCCTATGGTTTTATGTTGATGACATGCTGGTCACTAGTCCTAATGAGAAACATATTGTTGATAAAAGCTGAGTTGCATGCCCCATTTGAGATTCAGATTTGGGGCATTTGCATCATTATTTGGTCATTCAGTTTATGCAAGTTGATGTTGGAATAGATATTGATACGTTATTGCAACATTTTGGCCTTGAAGATTGAAAACCTATTACCATTCCTATGGAAACAAGTTTAAAATTGAGTCCATGATGCTGGAGATGCATTTGATGGTGTTCTCTATCAGTAGGCTATTAGATGCTTGATTTACTTATGCATAACTCAACTTGTTATTTAGCTTGCTGTCTCACAGATGAGCAGGTTTATGCAATTGCCTAAGTTTCAAGCTTTGGCAAGTGATTAAGTGCATCTTTCCCTAATTGAGTGGTGCCTGACTACTTGTATTGTTTTATCCCGAAGGTGATCACTACTACGAGATTTACATGCTTTTTCAAACTTTGCCTGGGTTGGTTACTATGACACTTGTGTTTCCACTAGTGGTTTTTGCTTCATGCTTGGTAGTTCATGCATATATTTGGTTGAGCAAGAAGCAGCCTATTGTGGTCACTTCTAGTTGTGAGGTTGAGTATAGGGTAGCTTTAAGAGTGATTATTGAGTGTGTGTGGCTTAGATGCCTTTTGGTTGATTTAAGTGTTGGTCAGTCTTCTCTCATCACCATCTTTGCTGACAGCTTGAGCACATTGATAGTTGCAAGGAACCCTATGTTCCATGGTCGCACAAAGCACATTGAGGTGCACTATCATTATGTTAGGGAGAGGTTCTTTGTTTGAGAGATCAGTTTGGAATACGTGCCCACACAAGATATCTGCCATGGATAAAGGAAACTATCTTGAACCTTAGATTCCATGTGACTTTTATATCTACTGATTGGTTCAAAATTTTCAAAAAGCAATGCTTCCATTGCATCCAGAACATGCCAAAACCCAAGATCGACTGTCTACTTGCCTGATTCTGATATATAGAGGTCATCTTTTGAATTGATTATATCATTGATGACATCATAAATTCGTAACTGCCATGATGAACCATACTTAAAAACCTATATAAGGAGGGGTTGGCCACATACATACTCAATCTTGCCAATACCAGTCTTGGGAGCTCAAGGACTCATGATTACCAAGTAAGTACTCTCCAAGTTCCACTTCGAGTTCTTTTCTTGTTCCTTGTTCTGGTCTTGTCTAGTCTTGTTCTAGTCTTTTATAGTCTTGTCTAGTCTTGTATCTTGGACATCTAGCCTTGACCTCTTGTAATCTTGTGGTACGAGATCTTATCTAGTTGTTTCTTGTATCTAGTTCATCTCCGCGAAGGGAGTTTTTGTAACTCATATATCTTGCTTCATACCTATGGTCCCAGGTTGTGGGATCCCCTATATCATCTCTTCTATTATCCATACCTATGAGTCCTGGGTTATGGGATGACTTGTATTAGTTACATATTCTTGTATTATTTTCCCTATGCGGGTGTTCTTGAAATCAAAATATATATTTGAAATCTTGTCTCGTGTAGTCGGAGAGCACAATCTAGTGCTCCCTTGACATTTTGGCAAGATGAGCTTCTATCCAGTTCAATAACAAGTCGAGGACCTAACTCATCAACAAACACAAGTCAAGATGGCAAATCCTGTGCATATGGGTGCACCCATTCAAGAATTATAAGAACGAATTGGGAGTCTTCAAGCAAATCAAGGAAATATTTAAGTGAACCAACACCCTAGTTTATCCTTCATGAAGGAACCCAAGATTTGAGTGCTAGAAAAGTTTGATGGTGATCACATCAAGTTCCATGGATTCCTACAACAAGTTAAATTGTACATCCGTATGCAGCCTTATAGATAAACTGATGATCCATCCAAGGCTGATTTTATTGGAATCCTACTCTGTGGTCAAGCATTGTCATGGTTTGCCCCAATCTTGGACAAGGACATGGCAGTACTTCATGACTATGAGGGGTTTCTTTGAGAGCTTACTACCACATTTGGAGATGCAAAGACAAATCGAGTGGCCGAAACAAAACTACAGAAGCTACATCAAGGGAACCACCCTCACTCTTCCTATGCATCATAATTTAGGTAATTGATATGCGATCTCACTTGGCACAAAGATTATTTCATAAGACAATTTAGATGGGGGTTAAGATGATGTGGAGGACCTTCTACTCACGATGCCAGAGTTAAGACTTTGAATGAATACATCACCCAAGCCATTCAATGTGATAACAACCTCATTGAAAGGAAACAAGAAAAACAAGTAGAAGGAAGAATTCACCAATGGAAACCCTTCCAACCCGCCACTCCTAGAGAAGAACCTATGCCTAAACCTATGTAGATAGATGTAACTAGGTTCTAGTCTCTAACTCCACATGAGAAACAAAGAATGAGAGCTAACAAGTTATGCCTCTACTATGGAAACCCCAGACATATTATAGTTAATTGTCCCAATAAGAGAACAAACTCCAGAGTCACAGTAACCCTTGTAGAACAGGGAAACAAAGAAGTCCAATTGTAAAGGAAACTATATAGCCGGACCATGATATAAGGAAGGATCTCATAATTCCAGCAACACCCATAGAAACATGTCTTGCCGTGTCAAGTTAATCATGCCTAAGAAGACCCTTTACCTTACAAGCCTAGTAGATTCAAGAGCCTTTTCATGTCTCATTGATGAAGGATTTGTTAAGCAACATAAGATTCCAATACTTTAGAAGAACAAACCAATAGCAGTTGAAGTAGTATATGGAAGACCTCTAGCATCTGGAAGTCCTACCATGGAAATCACACCACTAAGGGTACATCTTGGTTGTTAGACTCAAGAAATGATGGGCAGGAGATGGTTGAACCACACCCTAAGAGGGAGGATTAGGAAGTAATCCTCAACCATGGCTTTTGGGGCAAGTGGTTGGCCCATCATACTCCTAGCTGGTAGACCTTGAGTTCAAATCCCACAACTGGTATCAGCGCTTAGGGAGTAGACTTGGGAAGGCGTATGGAAGGCACGCATGTTGATTTCAAAGGATTTAGATGTGTAAGATACTATTGGAAAGCTCTCGGAATGAGCATTCTAATGGAAGTAGATTGAGGATCCAAGATACCTAGCATGGGTGAGAACTAGGTTCAAGATATTGAGGTTGAGAACAAGGGTCTATAGGTTCAAGATATTGAGGTTGCGAACAAGGCAAGTCTATAGGCAAGAGGCCAAGAAGCGAAAGGCAAGGTTCAAGAGACCAAGGTTGAGAGAAAGGGTTCAAAAGACCAAGGTTGAGAACAAGAAGGTTCAAGAGACTGTGCAAGGCTGAGGACATCAATTCAAGGGGAGATCAAGGATTGATCATTGAGGACAATGATCTCTAGAAGGGGAAGAGAGTGTTAGACTCAAGAAATGATGGGAAGGAGATGGTTGAACCACACCCTAAGAGGGAGGATTAGGAAGTAATCCTCAACCATGGCTTTTGGGGCAAGTGGTTAGCCCATCGTACTCCTAGCCGATAGGTCTTGAGTTCAAATCCCACATTGGTGACCATGATTCCCACACATATTTTAATGTAATATCAAGTCCAATAAATCCTCTTATCATTGGAATGCCTTGGCTAAAGAAACATAATCCAAAAATTAAATGGGATAAGAATAAAATCACTCATCGAGATATCCAGAAGAACCCGACATATGTAGGATCCAAAACCGTCATACACACAGTAAGAAAGGAACCAATATATATGGTCTATGCCATGCCACCTCAAGAATCCAAGAAAGATGATTTGGTGTAGCTACCCAATCAGTACCAAGGCTTTGAGGATGTTTTTGAAAAGAAGAATGCAGATATCCTCCCAAAGCATAGACCTTATGACTGCACCATAGAACTTCAAGAGGGAGAACAACCACCCTTTGGACCAATCTATAGATTATTGCTAGAGAAGCTTACAGAATTAGGCAAGAATATTGATGAGAATCTAGCCAAGGGGTTTATCAAACACTCAAAGTCTCTAGCAGGAGTCCCTATTTTGTTTCTAAAGAAGAAGGATGTGACTCTCCGAATGTGTGTAGATTATCGTGGGTTGAAGAAAGCCACTATAAAGAACATATACCCTCTATCACTCATATCAGAGCTCTTGGAATGCCTTGGAAAAGAAAAGTTCTTCACAAAGATTGATTTTTGAGGAGATGACAACTTGTGAGGATCAAAGAAGGAGACAAATGGAAGATAGCATTTCGAACAAGGTATGGATTTTGAATATGTAGTTATGCCATTTGTTCTTACAAATGCTCCATTGGTCTTCCAGCATATGATGAATGATATCTTTTGAGAGTATTTATATGACTTTGTGGTAATATACCTCAATGATATCTTGATATTCTCCAAAAACTAGAGGATCACGAATGTCATGTAAAGAAAGTCCTAGAGAGAATGAGAGAAAAAGGATTATATAGAAAATTGGAGAAGTTCTCTTTCCATAAGAAAGAAGTGGAATTTTTAGGGTACCTTGTATCAAATAAAGAAATCTTTATGGACCCTAAGTAGATTAAGACAATCCTTGATTGGCAACCACCTTCATGTGTTTGAGATGTACAATGTTTTCTAGGGTTTGTCAATTTTTATAGGATATTCATCAGATACCACTCCAATATAGTGGTTCTACCAAGGCTTTTTTCTCGGAGAGAGATGCATTAGACTTTGCCTTGGGGGCGATCCTATCCCAACATGCAGATGATGGAAACCTACATCCAGTTTCATATCATTCAAGGAAATTCTCTCCTCTAGAGATTAACTATGAAATCCATGATAAAGAACTTCTTGCAATAGTAAATGCATTTGATACCTGGTGTCATCATCTAGGAGTAGATCATAAAGTTACTATATACATAAATCATGAGAATTTAGAGTATTTTATGACCACCCACATCCAATAGAAGGCAATCTCGATGGAATAGCTTTCTATCCAGGTTCCATTTTGTCATCATGTATTGTCCAAGATACTAGCAATGTCAGTCAGATGCCTTGTCGAGAAGATCTTATCTTGCACCAAAGAAAGGCAAGAGATTTTTGATCAACAAGAGAGGGTACTTACTCAAGCATGAGTATCTCCTGTTAGCAACCATATCTTCAAGCCATCAAGAAGATTCAGCCTTGATCCATTTGATTTGTGAGACTTTACCACATGATGAATTATTTTGTAACTATTCTATTTAACATCCTTCCAAGGAATCTTAGGATCCAAGTACTTCCACAACATCATGATAACCTTGTCGCAAGACATTTGGAGTGAATAAAACAGTAGAATGCATATCTAATGATTTTTGGTGGCCTCAAATGTGGAAATCAGTCAAAGAATATATCAGAACATGTGATACTTGCAACAAATCTAAGGTACTGCAACACAAACCTCATGGCCTCTTGCAACCTTAACCTATTCTAGAAAGGCCATGGTCTTCATTATCTATGGATTTCATCACATATATACCAAGATTAGATAAGTATGATGCCATTCTTGTTATAGTGGATAAATTTAGAAAGATGGCACACTTCATTCCAACTACCAAGGCAATCACAAGTGCAACCACTGCTATCATTTTTCTCAGATACGTCTTTAGGCTTCATGGATTTCCCAATGATATTGTTAGTGATCAAGGTTCACAGTTCATACCAACTTTTGGAACAATCTTTGCAAGCTCCTTGATGTTCAAGTCAAATTTTCCACGACCAATAATCCACAGATTGATGGACAAACAAAACACGTGAATCAAGTCCTAGAGCAGTATCTCCATTGCACCATCAACTATCATAAAAAATATTGGTTAAATTGAGCTTTTACCCTTTGTAGTGTTTTCATATAAAAATAGTTTTGATGCATCTACCAAGCAGACTCCATTCTTTGCAAATTATGGACAACACCCAAAGATGGATATACAACTCTCAAATCATGTCAAGAACCTGACCGCTAGACATAAGGCCCAGTACCTCATGGATATTCACAAAGAACTCAAGGAAGAGATCCATAAAGCTCAAGCACAATATAAGTATTATGATGATTAGCATCGTGTTTGAAATCCATCCTATAAAATTGGGGATAAAGTGTGGTTAATCAAAAATAATTTGCACACTTCAAGGCCTTGTGCAAAGCTAGATGATCAAAGATTTGGTCCATTCACCATCTTGGTTGAGATTAATCCAATCACCTTCAAGCTCCAGTTACCAAGTACCGTGAGATTATATCCAATTTTCCATGTGTCCATGTTGGAACCATATTAGATTTCACCATTAAGAGGGGAGAGACCTAGTCCTTCACCAACTATGGAGGTTGATGACATGAAGAATTTGAAGTCGAGCATGTCCTAGATTCGAGAATATCTCGAGGAAGATTGGAGTACCTTGTTCATTGGAAAGGGTATGACATCAACAGTCATACTTGGGAACCTATAAAAAACCTTCAGAGAGCACCAATCAAGGTTCGAGAATTTCATAAGAAAAATCCAATGAAGTTGAGACCATTGAACATGATTTCTCCTTGTGGAACTCGTTGCTTGAGGGAGAGGTGATGTCATGGACAAATGAAACTATTTTGAACCTCATATTCCATGTGACTTTTATATCTCATGACTAGCTCAGAATTTGGAGAAACTAATGCTTCCATCGCATCCAAAATGTGCCGAAACCCTAAGATCCACTGTCTACTTGCTTGATTATAATATCAAGAGGTCATGTTTGGAATTGATGACATCATCAATGACATCATCAATGACATAATCAATGACATCATCAATGACATCATCAATGACATCATCAATGACATCATCAATGACATCATCAATGACATCATCAATGACATCATCAATGACATCATTAATGACATCATCAATGAATGCATCAATTTGTAACTGCCATTGATGAACCACCCTTGAAAAACTATATAAGGAGGGGTTGGCCACATACATTCTTGCCAACATGAGACTTGGGGGCTCAATGAGTTGTGATTGACACCATGTAAGTACTCTCCAAGTTCCAGTTCCAGTTCTTGTCTTGTTCCCTATTCAAGTCTTATCTAGTCTTATATCTAGGACATCTAGCCTTGTCTTCTTGTAATCTCATGGTACGAGATCTTGTCTAGTTATTTCTTGTATCTAGTTTATCTCCCTGAAGGGAGTTATTGTATTCTAGATATCTTGCTTCATACCTATGGTCGCCAGTTCTGGGATCTTCTGTATCATCTCTAGTCCAATTATCCATACCTATCAGTCTCGGGTTGTGGGATGTCTTGTATCAGTTACCTATTCTTGTATTATTTTCCCTACTAAGGTGTTCTTGAAATCAAAGTCTATTTCCAAAATCTGGTCTCGTGTAGTCGGAGATCACAATCTAGTGCTTCCCCAATAATAATATTGTAGATCTTTTCACAAAGGCTTTGCCTTGGGAGAAGTTTGAAGCTCTTAGCAAAGCTTTGGGCTTACTTTCTTTTGTAGATTGATCTCTTTCCACATAGCTTGTCACTTCCTTATACATGAGTGCGAGCTCCTTGTTCACCACATCACTCCCAAGGGGGATTTGTTGATATATTTTGGTAGTGATGTGTAAGAACACACTTAGGACCGTCGGGGTACTTTTTTCCCTCTCCAGGAATTTTTTTCCCCCGACTTGTATATATGCTTATAATTCTAACGAGTTACTTATCTTTTTACATTCACTTGGTAATACATTCAGTAGTGTCTGTTGTGCTCCAAGATTCTTCTTCTTCCTTGTGTTGTTTACATGCTCTTGTAGAGCTCAAATTCCAAGAGGATGACCACATGGATCAGAAATCCTTGTACATAGAAGAATGATTGATTATATTACTGATTTGTACCATGGTGGTTCTTGGGGCATGCATTCTCATGTGTGGACTAGTCATAATGGATTGCACAAGACCACACTACTAGAGGTGACATTTGACGAAGGAAATTATGGAAGATCAAACCATATGTTACATTGTTGTTCATCCAACCCGATAGATTCCACATGCCACTCAACTAATTCATTGTTTTGATTTTGAAAGTGTGGCTCCCAACCCACATCAAATGACATTTCAAGTCTGCATTGGGTGAAATTACCCTTGATGAGGGAAAATAAACTTAGGATTTCAGTCCTAACACATTTATATGATCAAAGTGTCTTAGGCATGAAAAATTTCTCCCTTAACATCATCTCCTTTAGGAGGATTACAACTAACCTACATAGATCACAAGATTATACTATTAGAAAATCATTCAATCAAATTACTTGTCTATTGTTAATCCAATATAATCAGTTTTGTGGTAAATAACACATAAAGATAGAAGTTTAAGGAAAATTTACAAAAAAACCCAAAATCTAAGTTTTTCAATTAATGAATATGTACTTGAAAAAGTAAAATTTAGAGCACCATAGAGCACATAACTTTTTTGCATGATCAGAATCTACACCCTTATCAAATATTTTCAATATTGTCAATCTATCTATGCTCATCGTGCTCTAATTTCATCCTTGGGAGATTTATCATTAGTTATTAGTAAACAAACATCACTTTGATAAAGCAAATATGTTTTGTTGTTGGTCACTAAAAAATTATAAGCTACTATGTTGCAATCATCACGTATCATCATTAACTCAATTTTCTACAGCAAATCATGTCATCTTTGCATGCATTCATGTGATCCTAGTTCAATAATACAATAATAAATCAATCAATGCTATGCAATAAATAACAAAGATACCAATTCATTATCAATATTATGATTTCTTATCAATATAACTATTTGCCTATCATCTATTCTTAATTATGCTAGTTTCTTTCTTTGGATCACTACAATGTTCATCATATTTATATCTTTAAATTGTTGATCGAAATTCATATTAATCTATCTTTCTCATTATCATCATCATCAACAACAATCCTCTATTCTATGATCGATTGCATACATGAAACCCAAGTCACTTAGTAGCATATTTTTGTGTAGCAAGAATCTATATCAAAATTTTTTTCCAATAACTAAATTACATCTTGATTATGTTCGTCTAGTATACAAAAAGTAAATTCTCTCAATATTTATAATATTTGTAAAATTCTAGTTATAATGAGGTCTACATATGGTGAGAGTGAAAAGTCAAACATTTAGAAGGTTTCTTAATCATGATCCCAATGGATCCTCATCATTGTCATCAATTCACAATAGAAACTTCTCTCAATTCACTTCAAATAACATCCAAGTCATTAGCTTATCAAGTAACCATCTCAAGGATTTGATATTTAAGGATATCTTCATATGCCTTGAGACACCTCTTATACCATGGAGGGACATTACACAAATTCTTAGCTTTGGCATTGGTCTAGACCCCTCTGTGAAGAATTTAGTAGATGCAAATGACTTTCTTCCTCCTAACAAGTGGGTGCCATATATCTTTGAACTTCATTTCCCATCTAATCCATGAATAAGAAGTCCACCACTTTGATTCAATTAATAGAAAAAAACTTCTTTTTCTTTTTAGTCTAAAATCTCTTCAATTTTGTTTCCGTTGTCCTAGTGAAGCCTTTTGGGGTATGGGTCTCTAAGAAATTTCAAGATTCACAACATTGTTTCCCCAGTCAAGAATGTAATTCTTCAATAGGCACCAATCATCATAGTCCAATATGAGACTAGTATTTGTTTCTTCTTATTTTATCCAATCTCTTCTAGTATAGTTTCAATGATCCAATCATTATTCATTCTACAATGCATTTCATCTTATTCCAAGATTTCTAGAGGGACACCAGTAACTATGAGCCTTCAGGTGTCATTGATGAAGGGGAAAAGAAGTGTGATGATATTTTGTTTTTTCCACTGCTAGAAACTCATGAGGACAATGATACAAAAGTGAGTTGCAATCATGATTCATTTCTTTGTTTGCCATGCCAAAAGGGAATGAGAAAAGTGTTGATGAACATGGATTTACTATTGATGACATGATTTCTCCTACATCAGTTCCATTTGTATCCGCATGAGTGCATCTTCATTTTGTATCCAAGAGGCACTCCATTTCCATTTCATTTCCATTTTATACATTGTATCTCTTTGTATTTGGGTACCTTGCCATTTGCTTCTACCAGTGTATTCATTCTCCTTCAAGGGGCATTATCCCACATATGATGTACTTTTGAGAGCCCCCTCCAACTCTACATAAGGAGCTCTTCTCCCCTACTTTGTACTTGGTTAGAAGCTTGAGGAACCTACTCCATGATCTTGGAAAGCTCACTCTAATCCATGTGAATTTTTCCAATTTGTGGTCTACTTACTTTTGAGTCTCACACTCTTTCATTTATTGAGTGCACTTTTCTTTTCTTTTCTTTTCACATCTGTGCATGTACTCTCTAGATGGTATCAAAGCATTAGGTGGAGGCCTTGGCAATTCATTTTGCGGTCATTTTTTGGTGGAGGTGGTGCTAGAGCTTGGTGGTGTTGCTCTCCACTCATTGAGAGAGGTCCTTTTTGCCATCATATGTTGCTCTCTTTGGGTTATAAGTTGCCCATTTTCCCATCCTCCCACCCTTTTAACCGCCATTTTTCCACCCTCCCAGCCTCTTTGTCATTGCATTTGATGATATTTTACATTGTTGTTGTCAGGATTGTGGCGTTGGTAGTAATCTCAAGTTCTTTTGAAGTGTTTATAAATGCTTTGGTATTTATTTTGACACATTTCTTGATTGTGGCTTAGTATCTACACCATTTGATCCAAATATCAAGCTCACACTAGAGGACTCATCATCCCTTGTGGATGTGCATGCTTATCAATAGCTTGTTGACTCTTTTATATACCTAATCAACATGAGTCCAAATATTGCATATGTAAGTGGTAAAATCAGTCAATTTGCACATCAGCCTCAATAAAACATTGGGATGCTGCTCAGAGATCAATTCGATACCTTCTCTTCACCCAACATCATGGTCTTTGCTATAGAGGGGTGTTGCTCTAGCACAATGGTGAGAACCACGTTAAGAAGCTTCACCTCCTTAATGTCAATCCGCGGAAGAGATAGGAGTGATATGAAGATCGTGAATGTGAGATGATGTGAGAGTGAAGGTGAGAAGCACAAAGATGCACACACACATACACACACACACAATGAAGAGACAAGCAAGACACAATGGAAGGTGAGAAATCAACTCTATTACTCAAGAACACTATTACAAGCTCAAAAGGACTCTAACCTCAAACAAGCTAACCTAAAAAATGAGCTCTCTAGCTCTTTTTATAGTTTCTAGACTAGTTTTGACCGGTTTCACATCTAGTGACCGGCATAGTTAAAAAATAGGTCCTAGATGCTATTTGAAAGGGTAAACGGTGTCTAAAAATAACCAAAATTGATACGCTTGTTCTACCTAAGCTCCTCAAGCTCGAGGACTCCTCGGCTTGCACAAAATGGAGCGAGAAATTAAGAAAAGGGTTTTTCTATGTTACATATGTTACATTAGTGATAAAAATCACTGTTGGAGGTTTTTGGAAAGTATTTGAAAACATACTTCTTTGAAAAAAGATTTGACTGGCTCCCTGCTCTGTCGTTACATGCTTCCGCGTCTTCTATGCCTCTGGCTGCTTCCAACACCCCCCTCCCTCTCGCTTCTGTCGTCCCTGACAGAACCTTGTTGTGAGGTCTGTCGGATATAGTTCTGTAGGAGGTCTTGAGCGAGGGTGTGCTCTGATATACGAATGCCTCGGGCCAGGTCGGCCTCGAGTTTCTCCCAGTCTATTGGTTGTGGTTCTTCCGGTGGCGGGAGCTGATAGTGTGTGGTTAGACCATTCGTTCACAGGCAAATAAGTGTAATAAATGTGTAGGTCTGCTTATGAATACCTCTGAATGGTATTCCCAGAAGCCGGTTGTGAACATCTCTTCGAACGTCTGCTTGTAGCACGCCGGTAAGTACTTTATTCTGCAATGCCAGGCATAACACACCCGTAGCGATGGCGTTGTACTCATATCATATACCAGATCGAAATTGCCATGCTCAAAGCCCAGGGTGTTTACATGAGGTGCCTTGATGCGTCGGAAGACTTTAAAAATCATTTGCATCATGTCAAAGATTTTGACAGACATATGCGCCGCTATATCGTCCATATGCTTTAATCTAGGGAGCCAATGGCGAATTGTAGCCATCATGTAGCCTACAGTTGGTAACTCGATGGGTGGCTTAAAATAGGGGTAATTCAACCAGTCCTGACACTGCTTATTGTTTTGTACCTTAATAGCAAAGGCAGTCTAGGAGCGGCGTCGTGGTACTGGTCCCCAACATGGGTTGTACTTTAAGTGCAAAGGTGCCTTTACCCATGTACTCATCATTTCTGGATACTTCTATAGTAAATCTTTTCGCCACTCTGGTTGATAGATCTCTCCTTGCTGCGCATCTAGTGGCAAACCATCCTCCTCGAACTGAGTCGCATGCGATGGTTTCTTACCTGTTTCTTTCTCAATGGCTAACTGGTATTCGGCCATTAACATAAAATATGGTTTATACTGTAGCTCATGCCCAGATATGTATCGTCGCGGGGCCAAATGAGCAAAGAATGGAGACTGTAAAATTCTTTCTTCTATCATCGCCATGACATGTAATTGTGCCTCTACTCTAGCTGAGTGCGTTGTTCCAAGTTCCTCAATTGTCTTCATCCACGCGGGGGTCGGGAGTTCGTAAGTCATCTGGCCTTTGGCCGTGACGCGTCCGCCTGGGATTGGTTGTGGCTTGTATGCCTCTTCAAACGTTTCCTCCACCGGGATGGTGACAGTTTCTTCTTCAACTGGTAGCTCAGGTGGGGAATCTGGCCTTGGTGGTGCTTCATATACTGCGATCCTTGATTCAAGGTTTGATACCTGGGCCCGTAATGCATTGAGTTCCTCTACGATGTCAGGAGAGGGGTCCACAGGGTGTGCCGGTGCTCGTAACTGGAGTAATTTATGATCTTCTTTGAGTTTCTGTAACTCCTCATTCATGCGGTCATATTCATCTAGCAATCTTACATGATCTTCTAACAGCATCCTCATCGAGTCTGAGGGAATGGCTTTGAACCTGCTAGGACTGAGTGGTTGGTCTGGGTGGTCGAGCGCTGCTTCTAAGTTTTCTCGGTTCTGATCCTGTAAGCGCTGGTTTTCTTCCTTGGCGGCTGCTAGGTGTCTTCGTAGTAAGCCCATGTTTTGTGTTAGCATTGCATTGCGGACTGTCTGGGCTGTTAATAAGTTATCCAGGTCAGCAGTGGCTTCCTTGGTCTTTTCTTCGCTTTCTAGTTCTAATTTATGATAGGCCTCTCGTAATTCCTGGTATCGGCTGTTCAGTGAGGCATTCTCAATAGACAATAAATTAAGCTGCGACTGTAAGTCATTGGTTGTCCTCTGCAGCTGCTGGTAATTATCGCCAAGAGATGTGAACTCATCTCTGACTTACGTCATACACATGAACATCTGTCGAAATGCATTATCTACAGGGGGTGATAGTATTAATGGGGTGCTAAATGAAGATGCAGTGAGTGTAGATGCAACGGGAATGGGGAATGGGGGTGGGAAGGTGGATGCTGTAGTGATTGTTGAAAATTGTGATGTGCCTAAAAATGTTTGTGCCATGAGTGAAGTGAGTGATGGTGCAGTGGGTGGTGAGATGTCCATGTCATTGGACGTGTCCAATGCAGTGACCGTGAATATGGGTGTGACCGTGGGTGCTTGTGCCGGTGTAAATACGGGATTTACAAAGGTTGAGGAGGAATTTACAGGGGGGTTGGCTGGAGCAGCTTGGTGAAAAGGGGAAAAAGGGGTTACCGTGGGTCGGGGAGGTGAGACTGGGGAGAAGGTTAATGGCTGTGGCAATGGGAAAAGGGGTCGTGGAGGTGTGGGGAAGGACGGGAAAGATCGATGGAGGAATGGGTTGGATAGAAAGGTGGGTGTATGAGGGGGTAGACTAGGTCTAGTGGGTGCGGGAATTGTGGGGTTAGTGGTCGTAAAGACGATTTCTGCTATGTCACCGGCGAATGAAGATGTTGGTCTGGGGGAAGGAGGGTGAAGAGGGGAGGGTGGATGGACTGGCGGTGATGGAGGAGCGGTTGGGGTGGTCGGTACTTCAGTGACTACTGAGGTATGTACATTTGTAGCGCGGGGTGGGGAATCTACAAGGATGGTTTCTGCTGCCAACGAGCTTTCGGGGACGAGGCGTGCCTCCCTGGCTTGTTCTGAAGACTGTGCTCCTGTTGGTACACGAATGTATTCGCCGGGCTTTGAAAGTAGTCGTACTCTGCGGGGGTCAAACTGTGGTAGTGGCTTTCTTTGCAAGTACCTGAGGGCTTCGTTGGAGCCTACTGATTTGACTAACTCTCTGAATCCTTTGATGTATGCGTCTTCGAAACCGCCTGTGACAAGTTCCTGTTCTATTATTGCTTGACTCTCTTCCTCAGTCAGCTTTTTGTGTGCCCAAACTTTTTCCATAGTTCTATACAGCTTCTTAATAGCCAATGTGTAAGCTGCTGCTTCGTAAGTTTCATCTTCATGGGTACTTGTATCACCATGTGTGTCTATTTGTTGGCCTTGACCATCTGTCTGTTCATGCTCTTGGGATTCCTGAGTTCCCTGGCTGACTTCGTCATCGCCTTCGTCGTCATCGGTTGCTGTTCTTTCGTCATCAGAGCTAGACACAATCTGTCCTTGTGGCTGATCCCTGGGTGTGGTAGGGTAGCTAGGCCTTTCAAATTCTTGAGAAAACAATTGTCCTTCTGAAAACTGGAACTCATTGGAGAATGCATCGGGCATTTCAAAATCAAAAGTTGGATCCATTGGTGCTGTTTGTTCTGCTTCTAAATGGGGTATTGGAAAAGAGAAAGCTTCCGCACCAACAGTGGTGGGAAGTTCGGTTGCCGTGGTGATAGGTTCTGTGGTTGTGGCTGCTTGGGGTGCAACAGTACTGGTGGTGCCCTCCGGCGTAACTGGTCTTGATAACCGTATACGAATTGGTGGTACCGTGGGAGTGGCTGCGGTTGGTGACTGTGCTGGAGATGGTTGTGGTGAGGGTGATTCTGGCACCTGAAGGCAGGGTATGGTTCCTCTCATGCGTTTTCCGGCTCTGCCTTTGCTAGACTTTCTAGCCTTCTTAGTGGTCCCTTTGAATGCTTTCAGCTCTTCACTGGTCATGGCACGCTCAATTGGTAAGTCATACGCCAAGCACATATATATGATCCTGGTGAGGGCGCAGCATCCATTGATTACCTTCTTTCGTTCCCATCTATGTTGTGCCAAATAGAGCTGATCAATTATCCAGCTAGCTAGATCAACCGTTTGAGGTCCAGTACATGCTAAGTATAATCCAAACCAGATTCTTTTGTGGGGCATGGTAAAACGATCCTGAGCTGGGAAAGCAAAATGCTGCATGCATATCCGCAATGGCTTGGAGAGCTAAGGGGTTATAGCTGAAATATCCTCCCACTTAGTAACATCACCACGTTTCATCTGCTCTGGGACTAGCCATTCTCTCTCCGTCGGAGTATGCGTTCCATGTATTTTGAGAGCTGCACGAATTAAATCTTTGGACAAATAAAATCTTCTGAATGGAGGGTCATTTACCAAGGATGGTAACATGAATGTTCCGGGTAGATCCTTGTTCTTTGAAGCTGTCAAGGTGGTTACTAGGTAAAAGGATCTGTAAAAATCGGGTTTAGGCAGAGGGTCACTAAAATATTCTGTAAATCCCGCTCGTGCCCAAACGTGCGTTAAATCTTGTGTATTCTGCAGTCCTTCAAATTCTCTTGAAAAGAACTGGTACTTGGTCCATGTGCGAAGATCAAATGCCAAATTGGCCTCAAATATGAAATCAGCTTCTGCTAATGGTCCTGCTAGGCCTTGAAACCAGTGAGAATTACGATGAATCTTCTCAGTATATCCTCTAGGAGGATCATCGATTGGCATGGGTCCTGGAAAACCTTGAAACTCTGGTGGTTGCATCGTAGGATAAGATTCCGCGAGTAATTCTCCAATATTGGCCATTGGTGTGCTTGGGCCAGCTTCTGATGGTCCTTCTTCGGTTTGCATGATGACTGACGAGCTAATGAAAAAGATCTGCTACAAAAGATTAGCACATTAGTATGGAAATTAATTATGATCCCATTAAGGTGAGACCGCAATCCCTTTCCATAACCGATGTGTAACCCGTGTAGCCAAGTGTCATGAAGTGATTGATGCAATGATTATTTGCAAAACTAATGCAGGTCTCTAGACACCTACATTGTCAGATTATGCATACATTTCCTGATGAGCTTTTATTATGCATGATGTGGGCTTTTGGTGTATGAATTTATACAAGGTTTGGTTGAGGGTGAATTATTACAAGGGTGGAGTTTAAACGGGGTGGGAGAATTGTTAGATAAGGGGGTACAAGAAGACGTCTGGATACGTTTCGGTATCCATTTCCTAAGAGTCTTTGAGTGGGTGGTGTGTTTCTGTTGAGGGACGAAAAGTGGTAACGGGTTTGGTGGTATTGAAGGATGGAAAGATTTCTGAGGGGTATATATTACATGGCTTGAGGGTTGGGCTATAATACATTGTTTGGGTACCCAAATCTGCATGGGTGTGGGTCGATTGATAAGATACTTCTTGGCGATCCAAATCTGCCGAGTATTTGTACTTGGGGAAGAAGATCGAGGGGACTTTAGATGCTGACTCTGCTTCTGTTGCAACTTTGTCCTGTTCTCGTCTGCAGTGTTGCCAATAGCCTGTGGTTGCTGTCCTTTTGGCACCCATATTTGTTTCGTGCCACTTGTTCTGTGATGTTGATACTGCTGCTTTCTTTGCCTTGTCTGGTGGGGTCGTCGGTCTGGGTTCCTCTGTTGTGGTTGACTCATTCGTGGTTGGGTTTGAGAGGTCCATTGGACGCTCTGCTTTGGAAAAGAAGGGAGATCCAACACTTGCGTGACCTGCCCATTAGGAAGTGATTTGTTATTTATCTTTAATCTAGGCCAGTCCGCAGCAAGTTTGGAAGGATGAGCACCGCAGGGTGTTGTGCTCATTTGGCCACTGATGCAACCCACCTGACTACTGATTGTGTCCATCTGCCCTAGCGGTTGGGTAGCTGCCCCTTCTAGTTTGCAGGAAGCCCCAGGGAAGATCTCTTGTCGTCCTTCTGATTGACAACTGTCCATAGCCAAGCCCGAGTGGGTTGGTGTAGACGTAACGTGACTGATCTGACCCAAGATCTCCCGGTCTTCCGTCGCATGCATTTCATAGGGTCTAGGGTTACAAACCTCAGTTGGAATGCCGTTAGGGAAGTCAAGCGGTATCACTCGCTTCTGTTCTAAGGTTCCAATCTGTAAGGAGCCTTGTCTAAGATTTAGGTCCACTGAGTGATCGTATAGCCAATCTTGGCCAAGGATTAGGGGTTCTATCAGGTCGTCATCATGGAACACTAGTAGCTTCGCTGTCATGGTCACTTCCTTAATGAGGATAGGAAGGTCCACCTCACCCATGCAAGGGGTTTCCATGCCTCCTAGCCCTATGAGGTATGCCTCAATTGGCCGCATTTCTATTCCTGAATCCTTATAGTGGGACCATCTAATCGCACTAGTCGCAGCACCTGAGTCAATTAAAGCCCTGAGCTCTTGGCAAGGGTTGTCGTGCTCTAGCCTGACTGTAATGAATGGTCTCCTGTCCACTATACTAGGATGAGTGGTTGACTTTACTTGACACATGGCCATGGGATATCTGGGTGTAGTTTCCAGATGGTTATAATGTTCTCTCCCTAGTCCTTGTCTTCTTAACTTCATGCGTTTAATGCGTTCTATTGCTTCTGCCTGAGCTTCCGCTCGTATTCTATTTTCTTCCTCCTTACGCTTCTTTGCCAACGTGAGTCGTCTAAGCATATCCTCAGTAAGAGGTTCCTGATATAGCTTGACTGTACAACCACTAATATAATTAGGCATTACGTCTCCTTCTAAGGTGGCTAACTGTACTGCTCCACTTGTTGAGAGTCTGTTAATGATCATAGGTCCATAACCTCGCTTTTCTAACTTCCGTGTGTGTTGTTTCAACGTATATACTAGAACTAAATCTCCTTCTTTTAGGCCTTTATCTTTCACATGTGCATCAAAATATGCTTTCTGTCGCTTCTTCGCTGCATATATTCCTGCTGCTGCCTTTAGCCTGGCTTCTCCTAATCGTTCCAAGTCCATTATTCTTGCTGATAATTCATGGCCGGTCCACCGATGTTCTTTTGCAACCTTAAGGGTCGGTATCAAGAAGTCCAAAGGAAGCACTGCATTCTGACCAAAAACCATATGAAAGGGAGTTGCATTGAGTACGGTCTTGTAGGCCACTCGATATGCCCAAACAGCATGATGTAACTGTTTGTCCCAATCTGAACGTTTGTTGTTCACGAGTTTCGTCAGTACGTTACAAAGGATCTTATTAGTGCTTTCAGCCTGACCATTGGCCTGAGGATGATATGGTGCGGATTTCTTGTGAATCACCATAAAATCCTGTAACAAATATTCAATGACTTGGTTTAGAAAGTGAGTGCCTCGATCGCTCACTAACTCTATAGGCAGTCCATATCTTGTAAAGACATTCTCAAATAAGAATTTTGCAGTTGTGTGTGCATCATTCTTTTTTGTGGCTTTTGCCTCTACCCATTTCGTAAGATAATCCGTGGCAACAATAATGTATTCCGCATGTGCACCTTTTGCAGGGGGGTTACTATACCCCACTTAGAAAATGCACGTCCGCCCATCATGGGTTTCAATGGCATTTCATCTCTGCGAGTAGGAAACTGAGTTCTTTGGCACACATCACATCTCTTTACATAGGTATGAGCATCCATGTGAAGAGTGGGCCACCATAATCCTGCAAAGAGGATGGCTTTGATTATCCTTTCAGGTCCAAAATGACCTCCTGCAACTCCTTGGTGTGCAGTCTCTAGTATGCTCAGATAATCGCTTTCATGAACACATTGTCTTAGATATCCATCTCGTCCTCTTTTGTATAGATTATCGCCAATAAGGGAATAATCTTGAGCTTCCTGCTCTAGACTGCGTTGTCGTGCTAAAGTCATTCCTTGAGGGAATGTCTTCGTCCTCAAATATGTCACTAATGGTTCACTCCAGTCTGGTGTGAGAGACACGTGATATAATGTAGCATGCTCTACTGGTGGTCTTTCACAACAAACATTGCATTCCTTACACAACCTGTAGACATCTGCTTCCATCGTAGGCCAATATACTCCTAATCTATGCAGAGTCTGTAATGTTCGATGTTTTGAATGATGTTGATTTAATGCACCTATGTGTGCTAATTGCAACCAATTCGCATGTTCTGATTCATCTACACAACAAGCAAAAATCTTTTGATTATCCTATTTATATATGCTTCCTGCTATGATTTGATATCTCTGAGATTTGGTAATCTCTCCTTCTTTGATCTTTGGTCCATATGTGAGAATAGGGACTATAGGCTTAGCCCATTCTGGTGCTATCTCAAGATTAAACAAATAAGCATCTGGTAATTCATCTGCTATTCCTTGAGGAGCTTCTCCTGAGGTTAATCTCGAAAGGTGGTCAGCTCTAAGATGTGTCTTTCCTTTCCTGACTACTACTTCAAAATCATACTCCATGAGTAATAGAAACCAACGTATCAGTCGTCCTGTGTTACATGGTTTGTTGACTAAGTATAATAGTGCTTGATGATCTGTAAAGAACTTGAATTTGTTGGCCAACAAGTAGTGCCTAAACTTCTTTACTGCGTAGATCATCCCTAATCCTTCTCGTTCCGTCGTGGTGTAATTTCTTTCTGCTGCGTTCAATTGTCTGCTCGCGTAAGCTATGGGGAGATCTATATTACCTTCATTCGTGGGTTGTGCTAACACACATCCTATGGCGTAATTGGATGCATCCACATGTACATGGAATGGCTTACTCCAATCTGGGGTAGTCAATATAGGTGCTGAGCACAAACGTCTTTTAAGTTCGTTGAATGAATTCTCACATTCTTCTGTCCATTCAAAATTGGTTAAAAGAGAGTACAAAGGCTTGGCTATGATTGCATACATGTGTATGAATCTCCTATAATAACCGCAATGGCCCATAAATGCTTGTACCTCTTTGATGTTCGTCGGCCTAGGTAGATCTGCAATTACCTTCACTTTTTCCTCATCCGTAGAGATTCCATTTTTTGACACAATGTGTCCTAGAATTTTGCCTTGTCTGACAATGAAAACGCATTTTTCTGGGTTCAAACAAACCTGATATTCTCGACATTTGTCAAATATTTGTCTTAACTCTGGGATATGCGTCTGCCTGATATTAGAATGAGCACATATGTCATCGACATAAACTTCCAAACTCTTGCGTAAGAATTCCTTAAAAACATGACACATGAGTCGCTGGAAGGTGGCGGGTGCATTTGTTAAGCCAAATGGCATTACACGAAATGCAAATATGCCCCATTCAGTGGCAAAAGCCGTCTTGTGTTGGTCCTCTGGAGCAATGGCTACTTGATTATAGCCTGAAAAACCATCAAGGAAGCTGTAAACTTCCTTGCCCGCGACTGTTTCCAAAAGATGTTCTGTGATAGGAAGAGGATAACTGTCTCTAATCGTGGCGGCATTAACTTTTTTAAGGTTAATACACACACACAATTTTCCATTCTTCTTGGGCACAACCACAATGGGAGATACCCATTCGGTATGCTCAATCTCATAGATGAATCCTGCTTCTATCAGCCGATCTATCTCCTCTTTAATCTTCGCAGCGTAGTTATACGTGTAAGGTTTCTGTTTCGTAGGTTTTGCATCTGGAGTCATAGGGATTCTATGAGAACATATATCTGCATCTACTCCTTTCAAATCTTTGTAACTCCAAGCGAACACATCTCTATATTCGCGCAATAGGGCAACTAATTCTTCTTCTTCTTCCTTTGTCAAATCATGCCCTATGTATGTACATTTTTCTTCTTCTCCTTCTATAGCAACTATTATTTTCTTGGTTTTCTCTCGGTTATCATATACTTGTCCGTCATTCGCCTTTCTATTAGGCATTCGTACCATGATTCTTCTATCTTCGATTTCATATTTCTTGAAATTCTCGGGTACTTTAAATAAAGATTCTTCTTTTTCTGACATGGTTTCTTTCTTCTTCCTTTTCTTGCCTTCACTTTTGCTAGTCACTTGAGTGGCTATTATCACGTCATTCATAACTTCCTCGTGTCTCTGAGGGTGAGTCTCTACTTCGTAGAAATATTCTTCCTCTGATGCAAAGGGTGGGTCCATGATAATTGATTCTAAATCGAAATCGCTTGCATCCTCAAATGCATCAGTGTTAGGTTCACACTCTTCTAAAATTGCATCGCACATGATTGGTTCTATCGTAAAAACTGAAATGTCATAGCCATCCTCGTCACAGTGGGGTGTCCATTGTTCTTCATTGATGGCTACATCCATGGTTGCTAGGATTTCTGCCCAACCATGGGGTTCAAACTCTTCGTCAGGGAATACTACGGGTGCGTAGGCTGGATCTTGTAGGGTTCGTGGATGTTGTTCTGCACCTAAGGTCCTTGCTTCTAATCTTTCTTCCTCTTGTTTTGCAACTTTACACGTCCATAAATGAGTATCCTCATGCAACCAAGAAGGATCTGATTCTAATGAGTGCACAGATTCTGTTTCTACTTGAGTCTTATGGATGGTATTCCATTGTATTGGGGGTACGTCTCTATGTGAATAGTCTTTAAGATTGACTTTGGTAGTCACTCCTAAATGTTGCAAGTACAACGAATTAGTTCCCCAATCTTGTACAATTTGCAACTGACGCATGAATGGTCATCCCAATATCATCTCATAAGCATGATTTTTACTAAAATCACAAATGGCAAAGGTATGCTCAAATTCTACACCACAAGTGGTGAGAGATATGCCTTCTAGTAAGCCTAATGGTTTTTCTATGTGTCCGTCAGCCATTTGTAGCTTCATCCTGGTAGATCTGAGTGCTGGCTTACCCCAACGTTTCCATAAAGCGGTGGTAGCTATGGCTACGCCGGCTCCTGAATCTAAGATGGCTTTCGTGGTGTGCCCCTGATGGGTTATCGGAAGATAAGTGTTACCTTCCTCTCCTTCGCTTACATCTCCAATCTTTTCTACGGGTATCTCTGGTACCTTATTTTGTGATCCTATTTGTGAGGGAGTAGTAGCAAGCTCAGGGAATTGATTTGCTACATGTTTCCACAATTCTGGTTTTACCTTCAACAATTCCTCTAGAGTGAGATTACATTGTACTTTAGTATTCTTGATGACTTCCGTGTTTCTAGGGATTACTGATTCTTCATTCCTCACTATTATCGTGGGTGCTCTCATACTAATAGACTTTGCTTCCCAAGGTCCTGTGAACTGAGGTAATTCTTGTAAAGAATTGGATTCAAAAGCTGTGTGTTCACTCAGTTGTTCCTCCTCTACCTCATTGTAAATAGAGGGGATGTCTTGGGGAAATTGCTCCTGCAAGTCATCTATTTCTTGAATAGGAGGATGGGTTCTTTGTTCCTTTCTCCATTTCTCTTCTTGGATTTCTCTCAAAAATTCATGTGAATATTTATGTATGGAAGACAAATTGTCTTGACTTTCTGTATTGGGTACTTGAGACAGGGATGGTGCATTCCTTTCCTGTGTCTCTGGGACAATGGTGTTCCTATGCTGATCCTTTTTCTCTTTGCTCTCTATCAAGTATTCTAGCCTCTCCATTAGTCCTTGAAAGTGTAGTTCCGGTTTTGCCATGTTATTCCAATTAAGATATCTAGAGGCTTCGAACAAAGCTTGTGCTAGTTCTACCATCTTCATGCAAACTTTAGTTCTCTCAATTTCTAGATCAGCTCGAGGGTAGTTTTTGCTCATTTCAGCTTCTTGAGGTCCCTCCTTTAATCTAGCCTGATATGCACAAAACATCATGTCTAGATTTTCTGGTATGGGTTCCGCTAAAACTGATCCTGATTTCTGAGCTGGATTCTCTTGATTCAAGTCCTGTGAAGTCAATTCTAGGATTTTGGCTCTACATTCCTTTAAACTTCCTTCCAACTCAGTTATCTTTTTACTCCATTTTCTCTTAATTCTTTCTCTAGAATCTTTCCAAGATTTTGTCTTTTTACTGCTAGATTCTGCAACTTCACTACTTCCAGCTACTTTCCCTTGATTAAGCTGTTGGTTCTGTAAGAGCACCTGGGCTCTTGTGATAGCTTGAATAGGCACGTATGTAGGGTTGGATCCATCTGCGTTGTTCACAATACCTATCACGTTGATCGGTGTCACATTCGAAGCGTTAACTGGATTTTTAGGACAATCTTTGATTATGTGCTCTTTGCCACAATCAGCACAAAAGCCTTGGATATTATAGTACTGTGATTGTCCTGCTATCGGGGGATGTGGACAATCCTTTATGAAATGATCTCCTTGGCACCTAAAGCATGGTCCTCTAGGGCCCTGTGGTCTCTGTTGTCTTAATTGGGGCAGTGGGTTTGGGTTTGTGTACATCACATTAGCATAGTCTGGCTCCCAACTAGGTTCCACTGGTGGACTATCGTAATGATATGTCTCCACATGTTCTGGTGACTCCGTGTAATAAGCGGGTGGACTATCTACATGCGTAGAGTCAAAACTGTTTGAGTTCGGGTCACTCTCTATGATCAAAGGTGAAGAAGGCACTAAGGCCCTACTTAGGTTCTCTTCTGCAACAGCATATTTGACTGAGATGACATTCGCTGGTGGGGGTGGCTACTGAGCTAAGACGGTTTGAGGTCTCTGTTGAGCCTGGTATGGGTAGTTCTGAGGAGGCCTATAGTAATAAGGCTGAGCATTGTATTGGCCTTGGTACCTACCTGGCTGTGGGTATGTTTGCGGGTAGTTCTGTCTCACGGTCTGTTTGTTGTATGGGCAGTCCTGAGCCGTATGATTCGTGTATCTTCTCTCAATTGTACAGTATTGGCCACTAGGGTTGGCTTGTGGTTGTGGTGCATTGGGACACACATTTGCCATATGATCACCACCACAGGTGTAACAATGCTTGTTTGTTAGCACCCTAGGTTTACTAGAAACTCCTAGTTTCTGAGCCACTTTTTCTGCTAGGTCTTCTATTGAGCTAGACAATTTTGTGGATGCTAGAGATGAACAGTCTGAGTCCTTATAGACCTTTGAGAGTTCCAACTCATCTCCTAAGTTGTCCTCAATGTCTATACAAATTCTTACACATTGCTCTAGCGTTCTGGGTTCTTTTAGGTACATGTAGGAGCATAGTTTAGAGCTCAACAAGCCATCTAGAAACAATGACACTTGCTTGGCTTGTGAGGGTAGCTCTTGCATTGGACATCGTTCAACATATTGTCTAAACCTACGTCCTGCCAGTCTAACTGTTTCCTGAGGGGTTTGTTTAAAGCTATGAATCAACGAAGACGTGTCATGTCTAATCCCACTTTTAGAGAATTCAGTGATGAATGACTCTAAAAAGTGATGGATGTCTCTAAATTGCCTTTGTTGCAAAGGTTGGAACCAAGTTAAAGCGGTATTTTTTAACGTTAGTCCAAATGCGTTGTATTGCGTGAACATGTCTTCGACTTGTTCTGCTATTAGTACTTGCTTGAATTCTGTGACATGGTCATAGGGATCTCCTGTCCCATCAAAGTAGTTCTTCATGGATTTCACTAACTGAGTGGGTCTCAACATTCTTGCGTGTTCATGTGGTCTGGGTAGAGGAAAATCATCTCTACCACCTGGTATTCCATGATCTCTTTGTCTATCCGCTCTATTAGTGTCCATGGTTGTTCTATCTCTCCCCATGGGGTGATTGAAGCTTACTTCGGGTCTTTCTTTATTTTTCTCTCTTTGATTTCCATGGGCTAAGGATGTTCCTGCCCCTTGTTGGCTTGTATTCATGTTTGTTCTAGATAGAGGGAATACCAATTCACCTCTCCATGTGTATGTGTTTTTAGCGTGGTCAGGCACCACAAAGACTCTTTCTGAAGTCTCATCCAGGTATACAACCTTTCCAGGTGTATCCGGGTCCTTGAACTCGTATATAGTGATGATACCTACCTCACTAAGTAGTTCTGTCTTGTATCTCCAAAAGGCTTCATCAGTTTCTTTATTTACAAACAACTCTATGCTTCTGTTGTCCTGAGGGATCCATTCTGGGATTAGTACTCGTGTCAGTACAGATTTCCCTCTAGGTGTTCTAGGTTCTTCTAATGGTTCCTTTCCTTGAGATTTAGTTTCCGTCTCTAGCTGAATCACGCCAAACTCATTGGTATTGTTTGGCTGCGTACTTAAGATGTACATTGTTCCTTCCTTGTCTATGTACGCGTCTCTCTCAAATTTCACCACTGGACGTTCCAATCCAATGGGTTGATCGGGGTTGTGCATTTGCACCACTTGCCTTCGCAAACCATCCTCATAGATGCGAGCATCTAATCGGTTGGTTCGGAGAAACTCTAATTGAGTCCTATAGGGTCCTTTTGGTTTTTCTAAATAGGCTACATTCGACCCTTCTTCTGGTCTTTCTGTGCTAAATGCCATTTCTGAATCACTCGTGTCTGAGTTCTCGTAGGGGTAACTAGTGTTCAATTGTTGAGCCCACGATCGTGCAGTAGTTCTTACACTTGCCTCTGATGATCTAAGGCTTCGTCGGTCTGACTTACCTATATGTTTGCCCGATCTAAGGTTCATTAATTTTGTTCCTTGCACACTCAGTACACGCTCAGATCGTCAATGATTCTTTGTTATTACTTTCTTGATTCTTTTTAAATTTCTTTAGATTCTTGTCTTAATGTATGCGTCAGGAATTCGACTTTCCGTGGTACTTTGAGTTCTCGTTCCGTCAGACTTATGTTCTTTCCTTTAGGTTTTCGTGTCACACACCTTTGTCTTTGGTCTTGGACTTGATAAATTTAATTCTCTTGAACTTGAGGCGTTCCTATCGTCTTTAATCCACAATACTACCATTTATCCTAAGCTAAGAATTGACTGAGGGGGTTGAGTAATCTTCCAACCTCGAGTCAGCTTTTCTGGTTGCTCTGATGCCCAAGAAGCCGCGCTTCCCAAGCTTTATGCCCTTCACTGCCTTGCCTTGGTTGCCTTTGATTGCCCTTGCTAGACCTGGAAAAATTCGATATTAGACCAATTCACAGTTGGATGATCAAGCACTTGAGTATATACACCTTTTAAGTCCCTTCCCTTTTGCCCAACTTTTTAATGTTTGCCCCCTGGCTTCCTAGTCCCAAACTAGGTCAACCTCAAAATAGCTTATCTAAAAATAGACGTATCCTTTAAGAAAAAAAACAGTTGAGGTCACGTAGTACTCGTAGAGAGCTTTCTAACGAGCTATTAAGCTCAAAAAACGGACTTCGGATGAAAAAGTTATGACCGTTTAGGCCCTGGGGGGTAAAAACTGACAAACAGGTTTTTCTCCAAATATGAGCTAAGGGGTCTCCTATGAGTCTAATCACCCAAAAATTTCCCAAAAATAGCCCCAAAATTGGCCAAAAAATGAAACCCTAAAATTTGCGATGGGGGTGCACAATCGCGATGGTCTGGGACCGTCGCGATGGCGTGAGTGTGAACCGTCGCGATGGTCTGAAGTGCACGGTCGCGATGGTCCAAAAGTGAGCAATCGCAATGGCGTGAGTGTGAACCATCGCAATGGCTCGATCAGGCGGACAATCGCGATGGCGTCAGTCAACGGTCAACGTGGACAATCGCGATGGTCCAAAGTGAACCGTCGCGATGGTCACATATGCGATGGCGTGAGCCAATCGCGATGGTCCAGGCACGATGGCTTGAGCCAATCGCGATGGTCCAAAATTTGAGTTGTCGCGATGGTGTAAGGGTGTCGTCGCGATGGCGTGAGGTGCGAGCCGTCGCGATGGTCTAGCTTGCCACGTGGCACCGTCGGCGCGATGGCGTGAGCCAATCACGATGGTGTGGGGTCAACCGAACAATCGCGATGGTCCGCGAACCGTCGCGATGGTCCAAATGAACCGTCGCGATGGCGTGAGACCGTCGCGATGGTCCGGCCGAGCCGTCGCGATGGCGTGAGCCTATCGCGATGGTGTGACACAATCGCGATGGTCTGAGACCGTCGCGATGGTCCACCAAAGTATGATTTTTTGCAATGCAAGTATGGATTCCTAGAGGTGCAAGTGTGCTCTACACGCTGGTGTGGTCGCCTTCTTCAAATTCCGAACTTTGCAGACCATCGCGATGGTCTGACACAGTCGGAAATTTCTCGACAGAAACTGAGAATTTTACCTTTTCCAAGCTTTCCTGATGCACTGGAGCTCTGTACCTGCAAGAAAACTCAAGAAGACAAAAGCACATGCAAGCACAAAAGCTCTCTCTCACTCTCTCGCATGCACAAATGAGGGGAATGGGTGGATATGGTGAATTTTCTGATTTTTTTGGAGATGAAGATGATGATGGTCTTGCTATACTCTTACCATCACACATTCGTCCTAGACTCGATCCCTGGCAACGGCGCCAAATTTGGTGTTGCTCTAACACAATGGTGAGAACCACGTTAAGAAGCTTCACCTCCTTAATGTCAATCCGCGGAAGAGATAGGAGTGATATGAAGATCGTGAATGTGAGATGATGTGAGAGTGAAGGTGAGAAGCACAAAGATGCACACACACATACACACACACAATGAAGAGACAAACAAGACACAATGGAAGGTGAGAAATCAACTCTATTACTCAAGAACACTATTACAAGCTCAAAAGGACTCTAACCTCAAACAAGCTAACCTCAAAAATGAGCTCGCTAGCTCTTTTTATAGTTTCTAGACTAGTTTTGACCGGTTTCACATCTAGTGACCGGCATAGTTAAAAAATAGGTCCTAGATGCTATTTGAAAGGGTAAACGGTGTCTAAAAATAACCAAAATTGATACGCTTGTTCTACCTAAGCTCCTCAAGCTCGAGGACTCCTCGGCTTGCACAAAATGGAGCGAGAAATTAAGAAAAGGGTTTTTCTATGTTACATATGTTACATTAGTGATAAAAATCACTGTTGGAGGTTTTTGGAAAGTATTTGAAAACATACTTCTTTGAAAAAAGATTTGACTGGCTCCTTGCTCCGTCGTTACATGCTTCCGCGTCTTCTATGCCTCTGGCTGCTTCCAACACCGGCATCAAGCTCATCAAATATTCATATTCAGATTGGGCTAGTGATCTTGATTCCCGACAGTCTACCTTTGGATATATATTCTTGGTTAGCTAAGGACCTATCTCTTGGGCAAGTGAGAAGCAACCTACAGTTGCAGTGTCATCCATCGAGGCCAACTACCGAGCATCGACCTTTGCAGCATCTGAGGCCATCTGGCTTTGATGATTATCATCTGGCATTGGTGTTTTGTAGGGTACTCGGACATGCATCCACACTGACATTTAGTCATCCATGGCCATTGCCAAGAATCCAGTGTTCCATGCTCAGATGAAGCACATTGAGATCTAGTATCGTTTCATCTACAAGAAGCTCATATCTTAGGTGTTATCGTTAGGGTTCATGTGAAAGGCCAAATGGCCACCGAAAACTTCTTTGTATATGTTCTTTAATAAAACATATAGTGTCCTAGTTAGCCATAGACTATAAGTTTGATCACATTTTGTAACACCTAAGAAGTCTGTGTTCGTGCTCCCTATGTACTCTGTTTTTCTGTGTATTCTATAGCCTTTGTGCAGAGTACCCTATGTTATGCTTCGAGCTCGGTTTTCTACTCCAAGGATATTGTCGTGAGCTCTGGAGAAGGAGAGTGCACTATGGTGCATCGCCATCAAAATACTTCACTGATATCAAAGCATTTTGACACAAAAGCTTTGTTCCTTTTGTGCAAGCGAAGTGACCACCCACCCGCCCACACAAGGCTTTCTCCAGGGCTTATGATGAAGGCAGTGACCAAGGCATAAACCTTGGCATACCTTGTCACTCGAGTCACTGAAGTCACTGTTGGTGCCTTTGGTTATGCGCGAGGGAGGACCTCAACAATCAAGGAAGATAGAGGTACCCGGTACTTCCCAGGAGATCATCCATCCCAATACTGTTCCCTTTGAAGCTCGCTTAACTGTGGAAATATCTTGGCACTAAGATACACTTATTTAGTGTGTGAAGAAGGGGAAAGACTAAGTTGTTACACTTATGTGTTCCTCGAGTGGTTTTGATGTGAACCTTTTCCCTATACATGGGCACTTTTTACTCTAGTGCTGGCTAGAGGTTTTTTCCCCATGTTACCACATACTTGATACTCTCATATGTGGTGGTACTTTGTACTTAGGGATATTATTCAGCTCTTACTTCAGTTAAGTTATTTGTCAAAGAGAGAGCTATTCCAGCCATCATCTTCTCCGTGTGTCTTGCTATGTTTGTGCTCCTTGTGTGTGGTTCTTATGTGACTCTTGCACTTTGGCACACACCCAACAATGGTATCAGAGCAGTTTCAGCTCCTTCTCAAGTTTTGGTTCTTCGCATCACGGCACGCATGCACTTTAACAGTGCAAATCCACTTCAGAGCATAGAAAAGTGAATTTCAGTATCCAAGAGATATTTCCACCAGGTGCATTGGGGTTTTACCCCCATTTCAAAGCCATTCGTGCAGTCAGAATTGCCATCAAAGTGATGGTTTGTGAGCTGAAATTTTAGCATTCATTTCAACTTTCATCGAAGTGAAGATTTGTGAAATGGCGGGCAGCAATGACTTCTTTGGCATGCTTCAAGGTGAAGATAAGCTTGATGGGACCAACTATCCGATGTGATCTTACATGATGAAGCATGTTCTTGTTGCTAAACAACTTTGGAACATAGTGTAGATGTAGATCGAAGACTTGCAGGTTCTTCTACTGCACAGTCTACTATCACATATGGAGCTTCTTCTTCGAGTACAATGGTTTCTCCTTCTCCATCTACATAGGAGCAACTTAGATGGGATGGAAAATATGCTCAAGCTCATGCTTTGATTGCGCTTTTAGTGATGCTTCATATAGTTCCACACATTCGTTCATTTTCTACATCGAGACAGACATGGGACACTCTTGCTTCTTTGTATGTCGTGTAAAATGAAGCACATGTTGCATACTTGAGGAAGCAACTTGAGGATGTATGTATGGCTGAAAATGAGTCAGTGGATGTGTATGTGACCCGCATCAAGGACTTGAAAGAGCAATTGGCAAACATTGATGAGATTATTCCGGATGCATCACTCATTTCTACATTGTTGAAAGGATTACCGAAATCTTTTCAAAGCTTTGCTACTACACTCCATTTGGTTGCAAAAGGAAATCCTAATAGGTATGCATTTGATGAGATTGTGTCTCTTCTTTTGCAAGAAGAGCAATCTAGAGTGAATAGGAGTGGTTTGATTGAGGGAATGCAAGCACTTGCTATCTCACAAAAAGGGGAAAAGCAAGTATGGTTCAACTTTGGGCTCATCAAAACCAAAGCCTCAACCTCCCTCTTCCACTCATTCGTCTAATGATGGTGATTTGAAAAAGAAGAAGAGATGCAAATATTGCCGAAAGGCTAGTCATACTATTGATGAGTGTAGAAAGCTTGTTAAATGCAATGAAAAGAAGAAGGAATCCGGCATGTCTATTGCTGAAAATTCAGCAAATGTGAAGAATGATGAAGCTAACATGGCTCAAGATTTTTGGGCATGTGTTGTTACATGTCATTATGATGCTTCTTTGCATTCTAAATGTATGGTTGTGAGTGAGGCTGATTGGGATTGGTTCTTTGATAGTGGTGCTTCAAAGAACATAATATCATGCAAAAGATTTTTTGCCTCTTTGAAAGATGCACCCAAAGGAGGACATGTGGTGTGTGCAAACAATGCCTCTTATCTTATCATTGAAGTAGGAGAAATTGAGCTTAGGGCTGCAAATGGAGGTGTGATTCTCTTCAAAAATGCATTATATGTGCCCAGTATCAAGAAGAACTTAATTTCAATTCCGTTGATTGCCAAAGTTGGACTTCATGTACACTTTGTTGATGATAAGTGTATGGTTCATGATTTCAGCAATGGTGATGTTATCGTGATCTCCAATGCACTATGTAATGGTTTGTATCGCATGGATACATACAAGAGGGCTGTCTCGAATGCCTTGGTTGCTCAGAGTTCCTCCATGGCTGAAATGGAGCTTTGGCATGCTTGTTTTGGTCACTTGAACTTCAATAGTTTGCTTTACTTGCAAAAGAAGGACATGGTTATTGGTTTGCCTACACTTGAGTCCATTGAAAAGCATGCATGTGAAGGTTGCATTCTTGGAAAAATGCATCATGCTTCTTTTCCAAAAGATAGTCATACACATACTACAAGAAAATTGCAGCTTGTTCATAGTGATGTATGTGGCCCCCTCAAGAATCCATCTTTTGGAAAGCATGTATATTTTGTTACCTTCATTGATGATGCTATTCGCCATACATGGGTGTATCCTATGAAAGCAAAGAATGAGGTATTTTCTTGCTTCAAAGCATTTTTAGCTATGGCTGAAAATTTTTCTTCACAAAAGCTTTTGACTCTATGCACAGATCGTGGTAGTGAATACATGTCACATGAGTTTAATGCTTTTCTTCGTGAAAGGGATATTTCACACCAATGTACGGTGCCATATACACATCAAAATGGTGTTGCCGAACGTAAAAATAGAACTTTACTTGAAATGGCATGATGTATGGTTAAAGGAAAGCATCTTCCTGATAAGTTTTGGATGGAAGCGGTCATGTGTGCAAACTATGTGTTGAATTGCTGCCCTACAAAAGCATTGAGAGTCATCACTCCTTATGAGGCTTGGAATGGTCATAAGCATATGGTTAGTCATATGTGTGTGTTTGGTTGTTTGGCATATGCTCTTGTGCCATCAAAACAACGTCACAAACTTGATGACAAGGCAAAGAAATGTATATTTGTTGGTTATAGTGTTGAAACTAAGGGATATCGTTTGTACCATCCATTGATGAACACAATTATTGTGAGTCGAGATGTGGTATTTGCTGAAAATTCAGTTTTCCCTCTACTTGAATGCAAAAAATAGATAATAGTTAGCTCACAAGATGTGCTCGATACACTCATGCCTTTGTTCCAAAATGGTGAGCTTGACTATGACTATGTAGACCAGCCAGCTGAGGTTAAAAAGGCTGAAAAAATTCCAGCAAAATAGTGTTGAAAATGCAGAGAATTTCCAACCAAACATGGCTGAATTTTTTCAGCCAAAAATTGTCAAAACTGCTGGAAATTTCCAGCCACATATGGTTGAACTTTTGTGTCAAAATATGGCTGAAAATGAGCATGAAATTCAGCCCACACATGATGTACATATTGAAGAACCAAAGTGGCTGAAACAAACTTTGCAAGATAGCAAATTGAGTGCACCTTTACTTGGTAGAACAAGATCAAGCTCTCACCATGCATCAAGTAATTTTGTGGATTATTCTCTTATTGCTACAACATGTAATGAAGAGCCACTTTCTTTTGAAGATGCATGTGAAGATCCACAATGGATGAGTGCTATGCAAACAAAAATGGATTCCATACATAGGAGTAATACTTGGGAGTTATGTGAATTGCCAAAAGGAAAGAATGCCATTGGTAAAAAGTGGGTTTATAAGATTTAGAGAAACTCTGATGGTAGCATTGATCACTTCAAAGCTAGATTGTTGCCATTTTTTGAAAACTACTTCGAAGTCATATTACATTATTAAGAGAAACCATCTTACTAATCTGCCCATATTGCAAGGTTTATTCACCAAGTAGAGTAACACTTGATGGTCCATAAAAAATATACTTATTTGCAAGGAGTTAATGCCTAAAATTTTTAACTACATATACCCTACCTAATCCTTCTCTTTCTGTAATGGTAGAATTTCACTCCGCTTATTCCAATCTAGTGTGGTTAAGATTGGGGCTGAACACAATCATTGTTTAAGCTCATTAAAAGAGTTTTCACACCCATCGATCCACTGAAGGTGACTCAAAAGCTTTTAAGAGGCTTTACAATTATTGCATACATGTGGATAAAACATCGGTAACAACCACAATGTCCCATGAAATCTTGTACTTCCTTGACATTCTTTGGTCTGGGTAACTCAAAAATAGCTCAAACTTTATCCTCATCCATTGAGATTCCATTATTTGACACTATGTGTTCTAGAATCTTGCCTTGGTTGACCATGAAAACACACTTTTTTGGGTTCAAGAAAGCTTGATATTCTCTACACATACTGAATGTATTACCAAGTGAATGTGCAAAGATAAGTTACCCATTAGGGTTATAGGCGTATATAAAAGTCTGAGAAAAAAAACCTTCTAAAGAGGGAAAAAAGTGCTTGAGTGGTCCTAAATGTGTTCAAACACATCAGTACCAAAATATATCAACAAATCCCCCTTGGGAGTGATGCAATGAACAAGGAGCTGGCATTCATGTATAAGGACGAGCCAAGCTATGTGGAAAAAGATAAATCCACGAAAGGAAGCAAACCCAAAGCTTTGCAGAAAGCTTCAAAATTCTCCTTAGGCAGAGCCTTTGTGAGAAGGTCTATAAGGTTATCCTATGTGGGCACATATGCCAAAATGATATCTCAAGCAAAGAACCTCTCCCTGACATAATGATCTTGCAACTCAATGTCCTTTGTGCGAGCATGGAACATAGGGTTCCTCACAACTTCCAATGTGCTCTAACTATTAGTGAAGATGGTGATTGTAGAAGAATGATGAACACCCAAATCAACCAAAATGCATCTAAGCCACACACACTCAACAACCACTGTGAAAGTTGCCCTATATTCAGCCTCACAACTTGTTGGAGTTTGAGGTCTATGGAAGCACATGAACAAAACAAGGAAGACGAAGAAGCTTGGAGCAAAACACATAATACTGGATGTGTTATCAAATGAATATACAAAGATAAGTGATCCAATACAGTCATAGGGGTATATACAAGCCAGAAAAAAACTCCTAAAGAGGGAAAAAAGTGCACCTGAGTTCCTAAGTGTGTTCATATGCATCACTATCAAAATATATCAACAAATCCCCCCTGGGAGTGATGCAATGAACAAGAAGTTGGCACTCATGTATAAGGAAGTGCCAAGATATGTAGAAAGAGATCAATCCACAAAAGGAAGTAATCCCAAAGCTTTGCAAAAAGATTCAAACTTCTCCCTAGGTAGAGACTTTGTGAGAAGGTCTGCAATCTTATCCTATGTGGGAACACATGGCAAACTGATTTGTAGAGCATAGAACCTCTCCCTAACATAATGATAGTGCACCTCAATGTGCTTTGTGTGAGCATGGAACACATGGTTCCTTGTAACTACCAATGCACTTTGACTATCAGTGAACATGGTGGTGGTAGAAGAATGACCAACACCCAAATCAAGCAAAAGGTATTTGAGCCACACACACTTAATAGTCATTGTGAAAGCTTCCCTATAATCAGCCTCACAACTAGAAATGGCCATAGTAGGCTACTTTTTTCTCAACCAAGATATGCATGAGCTACCAAACATGAAGCAAAAACCACTGGTGGACACACGAGTGTCATTGTAGGACTAGAAAATCAAAGATCATCATTATTGATGCCACATGCATCACCAAGTGCCATAACATCCATAGGTGCATGATGACATATTTCAACACCCTACACGATATTCCACTTTTTCTATCGATGTATGATGTATCATATACGCCCACAACGGCTAGTTAGAACAATCACACTTATCCTACAACATACAAAATAGATCATTGCTTTTAGCCATGGCTAATGACTATAACATGATGAAGAAAATTGAATGTTTCTCAAAAAAGTTGAATAGAAATACCCAATCAACCTCCTTTACACCCGTAGCAGACTTTAAGGCACTTGCACTAGCAAACCAAAAGCTATATACATTTTTGGCACAAAAAGACAAAATTTCCTATGCAATCAATACAATAGTGCATTTGGAGGCCGAAAAAAACCCAAATCAAACTTTTGATGCCATAGAGTGAATCCATTTTGAACTCCTAATGATCTCTAGTATGCTCATCAAATTTCATGAGATTATGAGACTGTGACAAGAAGGTTCTCAATGATGCCCTATAGAAAGCGACAACTTGCTCTAATATCTATAATTTAAGGACATTAGGGAAAAAAAAGAACCCTGCATGGGCCTTGTAAGGATCCCTAATTTTTAGGGATTAAGTTTAATTATGTTCTTGTTTAAGGGGACAAAGTGCATTTAATAGGGAACTTTTTAGTAGGTTAGAGAAGGCTTTTTTAGCTTTACTAGGCCTCTCTCTTTCTTATTCTAGAGAGAGAGAGAGAGAGAGCAAGAGAATCTACTTTCCACATCATCAAACTCGTGCATGTATTTGAATAAAAAATGATTTTTAAAAAAAGTTTCATTTTCAATGTATATTAACTCAAAAGGGCCCATTTTTTAATATATATGTCAGAAGTCACTTTTTTGGGCCCACTTTTCAAAGTTTCTTTTAGAAAAAGTATAATTTTCAAACACACACATCAGTACCCAAATATATAAAAAATTTAGCCTCCATGTTTATCTATGCGTTCATCTTCTAGATTAGATGCAAAATTTTGTCATCAAAGAATTACCTTATCCATATTGGAAGTGCCCTTTTTGGGTATGTTTGAGTAGCCTTGGCGTTTTCTCATAGAACAATGGTGAGTACGACTGTTGATGCAAGGAAGGAGCTATAGAGTGGAACAATGGATTCTATTAATTCATAAGCATATAAGTTACAAAATTTCTTTACTTTCCTTCACTAGATCTAATTAACCAACCTCTCAAAATGAGCCTACATGTTCTATTGATAGTTTTTAGGCTAGCTTTGATCGGTTGCACATCTAGTGTCTAATATAGTTAAAAAATAGGTTCTCGAACTACTTTGGAGGCTTAAATGAGCTCCAAAAATTATTACAATTGGTATAGCTATTCTATATAAGCTTGCAAAGTTCTAAGATTCCTTGCCATGGAAAAAATGGAGCTATAAATACAAAACTAGATATTTTACAATGTGGTTAGTGATAAAAATCACTACTTTGGAAGAAAATATGGTTTTTTTGTTTCATAAGGACCATGGGGGTTCTTCACATGCCACCTCTTCTTCTATGTCTACTTGCGCTTGAGCTTATGCTAGTACTTTGAGCCCCTTGCCTACTATGACCACGGCCTTGTCTTCGACCAACACTCCCCTCCCTCTCGCCTATGACAAACTCTTGTTCTCATGAATAATGCATGTATGCTTGTAATAAGTCGAGTGAAGGGGTATCCTTGGTGATATTGATGCCATCAGAGTGCTAAAGATTATCAGTTACAAGCTGCTTTTTATTTTGTTTATGTAGAGTGATAGAAACGTAAGACATATTAGAGTGTCTCTCGATCATCAAAATCTTCTTCTGCAATTCTTCAAACTTTGTTTCAATCTTCTTCTTCAATCTGGATCTTCGACCTTGTCTTCAATTTGGTCTATAAAGAACATTAAAAAAACATTAGTATATGGTATTAGGGCTAAAGAAAACCAAAACCGAACGGTTAAGCGAAAACCTCTCTCTCTCTCTCTTCCACATTCTCTCTCCCTCTCTCATCATCTTTCAATAGAACAACAACCTCTAAACCCAAAGATATTGATCGTCCACCATTTTCTTCATTTGGTGCATCAGCAAAAGATAGAACTTTCTTTCAGTCAATGTCTATTATGAGTGATGAAAAGGTAGAGAGAAAAACAAAACATATACACATTCAAAATGTGGCCATTGAACAGTATGCTAGAAGAACCGAGCTGGGAGAGAGAACATTTTAGGTTCCAGTGCATTTAATCTTCAACATTGAAGACGTTAATATTATCTTTCCCAAAATGGTTGGTTTGACATCATCATGAACTGTGTTGGTCGTTTAACCATCATTTGACTGTTGAGCCCTATCAAGATTTAACCACTTATAGGTTAAAGAGATAGGCATTGGGAAGTTCATCTGACAAACCCTATGGGGTACTCCATTAGTAAGACAAACCATTTTACTAAATGTCTTGTATTGCAAGGTTTATTAATCAAGTAAAGCAGGGTTTCATGAAGAGTAAACAAATATAAATTATTGGCCAAAAGATATTGTCTAAAATTCTTTACTACAGATACTGTACGTAATCCCTCATATTCGGTTTTTGTGTAGTTCCATTCCGTAGTGTTCAGCTATCTATTGGTGTAGGCTATGGCTACATCTAAAATTCCTTTGTTGAAATATTTTGCTATCACATATCCAATAGCATAAGTGAATAGCATCCACAAGAAAATGGAATGGCTCATTCCACTTGGGAATTGTCAATATAGGAGCCAAGCACAATGCAAATTTCCATTTTTCTTGGGCAAACCTACGATGGGGGATAGCCATTTAGTATGCTTGATGTTGTAGATAAATCAAAGTTCTTTCAACTTGCCAATCTCTTCCTTGACTTGGGAATGTAGGCATCGTTATAAGTGTATGGTCTTTATTTGATGGGTTTTGGCGCTATAGTCATGAGAATCCTATGGGAGAAAATCTCTAGGTCTACCCCTTTAAAGTCTTTATACATCCGTGCAAAATATGTCTCTATATTCCAAAGTAATACTATTAATTCTTCTTTTTCTTCTTCTGGGTTTAAGTGATCACCTATGTACACACATCTTTCCTCTTGGCCTTCAAGTTTTATCTCTAATTTCTTTGTCCTTTCCTTGTTATTGTGAGCTTCTCCCATCAAAGCCTCACTCTTGGGCATCTCACTAAGATTTTCCTATCATCAATTTTATACTTCCTAATTTTTTTGGAATCTTCCTCTTCTAGAGTGGATTTCTTACTCTTCATCTTCTCTTTTTGACTTCTTACTATAGAGGTTATGGTTTCCTCTCTCTTGATTGTATCTTCTTCTAGATCCTTCGATGTTACGAAATACAAGAATTCCTCCTCAAATTCACCAAAGGTATCCAACATGATGTATCCTCTTCTTTCGCTTTGTTCTCTTCATGTACCATAGGTTCACACATGAAGAGAGATGCATTGTGACCATCTTCATCACAATGAGAGATCCATCATTTCTCATTGATAGCTCTGTCCCTGGTTGCAAGTATTTCTATCCAACTATGAGGTTTGAAATCTTCATTTAGAAATACCATCAATTTTCTTCTCTTATTCTTTGGCCCATTTTTCTTCTTGGATTTCCTACAAGTACTTTTGAGAGTACTTGGTGATAGAGGGATGTATTCCACACTCAATCAAATTGGGGACTAAAATTCTTGTTGGTAGAAACTTCCTCTCTTGTTATGAATGGAAGGAATCTCTTGTGGGGCTCAGGCCTCGTGTTTAGCCACCAATTGTTCATAATCGCTCTAAAACATCCGAAAAATGCAACTATGGCTTGATGGATTTTGAGAGATTGAAAAGTTTTCTATCTTTGAACATAACCCAAGCCAATTCCACCATCTTTACACATAATTTTGTTCTTTCAATATCTCAATCCCCTTATGGGTAGATCATTTCTAAGTTTTCTACACTTGGTTGTGCTTAAAGACGAGACTGATAGCCTTGAACATCATGCCCAAGTCTTTGAGGATAGGATTTGCTAGTATTGATCCTACATTAGGCAACTTCTCTCTCTCTCTCTCACACACACAAATGAGGAATGAATGGGGATGGGGGTATATGTCTATCAGAGTGATTTTTTGGCAAAGAAGGAGATGGAAGGGGGGCCGACCGTGTGGGGGCTGAATGGAGGTGGTAAGATTGAAAATGGAGGTGAAAACAAGCCAAAATATGGAAAAAAATCAAGAAAAAATACTTTCCAATGACTCCAACATCTCTTCTCTACTACTTTATCATCACACACTCACCCCTCAAGTAAATCTCTTTGGCAATGATGCCAAAAAGTTGTTTCCTCATAGAACAATGTTGATTACCAACATTGATGAAGATCTTATTGATAATATGAGAGTGAATATCCCTTTTGTATCTAGGAGACACTCCATTTCTAGTTCATTTACATTTTATATTATATCTCTGTGTAATTGGGTATCTTGCCATTTGCTTCTACATGTGTATTCATTATCCTTCAAGAGGAATCATCCCACATATAATGTACTTTGGAGATATCCCTCCAATTCTATATAAGGAAGGCCTCTGTCCCCATTTATAATTGGTTAGAAGCTTGAGGAGCCTACTCCATGCCCTCAGCAAGCTCACTCTAATTCATGTGAGTTTTTCCATTTCATGGTATACTCACTTTTGAGTCTCACACTCTTTCATTTTGTGATTACACTCTTCTTTTCATTTTGCTTCCATGTGTGTACTTTGTACATGGTATCAACGCACTAGATGGAGGTCTGGGTGGTGCATTTTGTGGCCATTTTGGTGGTAATGGTGCTTGATTTTGGTGATGTTGCTCTTCACCCATTTGAAAAAGCTTTTTGCCACAATTTTACACTCTTTAGGGACTCATTTTTCCCATTTGCCCATCCTCCTATTCTTCTTCTTCATTATTTTCCCACCCTTTACCCCCGTTTTTCCACCCTCCCACCCTCGATTGATTTGTTTGATCATCTCAACATTTTATAGTGTTTATAAACACTATTGAAGTCACTTTGAAAGCTCTACCACAACATTCAAGTATGTTTTTTGTGAGCACATTTTTCTATAATTCATTTTTGGTATTTTATCCATTGTAGATGTGAGTATTCCACTCATTCTTCCTTTTGATGAATGGACTATAACAATCTGGTTATGAATGCACAAAGGTCCTCTACCCATATGACTATGCCACATGTATCTGTTCACCTTGCACATTGGAACTTCTCTACTGAGTTCTATTGAGTGACTGATTGTGCAGTCTCCCTTGAGCATAGAGTAGCTCACCAAGGACCTTCATCACGTAGTCTTTACATCTAAATAGTTCACTATATAGCTAAGCGAGACCATCCATACTTTCTTGTAGTGACTTTGGAAAAGCAAGCTAGCCAGTCCTCAATGTGACATCTCACCCAATTTGCTTGTACTCATTTCTTAATTTTTATGAGTCACATTGCCATAACTCTACTGTTTCTTTTCACAATTCAGAGAGCTTCACCTACGAACAAGGATCTTCAATTGATCATAATTCGATTATGAACCTTGGCATCTTTTCTAGACTATCTTCTTTTGAATATCCAAATTGATTCTCTCTACATGATGAGGTTATATCTTGGCCAACTCTCTCTCCATAATAATACTTTGTCCTCTCCATTGGCATTAAGTACCAAGCATTGTACCCTCACCTAAGGGACTATCACTTGTATCTCAAGCATTACTTTGTCAGGTAATCACCCTCACTTATGACTCAACTTAGGCTCAAAGTAACACAACCTATCCTTGTATCTAAAGGTTCACTTTGTAATTTCCCAAGGGTATCTTCAGCCTCACTATAATCACTAGAGGATTACTTTGTATTCTTCACGGGGTTTATTTTTGAGGGTATCATACCCCAAATTTGGAGCCAAGTGCCAAATATTTTGTATCTCTAGTCATATAAAAAGAATTTTGAGTGTGTGTGCTATGGGAGGCTATTCTAACCCCCCCCCCCCCCCCCCCAAGTGTGTCTCTCTTTGATTACATTTTGGGCTATTCTAAGCCCCCATCCAAGGTTTCTCTCTCATCACCAAGTGCCAAGGCTACTACAAACCTTCCATTTTCTTTTCCAAGTTTGTAGATATTTTGAAGTGGTATTTTTTGCACACAATGTGTCTTTGGCTATGTTATTAAACACTTTTAAAATGCCACTTTTCCACTTGAAGGCATAGTTGAACATGCTTTTTAGCACTTCTCCGCAGCCTCTCTTGTCAAGGAAGTGTTCTTCAACTCTTGGTAGTTATTTTACCAATTTCAAGCACAAGTTGAATGGTTCAAGCTTTCAAGATCATGACCAAACTTACAATGTCTAAGAAAGAAGAAAGGTCATCATCTATGACTGATTATTTACCTTCTTAATGCCCATGTTTATGCCTAAGGAAGAAGGCTTAGATGGACAAAAACTATAATCTATGGAAAGATATCGTGCATGCATACTTGTACATGAATCTTCTCCATGAAGTTGTAGATGGGTCAAAGACCGAATGGTATAATGTCAAAGATTTAGAGTCTTGGAGTATTTGGAATGTCAAGGACAAAAGAGCATTAGGTCAAATTCCTCTAGCGTGTGATTGAATTGACAAAGGGTCATATAATTGCCTCTAAGACTTCTAAAGAAGCTTGTGACACTCTAGCAAGTCTTTATGAAGATAAAAATCCTTCAAAGATTTATGATTTAGAGGCCAAGTTTCACAATCTTTTTGTTCATCCTCAAGACACCATCACAAAGGTGATAGCACAGTTTGAAGATTATCAAAGAAAGTTAGCACTTTGTGAATGAAAGATCTCAAGTGAAGACACGACCATTAGATCGCTTAACAAGCTTCCTAGAACCTATGAAACATTTGTGATCACTCTGTACAAACGAGGTCAATAACTCACTTGGGAAGAAGTAAGAAGACGTTTGCTTCTCCATGACTCTAGGAAAAAGACTCAAGCTACACAAGAAACAACTATGAAGGCCAAGACTACTTTCAACAAGACAAGGTAAAAAAAGCACTCAAGAGTCTAAGGACATGGGCAAGAAGTTTACTTGCAACTTTTGTGGCAAGCTTGGACACATAGAAAAGTATTGTTTCAAGAAGAAGAACAAGGACAAGTCCAAGTCTACTGCAAAGATAGAGCATCAAACTCACTGCGCAAGTGAAGACCTATTTCTTATAACTAAACACAAGGCACTTGCCACATCTACTCCTAGCAAAGACTTGATTTTTGACAATGGGGTTTCCTCACACATGTGTAATGACAAAGAAGACTTTCATAAGTTCCAAGAGCATAAAGAAAAAGTGTATGCTGGAGATAACAAGTGTATTGAGATCCAAGGAAGAGGCAAAGTTCATGTAACAAACTTAGAAGGTGAGTCCAAGTCACTTAAAGATGTTCTTTAGGTACCGAGCCTTTGTAAGAACCTTCTCTCAGTGAAGGCCATTACTAAGTGCAACATGATAGTGCAATTCAATAATGAAAAAGTTCAAGTCATCGAGTCCAAAGAAGTCATAGATCAAGGATTCGAAGACAAAGATTTCTACAAGTTTTCAAGTCTCATGGCCAAGAATTCAAGCTTTAGCTTGTGGCACTTCAAATTTGGACACACCTCTTACTTAGCAAAGATCTCTTCAAGTCACCTTGACAAGGATTTACCCAGGATCACACAAGTATAGTTGAACTGGCAAGTATGTGCTAAGTAGTAATTTACCCCTTTGCCTATGGAAGCATCCATTTCCTCATCTCTTGAGCATCCCAAATCACTAGAAACATCTTGAAAGTTTGTGTTTTTTTGGTCTATTGCAACAGACCAAAACCATGATAAACACATGTCTATCACGATAGACTGAAATCCACGATAGAGTGAAACCCATGATAGACCCCGTCTATCATGAGTGACACCCATCTATCATGAGAGATCGAAATCTATGACAGATGATAGACGATAGACACTGGTCTATCGCGATAGACACTCATCTATCATGAAAGACATGATCCCATGACAGACACCCGACTATCATGATAAACATCATTTATCATGATAGACAACCATGCATGATAGGGACTGTTTATTGCGACAAACATGTCTGTTGCGATAGACACCGTCTATCGCGATAGAGAGCCAATTTTGGCCAAAAATTAAGGTTGTAATTTTTTAAAATTGGGGCTAATTTTGGGCATTTTTTTCAAGATCTTTTACCTACACAATTACATGAGCCTTAAAAAAATACACAAACATCCTGAGAGCTTTTTTTGTTTGTTTGACCCCAAGAACCTGAATTGAGATATCTTTTTCATACAAAATCCATTTTTTGAGCTCTAGAGTGTGTTGGAAAGCTCTTAAAAATAGTGTGTTGATTTTTAAATAGGGTAATTTGAAGTTAAACCTCATGTGGGCTTAGGAAACCAAGGGATATCTAGACTATTTTTTTATCAATACAAAGGGGAAAAAAGGGTCTTTAAACAATGCTTGAATCAAAATTGTCTGTCAATTGAAGTTAAATATTGAGCTAAACTTGAAACTTTTACATGTCCATTAAGATCTCTTGGAGCGGCCAAAGCAAGGTGATAAGTGCATTGCAAGCTTGGGAACTTGTGTCCTAGGATTTCAAGTGCCATTAGGGGAGAAGCAACTTGACGTGGGAAGCATTCTTAGCCCCCTGAGTCAATTCTTAGCCTAGGCTAAGCATGACTAGTGGTACTAACTAGTTAGGGTGACAATAAGCATGACATAAGTACAAGAAACCCTAATTAATCAAGTTCAAGTATAGTTAAGATATTGTTGTGGCAAAACCCTAAGGGAAAAGAATATAAATTACTCAAAAAAACCTCAAGTATGATTAAAAACTCAAAGTATTCCTTATGATGTAAACTATTAGACAAGAAGTGACCATCCAAGTAAGGTAAAAAGAACAAGTGATTGATACAAAAGAACTTTGCAACACGGTTGTACTAAAAAAGTCGGGGATTAATCGATAAGGCTTATGAACCTTAGATCAAGTAGGCATCTAAGATATTATTGACAAACCACTAGATCTTCTGAGGCTAGTGTCAACCATGCAACTAGGTCTTTGGCTCAACAACTGAGTGATTATCCCTATGTGTTGAGTTCAGAGATGAGTGACTCAGAGATGTCGTATAGCATGGAAAGACTAGTAGGTAGTTCCTGTGTTGCATACTAGAGAAGCCAAGAGGACCATATAAGAGTCAATTGGAGTCCATCAAGACCAAATGATTATGTGCTCGCATCTATGAGGAGGGTCATGGAAGATATGTTGTCCAACTTAGGAATCCAGTTGGAGTGGAACACCCAATGGTCAAGTTTGAAGAAGGCTCATAATTGATAAAGAGGGAACCATGTATCTGGTCACAAGCTTACCCAAGAGGACATACGAGTTTGGAATTGTCATTCTTAAGAAGAAAATGGAAGACCTAGAGCAAGGAACCCTAGGACAAGAGCCAAGAACCCCCTAGAGGAAAATCAATTTTGACTAGAGTGATCACCTGAGACCAGTGAAAAAACTAAGGGCGAATATTAGCCCAATGACGAAATTATAGAGAAATTTTAAAATTTTATCTATTCTGTGATAGTCTTCTATACTCAAAAATAGCCCAAAATTTGAACCTAATTTTTTGTGTAATGGTTTTTTTTCGCCATGTTCACGATGTCGAGCGTGCCCTCTACCTGATACAAATCGCCCTTGCTCTAGGCTCTGCCATGCGGCCACTTAGGGATTCGCCTTGACACTAAAGTTGACAGAGTCACCATTGTAAAGATCGAATTATAGCAGTAGGTACGTTTTCTGTTGTTTTTTTGTTCTTCGATACTTGATGCAAGGAAGTTGTGCAGAGCTCTCATCAGCGTTTATTATTCTATGCACTTCATTGTTGCGGGCTTCTCGTGCCTAACTGTTGCCTACGTTTTGTCATTTATTTTAAATTTCACCTCTTATTCATTGTTCTTTGTTCGATTTCAGACGATGTTTCTGGCCAAGCGAAAGGATGAAGCTCATGCAGTTGGTCCATCTGTCAAATAGCTCAAGAGACGTTGATCCTCACAGGAGAGTAAAGATTCTTTTTATGTCGTTAGTGGTACTTTCATGTGCGAAGTAATCTTTTAACATCACATCGATCAAATGTCTTGGCTTAACAAGAAACATATAACGTAATGATTGAATGCTCCTCTTTTCAACTTTTGATTCGTTTTCATTTTCAAGACAAAATGGACATATGAAGAAAACATACTTGTAGGAGAACCATGAGGATTGAGACATACATATTTTTTCTTCGGGCATTTTTTGATGCATTATCAACGTTTTGATGAACATTCTAGAGTCTCTATCGCCATAGAATAGTTGTTGATCGTGAAAGATCTCTAGTAGGATTCAAACCGAGCAAGGTAGTAGCTAAACATTTGATAAAGCATTTGTTTCTATCCTTGTTTCATATGTCCATCTAGACATTTATAGGTTTCTTAGATACTTTCATTGCTTTATCACTTCATGTAGATGGAAGAAGGACGAAGCAGTGAACGGGCTGAAGTTCCATCCACATGTCGTGACACATTCATCAAACTATATTGCTTCTGGTGAAAGAAAAGAACGAAGCTGTGAACAGGCTGAAGTTCCATCCACATGTCGTGAGTCGACTCGTGACACATTCATCAAACTATATACTTGATATGGCCTAGTGGCTGTTGTATGCCCTCAAGCATGTAGGAATTTGGGCCAATTTATATTTAAACATTTAGGAGATTCAAGCTCAGCGTCGGGTTTGCTAATCTATGGACCTTCAGTTTGTGATGAGCCTCTTGACTGTATCTATCAAGTGGATGCGTAGTTTATGGCTAAAATTTAGAAATATTTCAATCTTCTTTTGGGTTGGATATCTATGATAAAAGATCAAATTTTCCAGTAATAATATGATTAGAATGCCTATATTGATTCAAATATTTATCACTTAACAAAATATGGTGTTATTTGCTTTCAGCTCTTTTCTCTCCATATGCATCAATAGGTTCTTCGCAGACAAGAGCAGAGAACTTGACAGTCATTGTGATTGAGGTACCTTTCCCCAATGCCATCGTATACAATGTTTCTACCTCAGTATGTACTACCATCGAACTTTTTGCATCTATATGCATTTTTGATTTAGCAAAATGTGGTGTTGTTTGATTTTAGTTTTTGGCTCTTCGTATGCATCAAAAGGGAATGCAAAATCTTAGTTTAGAGTTTTAATTCCAGAGTTTGAATGCATTCATCCTGTTCTTTTTAACTGTTGTATTAGCAATTCTTGTTGATTCACTTGTTGATTCTCATCGATCCTGGTAGTTTTCACTTGTTGATTCTTTGTTCAAGTTTGTCCTATCTTTTGTTTGCATTTTGTGCTGATGGTTGTATGATCTTGTGGTTGACTAACATGAGCTTATAGTTGCATTTTTGTATGAGGGTGAATTTGGGGTTTGCTTGGATTTCTCATGGTATATATGATTGTTGAAGAACAACTGAGTATCCTGATTTGATTTGAAGATAAGGTGACCACATGCAGGCACTCACATGAATAAGAAAGCAGGATTAAAGGAAGGAGGTGGACTTAATCTGGTTGTTCTGTTTGAAAGCCTAAACTTGATGATAGTTCATTGCAAATAGGACACTGTGAATAAGCGAATCACTTAGAGGATATGAAAAGAATGAAATTATTTTGTATGGTTCAATGTGTGTCTCACACATTGGTTAGCATATAGCCTTTGAAAGCATTGTTACTCTCTGATGATTTTTGCAAATATGAGGAAATACTGCCACTATACTTGTACTATTTTGATTTCCAGATATACTATCTTAGTTGATAAAGATTCCTATTGGAAACATCTTTGAGAAATCATCTTTAGATTGTTTTGGGTTAAGTGTTTAATCTGCAACAATATTAACGTCTAGGCATGGTTGAGTTTATGATTTGAACATCACGGAGAGACTAATCCGTACTAAGGCTTATATAGGTATTTTTTGACTAACTGAAGTAGTTCATGATAAAAGTGCAATGGTGTTTAAACAAGCCTACAGAATAGAATTCCATTCAATTTAATTGGATTCGTGCTAGGTACCATGTATATGTACAAAAGAGAGTGCAGATCGATTGCATTTTGGGTTTGACAAGCTGCAAAGACATTGCATCAAACCAGATGATGTAACGCTCATTAACGTCCTCTCATCATGTGATCATGCTAGATTCATGGATGAACTCAAATTTAACTTTAAAGTCATGTCAATGCATGTGGACTGTGGTATTGGACTAGACCACGTAATACTAGCTGCATATGTAGAGCATGATCAGGTTGAAGAGGCTTTGTAGTTGTATGTGTAAATGCAAGAAGAATCTATAAGCCCAAACAAGGTAACTTTTTTGTTTGCTTTCCAAGTATGTGGAACCTTAACTAACAGAGAGAATGTTGTTATGCTGAATGGGCACCCCATCAAAGTGCTCTCTTTAGACATATGTGTATATATCTGTATTGTTGTATACCTTTGTATATATGTGTGTGAACATAGAGAGGAGGCGTTGAAGGGTATTGTGATTGGATTTGATGTGCTTATGAAGTTGAAAGTTAGGATGGCTGCAATTGAAAAGATTGGGCAGGCATTTTGGTATCTCTTAGAAACATTTGAAGGGCACTAGTCCAACATGTAACAGAGGTGGAATCCATGCCTTTGAGGCTTGCTGGATATGTTAGTGTCCCTTAGTGAGTTATGTAAGATTGGCAGGTGTGTTTTTGTATAGTTGCTTCATTTGTGTGTGCGTGTCTAGTTGTTGCAATGGATGTGATCAAATGCGCAACTAGATGTGGAAATGAAATTACTTTGATAATTGTAAGCTTTTCATGTGTGTATGTATTGATCTTAGGTAGATTGTGGAATATGTTAAGTTTATGTGTTAGTATACTTTGGTGGTGATGTGTGTGAACAATAGGATTATTGGGATACTATTGTTGTTACATGAGTACTAGCTTGCATCATTTCTAAGGGGGGTTTGCTAGTATAATCGAATCATGATGTCTATGAACATACTTAGGATTGCTAGGGTACTTGCTTTGTTTTTATGAGGTTTATCCCCCTTCACTTGTATATACACCCATAATCTTAACAAGATATTGTCTTTGAATATTCCACATTTAGCAATACATGGTGTGTTGTGCTCCTAAGCTTCTTCATCCTCTTTTTTGTGTGTGTTCTAGCTTCCCAAATTCCAATACCATTCTAGTGCTAGTTGATGCATTGAGTAAGATTGCTCATTTCATAGATACATAATGAGGGCTGCACAATTTGTTGATTTGTTTATTCAACATATATTCAAATCGCATGTGCTGTCAATATCCATACTTTTTTATGTAGATATTAGGTTTACAAAACACACTTGCAATATTGTTTTTTGCAAATTTAGGATTCTTCTAAGATGAATGGTGATGACCATTGTTGAACTAGAAATTGGATGAAGAGATTCAATCAGATTTTAGAGGACATGTTGAGGGCATACATGTTTCTTCAATCAAAAGTTTGCCTTGGTAGGTACTTGACATTTTCTCATTCAAACTATTGGGTCAATGCATTAGGCAATATATTGATGTTATAGGAGAAGGATTCAATACATGGAATGAAATCTGTATCTTTTTGCTTCTTGTGATCAAAAGCCTTGGTTTGATAGTGTGTTGCTTGTTCTTTTTGTTCTCAAAAGTTGCAAAATTTTATTGGAGAGATAAGAGTTGCAATTATATGTGCGTGTGTAGATATGCATATGCTCAAGTGTATGTATGTGTATATATGTGCAAGTGTGCATGTTATGTGGGTATTTATGTGTGCGCATTATGTGTGCATCGATGAATGCATGTGTCTCAATCCCTATGGTTAACAAAGGTGATAAGAAGTTTGACCAAGCAATGGAAGATGTAGCAAAATTGAAGAATTTTACAAAAGAAAGATAACCCTGCCTGAGACTGGATCCCACAAGATAATAAGAGCATATACTTATCATTGAATAGAGAAACAAATGAGGCATTCTAGAGATATAAACCCAACCAACCTAATGAAGTTGGACCATATATGAATTTAAAGATCTTGATACACTAGGAAAGGTGGTCTACTTAGACAACACCTCAAAGAGAGTGGTTGTGGTGTCAAATCAATGTAGGCATGCCTACACTTGGAAGGGTAACTTTATCTTTCCCCAACCAAGATCAAATGTCTCGTTTGACCACCAAGGAGCTAGAACATCCCAAGCTCATGGAACTTAGAATGAAAAGAGTAGAGAAAAACACGAGCTCAATTTTGTGCTTGGAAGAGAAAGAACTAGAGCAGAAAAGGGTAGAACAAATAATGAGAGGCATAGAGGCCCAAGAATTCAAAGAGGCATGGATGAGTTCCCCATACCAAGGCCCAAAGAAGATCCTAGGAGCTTGAGGCATACACAGTTGGTTAAGTCCATGAAGAACTTCTTTGATGGTAGAGGAGACCCATACAATCACATCATAGAGTTTAGACAAGTATTAAGAACTAAACAAGTCGAGGACTTGTTCACTCAGCACAATGCCTTTGGTCTAGCTCTCAAGAACACTACTTTAAACGTGGTTTTAGCCACTACATCAAGGTCAATTCAAGAATATAGAACAATTTCTAGAAGCATTCATTATTGAATTCTCCAAAAGTGGCATTAGACACAATAGTTCATCGCTGATACACAACTTCAAGTAGACACCCCATTGAGCAGTTTGCCTTGCAGGAAGATGGTTTAGACAATACTTAGAAAGATGCCATGTTCTAGAGTTACCCACACCAACCAAAAAAGTGGCTTTATTCCTAGATGGTTTGTTAAGTATCAAGTTGATACCATATGTGTACCTGAAGGAACCTAGAACCTTAGAATAGTGTGTGCACATGTGCATAGACATAGAGGACAACCTAGGTGATGAGGGGTACTTTCAAAAATCTATAAAGATTTAGATAGATCTACTAGCCTCACCTCCAAACTATCGACATCTATTGAGGAATTGGCACAGAAGGTAGCTCAAAAATTAGGAGTTTCAAGCAAGCATACACCTAGAATGGTCTCAGTGAAGTGATGCTGTATGTGTGGAGGAGACCACATGGCTAATATTTTCCCAATCATGGCTCAACCCCAAGGAAACCCTAGCAGCCAATATTGCACTATTGAGAGAAAATACACAAACCATATGGCTCAAGATTATCCGTACAGTAGGTAGGCCATCAGACAAACTTATCAACAACCTTACCAATAGGGTAGGTATAAAAAACAATTCCAACAACCATATTATACACTAGAATAGCAATATCAACCTCAATACCAATAGTAATATCACACACAATATAGGCCACAACGGATCCTAGGAAACCAACCGCCATCTCCTGCCAATGTGATCCTACTTAAGTATGTAGTGGCAGAGGAGAACCCTAATAGAGAATCGGTGTCGATGACCCCTTTGGTCTTAGAAAACGACCCTCATGCTCAGAGTTATGAATGACCCATGAAGATAGTCAACAAGCTTATTACACAAAGTCCCCTGAGCATAGTGAGACTTATCTATATCAATATGAGGCAATACCTATGGAACCAAATTGGGAGCCAGAATACTTCAATGTCATGTATACGAATCCTAACCCCATGCCCCATTTGAGAAAAATGAAACCACAAGCCCCTAGAGGACCATGTTTTAGATGTCAAGGTGACCATTTCATTCGTGAATGTCCCCACCCACCGACTTTGAGACAAGGCTAGAAGATCACAATACAAGGCTTTTGTCTTGAGTGCGGCAAAGAAAATCTCTCAAGAGATTGTCCTAGGAACCCCTCTAGTGAGGCCAATGTTACACCAATTAATGTGGTAGACTTAGTGGTGGAATTAAGTTCAAGTAGCATTAATGTGGCTCCTATACAGGTAGTCACTAGGGTACAAGCCTTAAAAAAAGCTAAACCAACTGAACAATAAGATTCAAGTGAATCAGGAGAGCTTAGCAAGAGAAAAACAAGAATTGGGAAGGATACTAGGGAGGAGTCCAATCATAAGAGGGCTAGAAAGTTATCTGAACTAGAAGAAATCTTGAGAGATGCAAAAGTAAAAATTGTAGATTTTGCATCTAAAAACCCCTCGCATGCCAAAAATCCATCCACTCCACTTCATCCCACCCCACCACTCATTGTGAATAGACCACAACCAGGGTTTGTTCTTGCCGATCCAACCCTAGAAGGCTTGGGCTTCAAGGCCTACTAAGCTCGACTTTAAGAAGGGCCAACAACTCCAAACCTAGACAAGGGTTACCCAAGAGCCGATTTAGAGATTGAACAGACAAAATTTTGCATGAAAATGGTAGAACTAGCTCAGGCTATGTTCAAGGCCATTCAATTGTTCAATCAAAAAAATTCTATCAAAGCAAGTTTACGTTTCGAGGGCTTACTAGAAAGAATAAAAGAGTTGGTAAACAAGCCACATGTTTCTTTACCTCCACAGGCTTAACCAATTGTTGAAAGAGAAAACTTACCACCAACGAAAGCATATGTTCCTGATTAAACGGATGCTAGAACACCTCTTTCAATTTAACAATACTCTCAAGAGTTCTTGCAAGAAATACAAGAAGAGAAATGGACCAAGGATAAGGGTAATCCCCCTCATATTCCTGAAATTGATGTTCTTCATGATCAATTTCCCCAAGACATTCCATCTATTTATGGAGACCAAGCAGAGCAATGATAAGAGGAAAGATTAGATTTTGAATCTAATTCTTTACAAGAGTTGCCACAAATCACATGCCCATGGGAATCTAAATCTCTTTAGATTAGAGCTCCCACAATACTAATAAGAAATGAAGACTCAATGGTTCTAAGAAGCATTGAAGTCATGAAGAACACTATGGTGCAATGTCATCTCACCTTAGAAGAACTGCTCAAATTAAAACCTGAGTTGTGGAAACATGTGGCAAATCAGGTTCTAGAGCTTGGTTTCAATATGTCAAAAGCAGGCTCTAAGCAAAAAGTCCCAGAGATACCTCTAGACAAAATAGGAGACATGAGTGAAGTTGAAGAAGATAATACTTATCTTCCAATCACCTACCAATGTTACACAACCAAAGTTATCTTAGATTTCGATGCTAATTGCGATTGTGACCACGTCCTTGTGGAAGCAATGGGGCAGCCCCACATTAAGACCAACTAGAATGAAGCTTCAATTGGCTGATGGCCATGTTGAAAGACCTCAAGGATTGCTAGAAGGGATAAATCTAAACACTTGTGTAGAGTTTGAACACACCTTTGCTATATGTGTCTTTGGCAAAAATAACGTCTATGAAAGGATCCTAGGAAGACCCTTCCTATGGAAACTGCAAATAGTACAAGATTGGGGAACCAAATCCTTGTACTTGCAGCACTTATGGGTCACAACCAAGGTCAATCTGAAGGATTATACCTTCCGTGATGTACCACCCCTATAGTGGAATCCTATCCATAAGGTGCAAGAAGATTCCTATCAATCTCTGTGCATTCTATAAGTTCTTATGATCCATCTTGGATGCATGAAGATACTCACTTGTGGATGTGCAAGCTTGCAGAGGAAGAGGAAAGATGCCTAAAGCAAGAGAAGAAGGAACTTCTCAAGGAGCCAAAATAGTTAGAGACCCAGCCTACACACCAATGATTTTTCCAGATGAGGAATTTGAACCTCATGGTTGGGTAGAAATCTTAGCCACTATGGACATCACTGTCAATGAAGAACAGTGGATGCCTCATTGTGATGAGGAAGACTATGATATCTCTTTCATGTGTGAACCCTTGCTAGAAGAGTGTGACTTTAATGAGGTAATAGAAGAACTCTCTGATTGTGCTCAAAATCGCGATTCTCTAAGATTCTCAAAAACATGATTCTGAGGTAAAATCGCAATTTCCTTATCAAAAAACACGATTCTGAGCAAAAAGACGATTCTCAGCCAAAATCGCAATTTTCAAGTAAAAACACGACTTTGAGAAAACATGATTTTCAGTGGGCTCAAAATTGCAATTTTCACAAATCATGATTTTCAGCCAAAAACATGATTTTGGGAAAAACACGATTCTCTGTTGGCTCCAAAATCACAATTTTCAAAAACACGACTTTCATCCAAAATCGCGATTTTCACGATTTTTAGAAAACACGATTTTCACTAAGGTACAAAATCGCGATTTTCAAAACACGATTTTCAAGAACACGATTTTGAGAAAACATGATTTTCAATGGGCTCAAAATCGCGATTTTCACAAAACACGATTTTGGGAAAAAACATGATTCTCTGTTGGCTTCAAAATCATGATTTTCAAAATGCGAGTTTCATCCAAAATCGTGATTTTCACGATTCTCAAAAAACACGATTTTCACTAAGGTACAAAATCACGATTTTCAAAACATGATTTTTAATCAAAATCATGATTTTTTGGTCATTCTTAAAATCACAATTTTCAGGTAAAAAACACAACTTTGACAAAACATGATTTTCATTCAAAATCGCGATTTTCATTCAAAATCGCGATTTTCATGTCAAAAACACAATTTTGAGAAAACACGATTTTCATTCAAAATCACAATTTTTTTATCATTCTCAAAATCCCGTTTTTCATGATTCTCACTCAAAATCGCATTTTTCACGATTTTCAATCAAAATCGCATTTTTTAGGGATCCCTCAAAATCGTGATTTTCATACGTGATCAGCATTGCGATTTTCATGATTTCACAAAATCATGTTTTTTACGATTGTTTAGCATCGCGAATTTCATAAGAGCTCAGCATCACAATTTTCAGACCCCCAAAATCGCGATTTTCACACAAAATCGTGATTTTTCCAAAAGATCATGTTTCCCTGTTTTGACCTCCAGGAGCCTGATTTGACATAACTTTTTCATCAAAAGTCCATTTCTTGAGCTCTATAGCTTGTTGGGATTAGGAAACCAAGGGACTCCAAAGGATTTTGAGCAATTCAAAGGGGAATTTCGGGACTAGAAGACAAAGCTTATGAACCTGAGATCTGGTAGATACCTAGGCAAGGATAGACAAAGCAATAGATCTTCTGAGGCCAGTGTCAACCATACAACTAATTCTTGTGCACAAAAACTAAGTGGATCCTTACGTACTAAGTTCAGACACAAGTGATTCAGAAATGTCTTTTAGCATGGGGAAACCTACAGGTGGCTTAGGAATTGCCTATCTACAAACAACAGAAGGTCCATATAAGACACAATTGGAATATATTTGGACTAACCAATTAGGTGCTCGCATCTATGAGGATGGCCTAAGGCGATCAGTGGTCCAACTCAAAAATCCAAATCAACACTTTGGACTTGAATACCCAGTAGTCAAGTTCGAAGAGGGTTCATACATTGATAAGGAAGGAACCATGTATGTGGTCACCAACTTACCAGATATGACAAATGAGTTTGGCAACATCATCCCAGAGAATGAAATATGAGACTTAGAGCAAGGAGATGTAGGACGAGAACCCAAGACTTTGAGAGGTAAGTCAGTTTTGACCAGAGTGATCACTCCAGATTGGATCCCTCAAGACAACAAAAGCATAGAATTATTCTTAAATAGAGAAACGAAGGAAGCCTTTTGGAGATTCAAGCCAGATCAACCTAGCCAATTGGGCATAGTCATCATCTACGAGTTCAAGGATCTGGAGACACCAGGCAAAGTTGCCTACCTGGATAACACTTCAGAGAAAATGTTCTTAGTAACAGAACATGATAGGCATGCATACACTTGGAAGAGTGAATTGATCTTCCCTCCACCAAGATCCAATGTTTCCCATGGCCTCCAAGGTGTAGGATCATCCAAGGCTCATGACAATCAGAGGGATAGAGCCAAAGAGAGGCCTGAGGTAAGCTTTACACACAATATGGGTAGAGATAGATCAAGAATGGAAGGTGAAAGACATGAAAGAGAGAGACATCAGGCACAAAGACATCAAAGAAATGAACATGATTTTCCATTGCCCAGACCCCGTGAGCACCCAAGAACCCTTAGAACTTCTCAAGTCATCAAGACAATGAAGAACTACTTTGACGGGTCAAGAGATCCTTATGATCATGTGGCCGAGTTCAAACAAGTGTTAAGAGCTAAACAGGTTGAGGACTTGTTCACCCAGTTTGAGGCATTTAGTTTGACTCTCAAGGGCACTGCCTTAGCTTGGTTTCAACCACTAAATAGTCGCAACCCTCGAGATATAGGTCAATTGCTAGATGAATTCATTGTAGAATTTTCCAAGAGTGGTATCAGGCATAACACATTATCCTTGATCCACAGCTTCAAGCAGACACCCCAGGAAACAGTGGGACTAGCAGGAAGAAGGTTCAAACAGTACTTAGAAAGATGTCCTATTCCAGAGTTACCGACACCAGCCAAACAAGTGGCCTTGTTTTTAGATGGCTTACTAAGCACAAAGTTGAGATCATATGTGTACTTGAAAGAGCCTAGATCCATAAAAGAGTGTGTGCACATGTGCATAGACATAGAAGACAACTTGGGTGAGGACTTAGGACTATCCAAACTCTACAAGGATTTAGACAGTTCTACTAGTCATACCTCCAAGACCTCCATGGAGATAGATGAGATAGCCAAGAAAGTTGCCAAGAAGCTAGGAGTCCAAAATAGGCAAATGCCAAGAGTCACCTCATTGAATCGATGTTATACTTGCGGAGGAGACCACATGGCTAACATATGCCCAATGTAGAATCTGAACATAAGAGAAAGGAATGCCCCATATTGCACTATTGAGAGGAAAATACACGAACCATACGGCTCAAGATTGTCCCTACAATAGGTAGGCTGTTAGACAAACCTATCAGCAACCTTATCAACTAGGAAGGTATCAGAACCAATACCAACAAACATATCATAGACCACAACAATATCAACCTCAATATCAACAACAATATCAGGCACATAGGCCACAACCAATCCTAGGAAACCAACCTCCAGCTCCTTCCAATGTGATTCCAGTTAAGTATGCAATGGCAGAGGAGAACCCTAATAGAGCATTGGTGCCACTAACCTCGTTGGTCCCAAAAAATGACTCTCATGCTCATAGTTCAAACTACTCCCATGAAGATAGTTCACAAGTTATTACACAGAGTCACCTGAGCATAGTGAGATTTACTCGTATCAATATGAGGCACCACCTATGGAACAAAATTGGGAGCCAGAATACTCCAATGTCATGTACACAAATCCTAATCCCAGGCCCCAAGCAAGACAAGTAAGACCACAAGCCCCTAGAGGACCATGTTTTAGATGCCAAGGTGATCATTTCATTCGTGAATGTCCCCACCCATCGTCTCCGAGTCAAGGACAGGCTATCACAATACAAGCCTTTTGTCTTGAGTGCGGCAAAGAACACCTCCCAAGAGATTGTCCAAGAAACCCCTCTAGTGCACCCAAGGTTACACCCATTAATGTGGTAGGCTTAGTGGTGGATTCAAGCACTAGTAGTAGTGATGTGGCTCCTATACAGGCAATTACTAGGGCACGTGTTAAAATCGGATAAGCCAGCTGAACAATCAGAGTCAAGTAAATTAGGAGAGCCTAGTAAGAGGAAAACAAGAACATGGAAAGATACCAAGGAGAAGGCCAATCGCAAGTGGAATAAAAATTTATCAGAACTAGAAGAAAGCCTGAAAGAAGCGAAAACAAAGATAGAAGACATTGCATCTCAAAGTCCCTCACATGCCCGAAATTCCATCCACACCACCTTGTCCCACCCCACCACCCATTGTATATAGACCACAACTAGGGTCTATTCTTGCAGATCCAATCCCAGAAGGCTTGGACATGATGTTCAAGGCCTACTAGGCTCGTCTTCAAGAAGGGCCAACAGCTGCAAACCTAGACAAGAGTTACCCTAGAGCAGATTTAGAGATTGAACGGACAAAAATGTGCATGAAAATGGTAGAATTAGCTCAGTTTATGCTTGAGACCAGTCAAATGTTCAATCAGACAAACTCTATGAAACCGGATTTGCATTTCCAGGGCGTACTTGAAAGATTAGAGCAATTGGTAAACAAGCCGCAAGTTTCTTTAACTCCACAGGCTCAACCAGTTGTTGAAAGAGAAAGCTCACCACCAAGGGAAGCTTATGTTCCTAATTCCACAGATGTTGGAACACCTCTTTCAATTCAAGAGTACTCTCAAGAGTTCTTTCGAGAAATTCAAGAGGAGAAATGGGCCAAGGAGAAGGGTAATCCCCCTCCTATTCGTGAGATTGATGATCTTCATGATCAATTTCCCCAAGACATTCCGTCTATCTATGGAGACCAAATAGAGCAACAAGAAGATGAAAGATTAGATTTTGAATCTAATACTTTAGAAGAATTGCCACAATTCATAGGCCCATGGGAATCTGAGTCTCTTCAGATCAGAGCTCCCACAATATTGGTAAGACATGAAGACTCAGTGGCTCCAAGAAACACTGATGTCGTGAAGAACACTAAGTTCTGGGTGTAGTTACCCAATGCTGTTTGCCAAGGAATATCAAGAAATTCAATTCTTAGTATTTGGCAAATGTTGCTTTGAAGAGCGGGAACAGGACCATGCACTCAAAGAATTTCATCAGTGGACCATCAACAAGGACATTCATCGACAATGAAAGACTAGTAGATGGTCCATCACAATGATAGGTGTACAACAGGAAGAGATCCGCATCGATTGACCATTCACCATGGTAAGAATCTCCTACTTGGGCAACATTATAACCATGATAGATTAGGAAACCTCTTTGCCAGCATACCCTTGAGCACTTCGCTCAAGACCTCCAATTTTTGCACCATATTTCTTCCAATGCATTTTCCAAGTACGCATGCATAGGGCCACATTACAAGGCCATGCACAAGGCACATACTTTCTTCAACCCATGCACTAACACACTTACCCATCATTCACTATGGGTTATGAGTACTTGGCATGACTACAATGAACATCACCTTTGGAAGATCTAGAGGATATCACGGAAAGAGCATCAATACCTACGAAGCAATTCGAAGCTAGTAGTTGCTCCAAATCAACCTTGACAACCTCTATTGAGCAACTAGCAATTTTTGGATGCTCACAATGACATATTCTCACTGAAATCCATACAAGAAGCACCTACAAAGGGATTAAGACTTACAACAGCTAGTAGTGACAAAATGAAGAAAAGGACAATCGGCCTGGCTACATGTGGATGATAGACTGCTCTTGTTGATACATGATGGACATTACCTTCTCAAGGTACTATAGGGAACACCCACTCCAACAAGGGTTTGTCAGGGATGACAGACTCGAGAGGGGGGGAGTGTTGAAGCTCAAGATCAAGGAAAAGCATAATAAGTGGATCAAAGAAGTGGGCACACAAGAAGAAGGAGCACATAGGGAGCTCCAAGAAGTACATGTCAAATTTTTAGAAGGAATCCCTATAAAAATAGTGATTTTCATCACTAAAAGCCATTGTAAATACCATTTCATATTATTGTAACTCCATTTTGTTCAAGCCGAGGAGTCCTTGAGCTTGAGGAGTATTAGAAGTATCATCCTATCAATTTTCATCATTTTTAAACTTTGTTTGAGCTCTCAAATAAGCCCTGGAACCTAATTTTTAACTAGGCCAGACACTAGGCCTCGATAGGGCCAAAACTAGTCCCAAAACTATAAAAAGTGCTAGAGAGCTCATTTTTTAGGTTAGGTTGTTAGAGAATAGAGCTTTTGTAAGAGAGTTCCTTTGCAATAGAAGCTTTCCATTGTTCCTTTCTTTGATGTGTGCGTGTGTGTATGTGTGTGCATGCTTGTGTGCTTTCACTCACACACTTGTGCCTTCACTCGCTTGTGGTCTTCATACCAGTCCTCACGTCTTTGCGGATTGACAAGTAAAGGAGGTGCTGCTTACGCTTGAGCTACAATGTGTTAGTGGCTCATCAGCTTGTCCTCCTAGAGGACCCTACATATGTGGTATTTTTTATTTGCCTTGGTAAGATTTAGTGTGTAGACAAGATGAGATGATGTGATGAGGTGGGATGGAGGATGAATGATGAGATGATTCCATTTGGAGTTGATCCAATTGAAAGGATGATGAAAGTATATTTGAAAAGTGGTGACAATGGATATAAAAAATTATGATAATATATGAAGAGATGCAGAGCACACCTCCTCCAAGTGTATGAGAACACTCCCTCCAAGAGGGCCTCCAAGATCTCCTCCTTAGCAATGAGCATAGGTTATTCTTATATAGCTTTGGTACTCCCATGAAAAGCAATCTAAAAACTACGATTGCCATGCTTTGAAAAGAAAATTTCCTAAGAAACAAAGTGATCACCTCAAAATCAACTAATTGTGAAAAGCTTAATGGGCACCTAATTTTTTTTTATTTTTATTTTTGAAAACATCTTCTTTGCACCCTTTGTTACTACCCGTGGATTTTGAACCCGGGTGGGTTTGAAGAGAATTCTTTCTTTTATCCAAGACACCCATGATGGGTTTCTTGTAGTGAGAATAGAAAGAACACTTCATATAGCTATGGAACTTGACTTTGGGACACTGTTTCCAACACTCTTGGGCTTGAACAAAATGGAGCTAAAACTATAAAAAATGATATTGGAAATGTTGTTGTAATGATGAAAATTACTCTTGATTGAAAATAATTTATGAAAAAATTATTAGGCCTATTCTTTGATGGATCTGCATGATGGTTCCATCTCCTTGCTCCTTTGAACCCCTTTCTTTGGCCTTTCTATTTTTTTATGCTTCTAACACTTCCCCCTCTCTAGCACTATGTCAATGTAGTATTGGAGCATATCTGTTGCGCGTTCATGTTCATGGAGTCTTAATCCTTTTGCCAGATTGAATTGCAATGCATCCCAATTAATGGCATTGGGGATATCTAGGCGTGGCGTCATGTAATATTCAGAATACATTGCTTGCTCGCATGCAAATAATTGGAGCAAGCGTGTTGCTTTAGGCATGAAGACTATGGAGTGATACTCCCAAAAACCTATAGTAAACATGTCTTCAAAAATTTTCTTATAGTAGGATGGGAGATATCTGGCCACCCGAATGTTGGTGGTCATGCTCATGTCGTACACAAGATCGTAGTTGTCATTGGTAAAGCCAGGGAGGGCGACTTGCAAGGTCTTTGTGTTGCGAAAGGTTTCAAAGGCAATTTGCATTATGTCAAAGATTTTTAGCATCATTTGCACCATGTGATTTGGCATAGGCTTCAACCAAGGGATCCAATGACATATAGTGTCCGTTATATAAGATATGGAAGGTGGTCCCTACGGTGGTGTGACGTATGGATAATTGACCCACTCTTTACATTGTGCATTATTTTGTACCCTAATAGCAAAGGTTTTCCATGATCTGTGTCTTGGTACTAGTCTGTAACATAGATTGTAGAGAAGATGCAGAGGTGCATTGTTCCATGTGCATAGCATTTCAGGGTAAGTTTCGAAGAGAGTTTTCCACTAGGTAGGTTTAAAAATAGTGCCTTCTTGTGTTGTCGATGGTAAGTCCTCTGGCTAGAATTGTGTAGCAAAAGTGAGGCTTTTCCCTGTGACTCTTTGAATTTCTACATTATAATCAGCCAAAATCACAAAATATGGTCGGTACTGGAGTTCAAAGGTAGTGATCAGCCATCAATGTGCCAAATTCTGGAAGTAGGTTGATTGCAGCACCGTTTCTTCTATACCTCTCATGGCTTGATTTTGAACCACTATGCGATCTTTATGAGTTCGTCTGATATCCTCTACTTGTTTAAGCCATGAAGGGCATGAAGCTTTGAATGTCTCTTGTTCCTCTTCAATGACTCGACCATAGTCATCTTCAAAACTTTGTTCCATTGGGATATGTATAATTTTCTCTTCTTCGGGAGCGTCTAGGGAGATGGAGGTCTTTTGTATGGTAGTATTTGATTTTTCAATTCTAATACTTGTTGCATTTTCATCACTATAGCAGACTCCTATACTTGTGGAGTTGATGATTGGACTGGACTCGGAGTAGCCTTAATTCTTGACTCCCTTTGTTGCTAGAGTTGTGTCAATTACTCTGATAATTTATCATGTGCCTCTAATAAGTTCACATAATCTTCGAAGATGGTATGGATGTTTTTAGGTGGAACTGCCTACAATTTGGATGGACTTATCGGTGCACCTTGTGTGCTCTCTATAGCATCTGCTAAATTCTCTTGATTTTGTACTTGCATGCATCGATTCTCTTCTTGTGTAGCTGTTAGGTGTCTTCTTAGTAATGCCATGTTGCACTGAAGTTTGGAGTTGCATTCCATTTGTGTGCGAAGATGACCTTCAATGAGCTACATGGCTTTTGGGTCTATGTCTTGAAACTTTGTCTCCAATGTGCTGTGAGTTTCTTGTAATGTGTGAAACTACTCTTGGAGGTCTTCAATGTATGCTTCAAGGGTGATGATGTGTTTTTGTAGCTATTCAGAGCGAGATTGTAGCATGTTGTTGCTCTCCTCAAGCCTATGGTACTCAATTCAGAGTTGTATCATACATTGAATCATTGTGTTGAATGCATTATCTACAAGAGTGGATGCAGTTTATGTGGGAGCAAGGAATGGGAAGTGTGAATGCCATGTTTGGAAGTGGGTGCAGGTGAAGTTGGTGGAAGGGGAATGGGAGATGGTGGAATACTGGGGGGAGGGGGAGGTGCAATTGGTGGTGGTATATCGGACATGTAAGTGTGTGTAGTGTCTACCATGTCCATAGGGATGGTAGGTGGTGTGCATGTGGCGATGGTGAATAGTTGTGATGTGGATGCAAAAAACAGGAAGCACAATGGGGTTTGGGTTAAGGGTTGGGGGAGGTTAGACAAATAGGAATACAAAGCTTGGAGAACTATTGGGATGAAGGTTGTAAGGGGAACTACTATTGAAGAAGTTCAAGTGATAGGAAGATGGAGAAAAGTTGATCAAACATCTAGATGACCTATCACCAAGGTAGTGGAAGCAAGGTGTCCAATAGCGGGATCCATGAAAGAACCTATTGGCTAGGTGGCAATATGGTATAATTGATTGTCGAAAGAAGAAAAGAGGGATGAAATGGAAGTCAAGCTACGAAAGGTGAAGATGTGTTTAGTAGGAGTAGAAGTAGGTATTATAGTTACATTCTCGATTCGAGGAGGCGATGGTGGAGGTGTTGGAAGAATTGGCTCGGATGTCTCTTCATTGAGGATAGTTCTTTCGGTGCCAAGAGTTCTCATCGGGGATATTGGGGGACTTGGCATAGCAGTGTCAGTTGCTTGGGAAACCATCTCGCCTTGGGTTTCAAAAACTGCGGTGGTAGTCATCTCTATCCTTTTGGGTGTCGTGGTCATCTTTGCCATGGTAGTGATGAGAATTTGAATACTTTTCCTTGGACATGGTCGGTTTTGTAACCTGCATGGATCATATGTGGCTTGAGGTCTTTGTAGTGTGTATCTTATGGCCTCCAATACACCACATGTTTCTGAGCATTTGCAAAGATTCACTGAATTGAGAATCTACACCGGCCTCTTCCAAGAGTTGGACCATAAGTACTCTAATGCCTTATTTAGAAAGTATTTGCTGGGATCAAACATTCTCCATAAGTCCATATACTTGATAAGAGTTGTGTAGTATAGGATATAGATTCATTACCTACTTCTTCTTCTTCACCCTAGGGTTGCTCCAATTGCTATGAAAGCATTCATTGTTGGTCATCTTCCCAATGGCCATGTTGTGCTTTTCTTGATTGCCCCATCCTTCATGTGGAGATGCTAGGATCCTCAGTGTTTGAAAAGAATTCGACGTCTGAAAGTTGAGTCGTATGCAAGAAATACTCAAAGTCGACTGTTCCCATCCTTTCGACGTCTCCGGTGGAGGCAAATTCAAACTCCAAATGGCATGGGTGGAGCAAAGGGTGCAGCTTGTGAAGTTCCTTCATACCCAGATCAAGAGATTCAAATAGTGAATGGGGGCACAATGCCCTCTCCCATTGGACACACGGGATCGTGCCTCTCATCCTCTGAGACTGATGGGTTGAAGCTCGGTGACCTTTAAAAAGTTATAGTTGGGACCAAGTAAGAACATGCTCAATGGGCACATCGTATGATAAACACCTATAAATAATGTGAATAATGGCACATTATCCTTTCAATAATGGTTTTCTCAATCACCTCTTGTTAGCTTCATATAACTATTCAATGATCCACACATGAAGCTTGATGGTCAGTGAGCTTGTTTCAGCTAGATAGAGATTGAACCAAATTCTTTTTTGTGGCTGCGTGAAGCGGTTTTGACCCGAGAATGCAAAGTGCTACATGCATAGATGAAGGGGTATGGAAACATTAGGCATCAGTGTAGCCATATCTTTTAGCTTCAAAATCTTCCTATCCTTCATGTTATCTGGTACCAAGGTTTCGTTTTCCAAATAAACATGTGTGTCGTGCATGTTGAGTACATCTCTTACTAATTCCAATGTGAGCTCAAACTTCTTCAATTCATTGTTCCACAACAAAGAAGGAACGTCAAAAGTTCTTGGTCAGTCCCTTATACCACTCGCCTATAAGGTGGATATGAGACAATAACATCCTTTGAAATCGGGTTCTGGTAATGGGGCATTGAAATATTCTACCAACCCTATGCATTGCCAAATTGCTTGGAGCTTGGAATTATTCTATAGTTTCTAAAATTCTCATGAGAAAAATTGAAATCTCCCCCAAACGTTATCAAACTCGCACTTTGACTCGCATATGTATGCAGCTTCTCCTAACTATCGAGACATTCCATTGAACTAGTGAGAATTTCCTTTAACCTTTTTTATCACTCCCGCTGGTGGATCTTGAATGGGTATTTAATGGAGGCGACAGAATTCTACAGGCTGCTCGATCGATGGCACTTCAATAGGCAAGTTTTCCATATCAATTGCTGGTTGATTTGTCCCTACATAAGAACTCGTGCCTGATGTATCTGCCATGAGCATTATGATAATTGATGACTGCTTATCTACTAGAAGAAGAAGATCACATTATTATTGCAATAGAGAAGAGAGGAAACCTTATTCCCCTTGTAATATCAACATGACATTTGTGCAAGTTGTTATTCAAGTATCACCGAGTGAATGTGTGTGGGCATTAGAATTTTATTTGATCCTAGATGCATACTCTGGATGTGCAGTGAACTCCTAATGCATCTAGTAGTGTATAGTTATTTTACAATGTTAAATCGGGCGGCTTAGTACCGGACTTTTCAGACTTCTCTTAGGGAATTATAGATTTTTGCCAATAATTACAGTTGAGGGTTTCAGAGATGCTTCCACTTGGATTTGAAACTTTTTGGGTACCCATTACCAAGTAGTTATAGGTAAATGTGCATGTGTTTTTATTGTGATGACATGTTTTATCTTTGGGGCTGTTAAGTGAGTGCGTGAGTGTTGCCTTGACACTAGAGGATTTCTTATGGCAAGTTGAGCATGTAAGTAGGTCTTAGGCACCCATATTAATCTAGCATTGCAGTCTGTTCCTATGTTGTTGTCTCTGACTGAGTTGTTCTTTTGGTGCATTGCTCACTCTTGTGCCTCAAAATATGCTTCACTCCATGAGGTACTCTGTTTTGCACCAGTCGTTGAGCATGCAACTTGGTCGTTTGTTTCATCTGCCTCTTGGGTTTCATTGCTTGTTTTTCTTGGATCGTCTTTTGAAAAGAAGGGAGTTCCATTTTTGTTTTATGACTCCTTCAAGAGTGGCCTTGTTTTGCATCATAGAACTTTCGATAAGAAGGGCATCATTATATCATGTGTGATCCTAAAAGGACCAGATGTGGGTGCCTTTCCTAGTTCCTTGAGTGCTTGATTTTCTAACTCAATTGTGATGCAAATGTGAGTGACAAGCACATGCATGCATGCACACACACAAGGCAAGATAACAAAGATAGGAACAATGGCAGCTTAATTCTCAATAACTTGATTACACTCTTCAAGAAGCTCTTTCTCTAAATTGCTAACCTCAACTAACTAATCTAAAAAATGAGCTCTCTACCTCTTTCCATAGTTTTTTGACTCGTCTTGGCCTTGTCCAGACCCAATGTCTACCTAGTTGAAAATTAGGTTCCAAGACTTATTTGAGATCTCAAACAGAATCTAAAAATCATGAAAATTGGTACATAGATAGTTTTAATACTCCTCAGGAATCACTGGCTTGAAAAAAATGGAGTTTCAAAAATATGAAATGATATTTACAATGTTTTTTAGTGATTAAAATCACTATTTTCATAGGGTTTTCTTTTGAAAATTCGACAATACTTCTTGGAGCTCCCTACATGCTCCATCTTCTTGTGTGTTTACTTCTTTGACATGTTCCCATGCGTTGTGCTTAACCTTGAGTGCCAACACTCCCCCCTCTCGCATCTGTCATCCCTAACTATTAGCTCTAGGTATTGTCAATTTTTGGGTATACTGATAAGTGGTCATTTCACAATATGTGTGTTCGATTTAGGCACATTGCAAAGGTAAACAACTTTCTAGCAGTGCCAAATTCTAGTCAAATGTGGTGCAACCCTAGATGTGGGAAGATCCATTCATTCAAGTGGGCTAATGAATGTCACTGAATCATGTGTGTTTGTAGGTAGCATGCTTGTTCATGTCTATGTCCATTGTGGGAATCTTGATGAGAGCAATCTTGAGAAGCCACCCATAAGACTAGGTTCTAACTCACGTGTGCATAGGGGTTTCCATTCCCACTCTTCGATGAATTTAATTGAGAGGAAGTTGTGGATTCCAAGGAATTTGGGGAAAAAAAAGTAAGCATCTATTTGCATCTTTTCCTTGGGTATAGGATGTTATCATTTTGGTGATCCTACTGGGGATTGCTTGGTACATCTCTATAAGAGAGTGCTATAGGTTGGCCTAACACCACACATTGGCCGAGCACGCAGGACCAGGGTCTGGTATATGACTGAAGGGATCTCTTCCTCAGGGAGAACTTGAACACAAAGAGAAGAGCGAGCTGCTCGTAGGGCTGAAACTCAAAAAAAGCAAAAACAATGATCGTATAAAGAGTCTTCAAGCAGTCATAGATAGTCCAAGGAAAGGAAGTACTATCAAAGAAGAGTTGCCAGTCAAGTCAAGAGACTCATGGGAGTCTTGAAACTGAGAGCTTTACATTTATGGGAGCAAAGTGACATCAATATCTCCCCACTATTTGAGATGGTTTACCATGTACCTGCTCATTTAGGAGATTTCCCTAGATTCTCGGGCCGCTGAGATGAGAAGCCAGACAATTTTATTCAGCTTTTCAAAGTGACATGTGAGGCTAATGAAGTAGTTGACCAAGCCCAAAGGTTTAGAATTTTCTCGGCCACTCTTCATGATGAGGCTGGAAATTGGTATGGAAATCTAACATCGCAAGAGCGAGGGACCTACCAGATTCTTAAGGACGCCTTCTTGGCAAAGTTGCAAAGACAAGGCTTCCAGGATAGACTTGCCCAACAAATGGACTACTTGTGGCAAGGAGTCAATGAAAGCATCGACCATTATATGCAAAGGATGGAGACTTTGGTGAGCAAGATGGGCATGAACACCGCCAATGATGAGACTTTGGAGAGGAGGTTTATTGTCGGGTTGAGGGATCCCATAGCTTAGTAGCATATCAACCTCACACGGCATACCACTTTGATAGCCACCAAGGAGAAAGCTAGGTTATGGGAGGAAGTGCAATTAGGTTAGCACAGGAGGATAGAGTTCCTATATGAGCCAACAGGAGGACTAGGGAGCATACCCGTAAGAGATCCTGGCTAGGGAAGTCCTACATTGACCACTCCGACTTTTGTAGCTACCATTAGTACACCAGGTGAGGTGAAGCTTGCACTGATCGAGGAACAAATACTAGAATTAGTGATGCAAGCGGTAAAAGCTTCCATGATGACCCAAGAGGCATACACGGTGAAGCAAGAGGCAGTCTCGAACCCCAATCAGGGTGTGTTTAGACTCAACACATGGTGTGAGAATTGCCATGGCTTTGGCCATGTAGCTATTGAATGCCCCACCATCTCAAGACTTGTTGTGGATAGACCACCACCTAGGATGTTTTGCACATATTGCAATAAGACAAACCATACCAAAGATTGGTGTTATCATAAGAGGGCTTACGAAGAATGGACCATGTACTTGGGAAATATGAGAGAGCATCCTTACACAGGTCTATTGGCTCAAAGCATCCCACCTGTACCTCATTGGAAAAACAGACACATAGGTCAGGAAGGTGGCTATCTTGGAAGAGGAGCACATGATCACAGGAGGGCTTCTCTGATCCAGTGTTGGAGATGCCATGATTTTGGACATACTCAAGCTAGATGCCCAAATGAACGATGTGCCACTTCGATGAAGATTGTGCCACTTCGATGTGCCACTTCGATGTGCCACTTCGGTGTGGAGAAGGCCACTTTGAGGAAGATTGTGCAAAAAGGAAAGTTGACACTAGCAAGGGAAAAGGGTTGGAGTCCTCAAACTATGTGGAGACCTAGGCGCATCCCAATCCTAGAGTACAAGAGCAAATTCCTACCATAGGAGTGGTGTTTAGGACACTGAACCCTTATGAAGGATCTAGTTCATCCATGCATTTTGTGGAAGCTGACCAAGGAAAGAGTGCGTGAAAAAAGCAAATTGTGACAATAGTCACAAGGATGGAAGAATATTTGAAAAAAGATGCAGAAGGAATCGGTACTTTGCTAAGATATTCTCCTACATGTAGGAAGCAATTTTACAATGAATATATCAAGAAGCCCCAAAAATCCTAGGATAAGCAAAAACAAGAGAAAGACATCCAGGGCATCTTTCAAAGTATCACAACATAGATCGATTCGAATGCTCCTATTGTGATGGTTGAGATTAAGGGATATGCAGTCCCAGGTGCTCAGTTGGATAGTGGGGTAGTAGACAATCTAATGACTGAGTACATGATGAAATCTCTTGGATTAACCCACATGGAAGAGACTCCAATGTCCCTCAGAATGGCAGATCAAACTCAAGTGAAATCAGCTGGTCTCCTGAAGAATGTAAGCACAGTCATGGGAGGATTAGAGTTTAGCATAGACTACCTGATAGTCAAAACGAGGACTTTAGAAGCCATGTTTTCGATCTTATTGGGACATCCATGGCTTGTACAAGCCAATTGTGTGCACGATTGGTGCACAACCTTTATAACAATTGGGTCAAAGTATGACCGAGTACAATTCCAAGTATCTCCAAATTCGAACAACAAGAAGTTGATGACAATCGATGAAATGGAAAAGAAGGCAAAAGAGAAAGTAAAGCAAGAAATGGCATAGATAAGGTTTTCCTTGAACACGGAGACTTACAAGGATCTTCTTCAAGATGGGTTCAACTCGTAGCTATCCAAACACCAAAACACAAAAATGGGAGAATACAAGAATCCATTAGCATATAAGGATGATTCTGATCAAGAGTTATTGGGATGGTTGGCAGGTGCAAGTCAGGTTGAGTGTTATACAATGCATATAGACCCGACAAAGGGAAGGCTAGACAATCCCTGGATGGAGGAATCTTAGAAGGTGAAACAAACTTCGAATTGGCTACCGCAAGACAATTGAAGGAAAAAGTCAAGGCTTTAGAAGTTGAGCTCAAGAATATGAGTCAAGGATTAGAGACGATGATGCAAAGAAGACTGACTACACGAGGATTGGATGTGAAAGTCAGACTAGAGGGAGAAAATTAGAATAAAGAAGGGGAAGCCAAAAAAGTGTTGGCCAATGGGGCATGTCTACTATTGGATCATGAGAAAGCAAGGATAGAAGGAGAGGAGATGATAGAAGTGGGTGTTGCAACAAAAGAGAAGGAGGGATGTCGTACACAGCTGATGGAGACGCAAGATGGCCACTGAGCTTTTGGCACAAGGGACGTGAATGATTCCATGGGGAAAGACATATGCAGGAAAGGCCACAAGGGTAAGGACAAATCCGGAAGAGAGAAGTGGTGCATGGACAATGATGGTTCCAGTAAGGAATAAGAGGATTGAAAGAAAGACCTCTTGAAGGGAGGAGACAAAAAGAACCAAGATGTTTGTGAAAAGAGGATCTCCAGACAAGAAGGACTAGGGGGAAAACACACATTGGAAAACGAATCGGAAAGGGGCATGCTGTGTAAGGTAGCTCTTGCAAAGGGTATGGATAAGAATGGCGATGATTTGAAGGAGCCCAAAGTGGCTTGTACTGAGTGTGCCAAAGTCATCAGTTTGAGGTCTGATGGAGAAAGGAGTTGGGTTAGCCAGTGGAGCATACAAAGGATGATTGGAAAAGATGCACGGAAGGGATTTCAAGCTAGCCATTGGATGATGGGACTTTTTTGCTTGATTTGGACAATGCTACAAGAAATGTGTGGCTAGATACAAGAACAAAACACGAGTGGCTTTCTCTTTTTTATTAGATAGTTTACCTTCTATTCGCAGAGATCGCAAAAGTTGATAAACCAAGTGTGTTGCTACACAAGATCATTAGGACTTAGGCGACAGATGGCTGACCAAGTATACCAAAATGCTCTATTCGACCTTGTGATATATTTTGAAGGTTGGTAATTGCTTTTTTCAAGCTTCTCAATCTGAGTATTATAGTCTCCCATTGTGTATGAGACTATACGTGGCTCCTAATCCCTCCTTGGATTGTGATAGATATGAGAAAGAATGATATATTACCTTCCCACAAGAGTCTCCACTTGTCGTGAACTTTCGACGATGATAGAAGCTCCCCCTTGCTTCAAATCTTGCTGGTCTTTGCTTCAATCCTTGGCTCTCAAGAAACTTCAAGGCCTCCTCTTGATGTCTTCAATGCTCAATGATGAGCTCTGATACCACTGATGAGCTCTCAATCAAGACATTAAAAAGCAAGTGAGTTCACTGCCATAGTGAAGAAAGATGTGTTGAGGGAAATCAATAGATTTAGAGCTCAGTCTAATTCACATTTCTCTCATGGTGTTGATATATTTTGGTAGGGACGTGTGTGAACACACTTTGGACCACCATGGCATTTTATTCCCTCTTTAAGAGGATTTTTTCCCCTCTCTTGTATATATGCCTATAACTCTAATGTTACTTATGTTTGTACATTCACTTGGTAATACATTCAATAGTGTGTATTGTGCTCCAAAATTCTTCTTCTTCCTTGTGTTGTTTGCGTGCTCTCATAGACCTCAAACTCCAACAATTGGTAACAGAGTGGGTTGTTGCTTCATCTAGGGCATCGTCGACACCCCTCCGATCACGATCTCAAAATTGCACGAAAATTGATGAGCATACTCATGGAAATTAGGGGTTCAAAATAGCTTTGCTTTGTGGTGTCAAAATTTGGAACTTAGCTCATTTTGGCCTCCGAGTGCACGATCACAGTGCCTATACAAGAAATTTCTTCCTTTTGTGCCAAACATATTGTTGGTAGTAGCCAAGGATGTCCAGTATGTTTATCAAGACAAACAAGCATGAAGCAGACAAGTCAAAGAGAATCCAAAAACAAAGAAGGGCAAGTAGGACCAAGACAACAAGGAAGTCAACAAAGATTTGACAAATAGATCCAGAAATTCCTCTTTTAAATCAACGACTATCAATAGTGATTTTTATCACTCAACCTCATTGTAAAATACCATTTTTTGTAATTGCAACTCCATTTTGTTCAAGTCAAGTCCTCGAGCTTTATGAGGTCTAGATCTACGTACTTACCAATTTTCATTATTTTTAGAGCTCGTTTCAGCCTCCAAAATAGCCTAGGAACCTAATTTTTAACTAGGCAAGACACTAGATCTATACATGCCCAAATTCTAGTCAACAACTATAAAAGAAGCTAGAGAGTTCATTTTTGAGGTTGGATCATTGGAAATTTAAGAAACTAAATCATAGTGTAAACTTGTTTTTGACTAATCAAATCCATTGTTCCATCTCTTAGTCTTATTGTGTGTACATGTGTGTGTATGTGTGTGCATGTTGGTGTGCTTCTCCCTTACACACTTGTACTCACACTTTCTCATGGTCATCATTGTTACCGTTAGTGTCCATGTGAAAGGCCAAATGGCCAACGGACACTTCTTTGTCGCTATGCAGAGTACCATGTGCGGCCTTAGGAACTCTGTTTTGTGCTCCAAGGATATTGTCGTGGAGCTCTCAAGAAGGAGAGCGCACCATGGTGCATCAGCTTTGAAACACTTCACTGGTATCAGAGCAGTTCGATGCAAAAGCTTTGTTTGTTTTCTGCGAGTGAAGTGAGCATCCCTCCCCCTCAACTTTCTCCAAGGCTTACGACTAAGGGGGCGACCAAGGCATAGACCTTGGCATACCTTGTCATCCAAGTCACCGAAGTCACCATTGGGTACGCACGAGGGAGGATCTCAACGATCAAGGAAGATAGAGGTTCCCAGTACTTCTCGAGAGGTCACCCATCCTAGTATTGTTCCCCCAGAGCTTGCTTAACCATGGCAATCTCTTGCCACTAAGTTACACTCTCATGGTGTCTGAAGAAGGGAAAAGACTAAGGTTGACATTACCTTGAACATGTTTTGGTCCCTCAAAGCTTCATTCTTTGCTTTCAAAGCCTATTTTTGAAGCATTTTTGGGATGTCTTTTGGAGCCATTTTGGAGTACTTTTGCACAGTTCTCTTCACACAGGTCCAAGAACATCAAGAAGAGTGTTCTTTGTAATTCTCTGACAATAAATATCAACCTTTGGGGATGTGTTTTCAGCCACACTCGTAAAACTACAGGTTTCTCGAAAGCTTTTCAGTTTTGGCGGGAGCACCCGCTGCAAATTTATGTAGGTTTTTTGAGCTTAAAAGGTCAGAGTTGACAAACACTTGTAGGTGTTGTTGGCTAGTTTTTGGGTTGTGCGTTCAGCCTTTTGGTGTCATTTTAGTGCATATATTGAGCACATACACACCATGTACGCTTCTATGGATATCGCTTATGTATGTCCATGTGGTCATTGATATAGCGGTTATGTTTTTGCATAAAGCCTTTTACGTTTGATAAAGAGGGTCATGGTGAGGTTTTCTTAACTGGGAGACACCCAGATGGTGGGGTCTCTTTGGTGATGCAGGTGGAAGACTTACCCAGCCTCGCCATAGGAGATGTATGATAGTTGTTCATAGGTGCTCGATAAGCCTAGTTGGCTTCTATTGGATAACTGATTATATGCAGTGGAGTCAGTGATTCACGATGCAGGAAAACATATCAGTACTTGCAGTTTTATGATATTTTGACACTGTTCATATGCTCATTTTGCAAAGGATACTCTGGCAAATTTTTTCTAGATTTTTGGTTTAGCCAACTATATAGTGGTTGATTTACTCCTTGATATACTTATTTGTTGGTGTTTGGACTCTTCTAGCTCCATTATCATTCTATCCAGTTCTCTACCATCATGGCATCAGAGGTCTCAGACACAACTAGTGGATCAGGGTCTAGTGCCAGTGCTCTGAGAAGGAGCTATAACTTGCAAGGAAAATATCATTTTGAGATCCGAAAATTTGATGGCACAAACTTTGCTTTATGGAAGAATCAGATTAAACATGTGCTGATTCAAAGGAGGCGATGGAAGCTAGTAAATGGGATTTCAAAGAAGCCTGTTGACATGGATGAAGATGATTGGGATGAAATAGATGAAATGGCCAGGTCTACCATTCACGTGCACCTCGCAGATAATGTTTAATTTACAGTATTAGATTGTGAAAGTGCAAAGGAGCTTTGGAAGAAGTTATGCAATGCATATGAAAAGGAGACGGCATCAAATAAAGTGTATCTGATGAGAAAATTATATGGCCTTCGCATGGACACAGATAGTGTTGATGTTCATCTAAATGAGTTTGATGCTATATTCTCCCAATTATAGGCTCAAAAAATGGATATGGATAATGAGATGAAAGCAGTATTCTTGTTATGCACCCTGCCATCATCATGGGATACGTTCTGCATAGCTATTAGCAATAGTGCACCTGGTGGTAAACTCGTCTATGATGACATATGTGGAGCATTCTTGAGTGAGGAGATTCATAGAAAATCTATGGTTGGCACTCAGAGTGGAAATGCATATAATGTTCGTGATTCTTACCAAGGAAAGAATCAGCAATGTGGCAGGAGCAAGAACAAGGAAAAGAATGGTCAACGGAATAAGAGTAGAAGTAAATCAAGGAAGAGGGATATGGAATGCCATTATTGTCATAAGAAAGGACATATGAAGAAAGATGGTTATGCATTAAAGAATGCTAAAGGTAAAGGATAGAATGTTGATGGGCATGTTAAATAGTTACCTGCACCATCTACTTCGATTGTGAAGATTGAAGAAATCAATGCTATTTCTAATGATGATGATGTGTTGGCACTTGATAGTACTATGCCAACTGAGGCACTTATGGCTGATTCTCTTTCCCACATGTGGCTACTAGATTTTGGTGCTTCTTTCCATGTGATACCACACAAAGAATGGTTCTCTAATTATGCAGCAAAGTCTCTTGGTACCGTGAGACTTGGTGACTCTTACCAGTGTGACGTTGTGGGGATTGGAGATGTGGTTGTGCAGTTCATTGATGGTTCAAAATTTACTATGCATAATGTCACATAATCCTAGTAGGAGATGGTTGAACCATGCCTTAAGAGAGAGGATTAGGAAGTAGTCCTCAACCATGGCTTTAGGGGCAAGTGGTTAGCCCATCGCACTCCTAACCGGGAGGTTATGAGTTCAATTCCCAACATTGGTATCAGAGCATAGTTGAGAAATTGGGCGAGATGGAGGTTCACGCCTCATTTGTGGGCACTTGGAAAAAGCGCTTATCCGTCGTGAGTGTGAAACTAGCCTTGGATGAAGGCACATGGGCATTTAGGCACCCACAGAGGGTGGGATAGGTCCACAAGTGAGCATTGAGGGAAATGCTCAGTCTAAGGGGAAAGGAATGTCACATAATCCTAGTAGGAGATGGTTGAACCATGCCTTAAGAGAGAGGATTAGGAAGTAGTCCTCAACCATGGCTTTTGGGGCAAGTCGTAAGCCCATCGCACTCCTAACCGGGAGGTTGCGAGTTCAATTCCCAACACATAATGTACACCATGTACCTCAGTTATCACATAGATTGATGTTAGTTGGCCAACTTGATGAACTTGGTTACAAGGTGGTCTTCTATGCTCAGTCCTTTCGTATATCAAAGGGCAATATGGTTATTGCAAAAGGAAGCAAAGTTGGCTCACTTTATCCTTTATTTGTATCACAAAAAGGACACTTGTTAGCTGTTACTGAATAGCCTATGGCTTGTATTTGGCATGGTCGTTTGGGCCATATATCTCGTAGTGGAATGGAAAATCTTTCTCATTCTCGCTACTTACCTATGTTATCTTTCTTTGATTTTTCATTTTGTGAGCATTGTCGATATGGAAAGCAAACCAAAAATGTGCATAGAATGCACATTGACTCTTCGATTCAGCCTTTAGATCTCGTCCATACAGATGTGTGTGGTCCTATGCCCACTAGGTCCTTAGGTGGTTCTCTTTACTTTGTCACTTTCATAGATGATGCTACTAGAAAAGTCTGGGTATATCCTATCAAATCGAAGGATGAGGTATTCCCTACTTTCAGAAAATTGTTTGCTTCAGTTGAGACTCAAAAGGGAACTAATTTTAAGGCTTTACGTTCAGCTAATGGGGGTGAGTATATCTCACATGAATTCAGCCTTTTCTGATAGTCGAGAGGGATTTGTAGAGAGTTTACAGCTCCTTATACCCCAGTACAGAATGATGTAGCTGAAAGGATGAATAGAACTATTCACGATAGAGTAGTTTCTATGTTGCATCATGCAAACCTCTCACAAGGCTTTTGGGCAGAAGCAGTATTGACTGCAGTTCATGTGATTAACCTTTCACCTAGTATTGCCAAAGGTCTAAAAGTGGCACAATCATTATGGACAGGGAAGCCACCATATTATGATCATCTTCGAGTTTTTGGGTGTGAAGCATATGCTCATATACCCAAGAATCTTAGACAAAAGTTGGACCATAAGTCAAAGAAATGCATTTTTCTTGGATATGGTCGAGAAGGACAATTTGGATATCGCTTATGGGATCTCGAAACACGGTCAGTGATCAGAAGTAGAGATGTCATTTTCAATGAGTCTAAGATGCATAAACAACCCATTAAGGAGGTTGAAGTAAGAAGAGTGGTGTTTGAGGATACTAGTCCTCTAGTTAGCATGCATAAAGATACTGCACATAGGGATGTTCAAGAGAATGTCCATTCAGATCAATCTGCACATATTGTTGTTCAACAATCATTGAAATGTTCTGCACGTGTCTCATATCCACCTGATAGATATGTTCCAGGTTTAGATTTTGTTATGCTAATAGATGTCGGTGAGCCTTCTTGCTACAAAGAGGCTATGCAGACAGAGGACCATGTCAAGTGGGAGCATGCCATGAAGAGTGACTTGGATTCTATTCACAAGAATGGTACTTGGGATTTAGTACCCTTGCCAAAGGGCAAGAAAGCTTTACCATGTAAATGGGTATATAAGGTGAAATTCACATCAGATAGTGCTTCTCCAAAGTATAAAGCATGACTTGTTGCAAAGGGTTTTAAGCAACAACATGGTGTTGATTTCGAGGAAATCTTCTCTCCAGTGGTCAAGATGACTACCCTGCACATGTTGCTTGGATTCATTGCAATGGAGGACTTAGAACTAGTCCAAATGGATGTGAAAACTACTTTCTTGCATGGAGATCTTACAGGTGAGATCTATATGGAACAACCAGAGGGTTATGTAGTTCTTGGCAAAGAAAGTCTAGTTTGTAAGTGCAAGAAGAGCTTGTATGGTCTTAAACAGTCCCCTAGACAATGGTACCAAAACTTTGATGCTTTTATGAAGTCTCAAGGCTATTCTCGAAGCAATTAGGATCATTGTCTCTACACAAAGAGATGCTCAGATGGCAGATTGATATGTTTGATACTTTATGTCGATGATATGTTGATTGTTGGGAAGTCCTCTTATGACTTGTCAATCCTCAAAAAGAAGTTGAGTCAGACATTTGATATGAAGGATTTGGGGGATGCCAAACATATTCTTGGCATGCGCATTACTTGTGATAGGAGTAAAAGATGCATATACTTATCTCAAAGTGAGTACATATCCAAAGTATTTCACAAGTTCAATATGCAGGGTGGAAAGGCACTGAATACACCTTTGCCCACATATGTGAAATTGGGCAAGGATGATTGCCCCAAATCAGATGAGGAAAAGGAATTCATGACCAAAATTCCCTATCAGTTTGTTGTTGGTAGTCTCATGTATGCTATGGTAGCTACGAGACCAGACATTGCATTTGTAGTGGGAGTTGTGAGCAGATATATGTCTAATCCTGGCAAGAAACATTGGGAAGCGGTCAAGATGATTTTGAGATATCTGAGTGGCACTAAGGACAAGTGTCTATGCTTAGGTAGAGGGAAAGGATCCATTATTGGTTACACAGATTCTGACTATGCTGATTGTGTGGACAATCGTAAGTCTACATCAGGGTACATTTTTCATTTTGTTGGAGGTGCTATCTCTTGGAGATCTCGTCTTCAAGAATGTACAGTTGTTTCCACCACAGAAGCAGAGTATGTTGCAGCAAATGAGGCATGTAACGAAGCATTGTGGCTTTCTCGTCTTGCTTGTGATATGGGTTTACCTCAGCATGTACCTCGTTTGCTCAGCAACAATTAGAGTGTCATTGCTTTGTCTAAGAATTCAGTCTATCATGCAAAGAACAAGCACATTGAGGTGAGGTATCACTTCATAAGAGATTGCTTAGCCACGGAGCACATTATTCTTGAGAAGGTTCACACTCAAGATAATGCTATAGATGCTTTGAGTAAAGCTCTACCACATGATAGCTTTCGACACAGTTGTCACTTGATGGGGGTTACTTGATTCACGATCTTACACAGTCACTTGTACATTGTGTAACATGCCCATCAGGTGGGAGGTATAGTTTGCATACTTACACTCATGTATTCTTTATCATTCTTTATTTTTTCTCCCATGATTACTTTGGCCATATTGGCCTTTAGTGGGAGATTGTTACCATTAGTGTCCATATGAAAGGCCAAATGGCCACCGGACACTTCTTTGTATATGTTCTTTAATAAAACATATAGTGGCTTGGTCAGTCACAGACTGTAAGTTCGATCACATTTGTAAGACCTAAGAAGTCTATCTTCATGCTCCCTGTGTACTATGTTTTGTGCGTATTTTTGTTGTCTATGTGCAGAGTACCATGTGCGGCCTTAGGAGCTCCATTTTCTACTCCAAGGATATCATCGTGGAGCTCTCAAAAAGGAGAGTGCACCGTGGTGCATCACCTTTGAAACCCTTCAATCATACCACCCTCATGTCTCCTTGGATTGACAATTATGAGGTGGATCTCCTCACATTGATACTCATCATTGTGCTAGAGTGACACCGAATTCGGTGCCATTGCTGGGGATAGAGCTTCAAGGACAAGCATGCAATAGTAATACGTAGAGATTTGATGTTGGAGTGATAAGTAATTAGGTAATTTCTTTACTTTTCTTAGTTTTGACATCATCATCACTTGCCTCACCATCTCCCACCTCCATCCCCTTCTTCACTAAATTTTCAATTTTGGACCATATTTCCACCTCTACCTCATTTCCCCTCATTGTGTTTGTGAGAGCGAGAGAGAGAGAGAGAGAACGATTTTGTGTACTATGTTTTCTTGTGTTCTTGAGTGTTTAGGTAGGTATCAACATCCACAATAGCAATAGTAGGTCCAACAAGTATAGAATCTATGTGTACGCATCCCGAGATGAAGGTCTCTATCAATCATGACAGATAGTAAAACTCATTACTTGGTAAAAAGGAGTGCACCATGGTAGAGTAGAGCAGTTGCACATCATGGACATGTAAACTTTTTTAAAAATTCAAATATTTTGTGTCCATCATGATAGATACCATTAGGGGAGCACTAGATTGTGCTCTCTGACTATAGTACACAAGATTTTCAGAAACACACTTTTGATTACAAGAACACCCACAAAGGGAAAACGATACAAGAATATGTGATCGATACAATATGTCCCACAACCCGGGACTCATAGGTATGGATAACTCGACTAGAGATGATATAGGAGATCCCACAACCTGGGATCGTATGTATGGAACAAGATATCTCAATTACAAGAACTCCCTTTTGGGAGATGAACTAGATACAAGAAAGAACTCGACATGATCTCGTACTATGAGATTACAAGAGGACAAAAGAGGATGTCCAAGAACTAGACTAGACAAGACTAGAACAAGGAACAAGACAAGAACTAGAACTGGAACTTGGAGAGTACTTACTTGGTGATCAGGACCCCTTGAGCTCCCAAGACTGGCATCCACAAGATTGATTATGAATGTGGCCAACCCCTCCTTTAATAGGTTTTCAAGGGTGGTTATGATTTGATGATGTCATCGATGACATCATCAACTAGAAACAAGACCTCTGGTGTTAGAATTCCATAAATAGGCAGTCGATCTTTGACAAAGCTATTATTTAGTAGAGCCTAAGGTGGTGTGCAAACACTCTGAGGAGATAGCAGTGTAGTTGCTAGTAAAGAACAAGCACATAAATAAAATGAAACATGTGCTTAGTTACAATCACCATTCAATCCATGGGATACTCCCACAACCCACATATAAGTTTGTTCATGTACGTGTAGTTCCAAAGATTGGAGCAAACAAAATCCTTCATTCTATAATACAATATTACCATAAGGTTGTGGGAAGGAGAAATGATTCATGCTTGGTGCCACAAAAATATGGCAACAAAGAGAGAATTTAATTAAGTACATGATCAACGTTCATAAGATTTAGAACTTCAGAGTTTTCTGTAAAACTAAGAAATTCAATTACAACTTTGGACTTACATCAATCGGTAACACTGAGTCACAACAAAGGAGAACAAAGACATGTTCTCTATTCCTTTTTGCCTAAAGACCATGAAATCAAGCAATAAAATGGTCATTTCACAATATCTAGAAAAAAACACGTATACTTGCTTGTAAATATTGACGAGAACCTTTATCCTATAACCCAAGTAGTCAAGATAGATATGTTAAAATGCTTTGTGCCATGAAAACTAACTGTTTAGCATGATCAAGAATCCCACATCATGACCTTTGACATAAGGGATCAGCGTTAAAGGTACATGTAAGAATTGGTGAAACTCCTTCATTACATCTAGAACCTGAACAAGCATTGATTAATGCTACTCGAAATTCGAAGTACATGTGTTGCAAAAGTCGTCAACATTTTTACAAGGCAATTAACATCATCCCTTTGTATAGTTAAGATCCTCATTAAATGTAGGGCCATTTTCATAGCATATGAAATGAATATCACAAAAGCATTCCCAGGAGAAGATTATAATCAACAAAATTATATTAAGAAACATTCACACATTCATCAGAAAAATGCTCAAGATAAGTATAGCTTTGCACAAAATGGAAGCAGAACTTGGCATTATATTTCTACTAAAATGATCTTTACATTTCATGTATGTTTTACAATAGTAATAAGACTCTACAATAGAAGCTGATCATAGGTTTCCTCAGGCTCATGCATAATGGGATCCTCTGGAGCCCTAGAACACATCTCCTGCCTCTCTTGCTCCAAGATTGGCTCTTCAAGGTCAGCCATGTCTCCCGGTTCATTTGCAAGTGGGGGAACAGGCTCCCTTGAAGCTGTTTGGAATCTCTCTTTGTCTGCAATGTGCTTCCTTCCAACCTCTTGGTCTTCATCTGGGCATTCATTGAACCCATTGATTCTCATTCTAATGAAGCTCACTTGAGCATCATCCTTCTCCATAGCTATGCAGTGCCTGAACATCTTTAAGGAGCAAGCAAGAGTCGTCCCTGAGACAGACAAAACCACTTAGAGGCCAATCAACATCATATGTAATGCGAAATATTACAATTGAAATTACATGTGCCCAAAAAAAGGTCGAGGACCCAGTCATCGTCATTGGAGAATAGTTGAATCAATCTCATTATTAGCTTTTGTGGCTTCTGATAGGGGTTAACCAATGTCTTGTCCCCAGCTACATGACGAAGTTTCTTGGTAACGGTTGGGAATATGAGCACATTGGAGATCCCATTCTCATTGCAGTGCTCCCTGACTCTCCTTTTGCTCACTTCATCATAATAGCCAACTGTAATGCATTCAGTGGAGCTCACAAACCTATGCAAAGGATTATGATTCACATTTGTCTTCACCCTACCAACGAGAACTATAAGTGAGAGAGCGAATCATTAAAGCCATGGAGATAGAAACAAGATCACTTACCATGTGAGGCACTCCACAGCATGACATCTTGAGTTCAGAGCAGTTGAAACAGAGAAAGACTGGTCTCTGCTATGGAAAATTACTATCCTCCTAAGAGGAGACATAGTCAAATCAGCAAAATCAGTGACCATCTTGCGAATCTAAGGGTGCTTGAAAGGCTCGTCGTCATTCACAGATCCCAACATTCTAAATCCATAGGGTATGTCTGCTATAAGAAGGGAGAAATGCTTTCTAGGCACAACAGTACAAATATTATTTACATCACTACAGAATACATTGTAATATACAGCCCTAAGTCGGTCTAGGGGATTGGAGAAACATTTAAGATCAGGTTCATCATCAAAATCTATCTCCTTAGCTTTCAGTCTGGATTTCTCATGCCTTGCTCTTTGAATGTGAGCCAGGAATGCAAGGGGGCAATCATCTAATACCTCTGCAGACTTGCTTTTCCTTGGTTTCTGTAGAAACAAGTGGAAAGAATCAAATGTGCTCTTTGATAAGCAAGTGGAAACATGAGGAATCGATGCCTGACATCGATTTCTTGTCTGGGTTGATGCCAGGCATTAACTTTCTACTGAAAGTCGATGCCTAGCATCAATCTCTCGCATAAGTCGATGTGTGGCATCGACTTAGGCCACCAGGTCGATGCCAAGCATCGACTCTCGATAGTAAATCGATGCCCGACATCGACATTCAGCAGTAAGTCGATGCCAGGCATCGAGTTTCTACTAAAAGTCGATGCTTGGCATCGAATTGGTGGTACGTTGAATGCAGGCATCAAGCCAGAAAGCAAACCAAGCATCCTCTCTCAAAATTAAACCTACCCAATCACGAAACAAGATAAAATACTTTGATAAAGCTTTGTATGATGAGGTGGTTGGATAGTCTGCTTGGACCTCTGTCCAAGAAAAGCAACCCAGCCTCTTCATCATTACCTCCTGAATCTTCATGTATACTTTATGACTACAATCACAAAAATGAAAGGGATACTAGGTTAGACCGGAGACATGGGAGGAGGGAAAAAAGACCTGAGAATAACATACATACTTATTTAGCTTAGTCACCATCTCCTCCAAGCTTAGCTCCTTGGAGATTACCCTTGACAAAGTTGATATAATCAATGTATCATCTTTGATTCCTTGAAGGGCTCTCCATGGTGTCAGCTTCATGTCCTCAAGAGCCTCTTCAATCGAAAGGTCAACTTTCCTTCCCTTTCCCCTCACATCAACCTGAGGGTCTGACCTCGACTTCCGTTGCTTCTGGCCCTTGACCTCCTTGTTCTCCCACATTGTGAATATCTTATCCTGCAGATCCCATATCTCACCTGTTCTGAATGCAAGCTGAAACCACGGATCATATTTTCTCAAAGCATCAGACTTTCTATTTTCATCCAGTGCAATGCCAACCTCAATAAGGCATTGCTTTTGTAGATTGGGATGTATTCTGCCAGCCTCCTTCACGAGACAATCTTTGTATTCATGGTGGAAGAACCTAATTCTCTCTACGGAGGACATCTTCTACCTGTAGTCATTATCATTGTTGTGATCCCAAGCAAGAAGCTTGGCTTCCTTAGTTGTAAGACTAGCATAGATTTTGCACTCTGCATACCTAAAGAAGAATGTGGTGGGGTGCTCCTTCACTAGCTGTCTGCATGCCTCTGCACAGTGTGAACCACCAATCACATAATATGTATAATCTTCAAACAGGCCCTCATTGAAATCCTCCACAGAGATGCACTCATTCGGGTCCACCATCACAAGGAATGGCATAACAGTAGCGTGAGGATTTATCTTCATTTTCTTCTTAAGATTCTGCACATGCAAATTATGTGGCTCCCTTATCTCAAGGGGCCTCCTCCCTGTGACTGGATCGATTGGTGGCCTATGGATGATATTGATTGGTAGGTGGAACAACTGCCCCTTCTTCACAAGTTTTCTTGGAGCTATGTCCTCCCTCATCTTGTTCTGCTCAGTACCAAGAATACCCAAAGCAAGCTCCCCACCAGGTGCAAAAATAATATCCTCAGAGCTAGAGCTTGACTCAAAAGACTCTTCATCAGCCATTCTCTTCTTTTTCTTCAATAGCTTCTTCTGCATGCACTGCTTACCCTTTGCCTTTACAGGGGTTGTCATCTTCTGTTGCAAATGAATGACATCATCTATTGATGGACTAATATCGATTTCTGTTAATTCCTCTTCATCATCAGTATAATCAACATGCACAGTATTATCCTCTTCATCAAGAAGATTAGTATGATTGTCATGTACAATGATTCTAATTTCTCTTTCAGATGTTGATGTATCAGTATCTGATGGTGAATCATCAAGAGGACTTTCTCGATCTCTGTAACAATAAGCTATTCAAACAATGACCTACCTCTAGGTTGAACATGAATGACTTGCCACCAAGGATGAGCATCAGGTATTTTTTAGAAAAAATGCTTGTTCAATATGCCTAGGAAGAATATATGGTTCTCTAGTAGATCGCATTACCTTGGAAGAATCAGTTGCCCAAAACCCAAATAATTCCTTCCTCAATGTGGAATTACTACCTTTATACTTGGCTTGAAACCAAGCAACCTTCAAAATGACCTATCAAAATATATAAAAACAAAAAACCATTATTAGGTGCTTAAAATAATAATAAACTCTATCATCAAAATATAAACTTTTTTCTACCTGTTTGAATGTACGAAATGATATTTCGTAGATACCAACAATAGTTCCCACTTTACCAAGTTCGTCATCTATAAGGTTCTTGTCTTTTGAGTTAGCACATGATAGTTTCTTGAAAGAAGCAACAATGCTAGAATCGTCTGTTTTACGTAAAGAATCAATAGCTTTGATTCTAATATGATGTCCAAAAGCCTACATATTAGTGAACATTTGAGCTTGGAAAAGAAATTAAATTAGTAAGGAGAAACTAATATACATATATGAAAAAAACAAAATATTATTAAAATAAAATTACCTTTCGTTCACAACTTATCATTAACTATTTCTGTTCATCTGAGGTTTCTTCATTATTTGCATTGGCTTGTTGCAAACGAGTATATAGCCAACCCATGAAAGAAGATATATTTGTAATCTCATTATTATCGAGATTACATCTATATCTTTTGTTTCTCTATCTTTTACTTCGGAGAGTTTGAAGTTCTTGCTCATACTCGCTAATGAATGCTTGCATTCATTTGCTATTATATGCTACAAAAGTAGAAACATCATTTTTTTCTTGAAATGTAAATAAAAATGGAACTCCCTTACCTGATAATACCTCCTCTGTTATTTTTGAAGAAGACTCATTGGTCCATGCATGTGGAGCTTCTTCATGAACTCTTTCAAGGTACTCACTAACATAGTATATGCACTCCTCAAGCATCCAACCCTTTGCCATGGATCCTTCTGGTTTCGCTCTTTGCTACACATAACCTTTTAATATTCCCATAAATCACTCGACCCAAAACATCCACCGAGTGTTGACATGAACACCTGCAATCTCTATTTCATCTACAAGATGGACTAATAAATGAACCTGAATATCAAAAAATGAAGTAGGAAGCTCTCTCTCCATCAAACATAGTAGCTCTTTCCATTCAAGTTTCTTTTGTGGGATCGAGTTTTTGTCAATCTCTTTTGATGTAATCCACCTATACACATCATAAAAAAATTATAAAGAAATTAATTCAAAAATAAAAGATATCAAATATTTATATATATAAAATGTAAAAGCATCATAATTACCTTATAAGCGATCCAAGATGATAGATCACATCTCATACTCCATTCGTTGTACATCCATGGATAACCAAAGGTAAAATGTGCTTCAAAAAGTTATGCCAATCATGGGTCTTTAACCCAAATAAACTCTTATCATCCATAGTAAACATGTTCTGGAAAGATGCTCCATATCCTGTAGGAGTCTGAATCATTTGAATCCTATTGTTGACAGTCTATATCTCTTTTGTCGTAAGTACCCAAGGAGTGGGTGCATAAGTTGTTTCCTGTCGATGTCTATAAAAAATTGGCTATAACTTTGGTTATGAGTTTTGGTCCTTCAAATCATTCCTTGATGCTATGGTGTCTTTTAATCCAAGAAGATGTTGCCATAATGAATAACAAATATTCTTGAATATATGCATCGGATCAAGAAGATGACATACTTTTAACTCTTTCCAGTACTCCAAAGAATACCATATTGATATATTCTGTGCGAGTGCCAATTTTCATTTACCTCTCTTCACATTCTCATTATCTTCATCATAACTGAAGATTTCTTATTCGGATCTATCAGAGATCCATCTATCCATTTTTTATTCCAATCCATAGGTGTCATTGGTTTTGGACACTAACCTGTTTCAAGCTTTCCATTAAAATGTATCGCTTCGCTTTTACATCTTAATGGATGATCATCAGGCAAGAATCGTCGATATCAAAGATAAATAGAGATTCTTACTCTTGATTGATATGATAAAAATATAATAAGATTAACTCACATTTATTTGTATGCATATTGAATAAAAAAATTACATCAATACCTGAACAAACACCATATCCTAGAAAATTGTGAACAGTCCAAGCCACAATACCACGAACCATAATATATCTTTCATTAATGCTTTTCGATACATCAATGACATTAATGCCTCTCCATAACTCTTGAAGGTCTTCAATGAGAGGAGCAAGATATATATTCATATCTTTAACTTGTCGTTTTCTTGGGATTAAAAGTGAAAGCATTAAACGTTCTTTTTTAATGCTAAGATATGGTGGAAGATTGTAATTTATGACTACCACTGGCCATGTTGACCATTTACTAGATTTCATGGAGAATGGATTAACCGCGTCTAATGCAACTCCTAACTTTAGATTCTGTGGATTTTGTGCAAAATTAGGCCATGTAGAATCAATATGCTGAAAAGCAACACTATCTATTGCAATTCTGATTATTCCATCAGTACTCTTATGGTTATGTCCCCATGTCAAAAGCTTTGATAATTCCGGGCTTTGAAATATACGTCTAATCCGTGGAGCCAATGGAAAATGTCTCAATACCTTTTTTGGGGTTTTACCTTCTTTGTCCTTATATCAAGGAGATTGACATTTTGGACATGTCAAAGAGTCTGCATATTCACCTCTACATAAAATACAATTGTTAGGACATGCATGTATACATTGATAATCTATACCAAGATTGTTGGTTATCTTCTTCATTTCATCATGTGAGGTAGGAAGAATATTCTGACTTGGTAAAAACTTTTCAGATAATAACCTGTAAGTTCATGAAAAAAAGACATATTAATAATATATATATATATATATATATATATATGTGAATATGTGTATGTATATGTGTATGCTTATGTGTATGTGTATGTGGATGTGTATATGCATGTGCATGCATATGCATATGCGTATGTGTATATGTATGTATGTATACTTATGTGTATATGTATGCATATATATATATATATATATATATATATATATATATATATATATATATATATATATATATATATATATATATATATATATATATATATATATATATATATATATATATATATATATATATATATATATATATATGCATGTGTAAATTATAGAAGAAATACATACCCAAGCATATCACGTTGACCAGGTGGTGGTGCATGCTCAAAAGTACCATACTCTGCCTCATGTTCAATACATTGCAATCGTGGTCTTTGATACGTGCCATAGCGAGACTTAGACCAACATATAATATGCACTTGATGGTAAATTTCATCACAATTCCTATCGAAGGATGCATGGGTAGGAGGTGGTGGAGTGCCCTCTCATTGATTAGAATCTGATTATAACAATAAAAAAACATATATCAGTTATGCATCCATCAAATATATTTAAAATTAAAAGTTTGATATACTTACATTATATAGTCCTTGCATGATTAGGAGACGGTGGTGGAGTTCCGTTTGATTGATCGGAATCTACAAATAATGGTATTAAATATTAATAATCTGATTCTTTACATACATAAACATTCACATATACACATTTTCACATACACACATATTCACATATACAAAATACACATTCTTGTGGGATAAATGCATGTATTTTGTATGAATATGTGTATATGCATGCATGTGTATGTGTGTATGTATATAGTGGATATCTATATGTGTGTGTTTATGTTATATGTATGTATATGTGTATATGTATGCATATATGTATGTGTATATGTTTGCATGTATATATGTATGTGTATGTGTGTGTATGTATGTATAAGTGTATGTGTGTATGTATATATGTTTATGTGTGCATGTATTTTATATGTATGTATGCATGTATGTGTGTGTGTATGGATATGTGTATCTGTGTGTATGTATGTATAAGTGTATATGTGCATGTATATATATATATATATATATATATATATATATATATATATATATATATATATATATATATATATATATATATATATATATATATATATATATATATATATATATATATAGTAAATATAAATATAAATATAAATATAAATCAATATATACTATTATATATATATATATATATATATATAATATACCGTTATATATATATATATATATATATATATATATATATATATATATATATATATATATATATATATATATATATATATATATATGTGTGTGTGTGTGTGTGTGTGTGTGTGTGAGTATGTGTATGTGTAGGTGTATTTAGTATGTATGTATGTATGTATATGTGTATGTATGTATGTATGTGTAAGTGTATGTATATGTGTATGCACATGCTATATGTGTGTATGTGTATATATTCTGATTCTTTTTTTCTATTTGAGGTTAAAATAACAGGAGATATTGTATGGTGGAAAAAATAAGAGGAGACCTAACATATCACCTAAGACGTGGAAGTTTTTTTAGATAGCTACGTCTTTAGGAGTCATTTCCTCAGCAAAAGGTATACAAATTAATAGTTTGTTGCAAAGAAGAGAAATGAGTGGAGCCACACATCTCACTTAGGCCAAATGGGCCATCATGGTTTTGTAGCTACATTTGTAAGTATATGTATTATTGTAAGTATATTTTTATTTTAGTTAAAATGCAAGAGACTAATCTTTTTTATTTATTTCAATGCAGCCAAAGGATTATGGTCAATATCCTATGAAACATGAGATCGAGTATACTACACATTTTGGATATCGACATTTGAGCGAATATATGTGAGATCATTCGGATGCATTTGTGAGTATTATTAAATTATATATATATATATATATATATATATATATATATATATATATATATATATATATATATATATATATATATATATATATATATATATATATATATATATATATATATATATATATATATATATATATATATATATATATATATATATATATGAAACAGGAGGACAGACACAGGAGGTGGAGAGACAGACACAGGAGGGATGATCTCGATCATCACAGAGTGCTCGCACCGCTACCCATGATGCCACTACAGATACATTAGATCATGTGGATGATCGTGATGGTGAGGATGAGGATGATGATGATTAGGATTTTTTATTATGACATTGGATGTAAAATTACATTGATATATATATATATATACATATATATATATATATATATATATATATATATATATATATATATATATATATATATATATATATATATATATATATATATATATATATATATATATATATATATATATATATATATATATATAATCTATATATTTTTCATTTCAGTTATGTTTTGAATTGTGTGTATGGTATTAAGTAGTGAAAATTGTTGTTTTATTGGTTTTTATTATTTTTTATATTTAGAATGTGTTTTATTACCTTAATTATATAATTCATTCATATTTATGTGTGCTTGTGTGTGTATAAAATGTATATATGCACATGTAGGTATATATCTATATTTGTGTAAGTGTGTCTATAGGCATGTATATGTATGTGTCTATGTATATATATGTGCATGTATGTATGTGCATATGTATATGTGTATATGCATGTGCATGTGTAAGTGTATGTGTGTATGTGCATGTGCATGTGCATGTGTATGTGTGTATATGTATGTATGTGCATGTATATATGTAAGTGTGTGTGTATATGTGTGTATGTGCATGTATATGTGTGTATATGTATCTATGTGCATATGTATGTGTGTATATGTATGTATGTGCATGTGTATGTGTGTGTATGTGCATATGTGTGTGTACGTATGTGCATGTATATGTGTGTATGTGTGTGTATATGTATGTATGTACATATGTATATGTGTATATGCATGTATATGCATGTGCATGTGCAAGTGTATATGCATATGTATGTGTATGTGCATGTGCAAGTGTATGTGTGTGTATATGTATGTATGTGCATGTGCATGTGTAAGTGTATATGTGTATGTATGTGTATGTGCATGTGCATGTGTATGTGTGTGTATATGTATGTATGTGCATTTATATGTGTAAGTGTATGTGTATATGTGTGTATGTGCATGTATATGTGTATATGTATGTATGTGCATGTGTGTGTATGTGCATATGTGTGTGTACCTATGTGCATATATATGTGTATGTGTGTGTACATGTACATATGTGCATATGTATGTGTATGTGTATAAACATATAGAAGTGTATGTATATGCATGTGTATATGTATGAAGCATGCATGTGCATGTGGATGCATTTCCATTTGCATCCATGTGTATATGCATGCATGTGAATGTGCATGCATGTGGATGTTCATTTACATGTATTTAAGTATGTAACAATGTGTGTATGTGTATGTATATACGCAACAATGCATGCATGCAAGTCTTTTTATGTGTTTGTAGAAATGTTTGTGCATATGCATGTGTACGTGCGTGTATGTGTAAGTGTATGTGCACATGTATGTGTGTGTCTATATTTGTGTGTATGTGCATGTGTATATGTGTATATGTGTGAACGTGCAACTTCATGTATAAGTGTATATGTGCATATCAATAAGTGTGAGTATGCTAATTAATGAAAATAACACAATTCAAATGATATAAAAAGAATGGAAATTGTACTTACAATAGTTAGCCATATTTTTTGCTTGGTTAACTTCTTGAATAACCTACAATAAAGAGAGAGAGAGAGAGAGAGATAATTCAAGAAGAGAAAAAGTTAGAAAGGAGAGAAACAGAGAGAAAGAGAGACAATAAGATAGAGATTAGACAAAACAACAGTTCAACAAGTGATTGTTTCAGCTCATAAGCACAGCGCAATTGTGAACGTTGGAGAGCTCTTCGAGCAGATGCATGTAAATGCCGATCAAAGAGCCTCCAACATTTTTATTTTTTTCATAAAAAAACTGACATGTAATCAATGCTAAACCGTCGTAAACTCGTCCCCAGATAGTGTCGCATAAGTGATGCTAAGTAGCATCGTTTATGCAATGCAGTTTACCATCACTTATGCAACATTTCTTTATGTCTTCACTTTAGTGACGCTCAATGTAAACATCACAATGCACGTTGCTTCACATGTCAATAAGAACGTCAAAGTTTTTGTCGTTTAACCGATGTTGCATGGTTGATGCTTGTTACGATGCTTTATGCAATTATATAGTGATGAAATTGTGTCCTGTTAACCATCTCTATGGGCCCGTACTCCTTGTAATGATCATATGACTCCTCAAAACTTCATGTTTAGTTGATGCTTTCAAGCAAACTATATATTACAGGGAATGAACTTGATGTTCAAGGCTCACAAGTTTGTACAATGCACCTTGATGTTGGATGTTATATTGAATGTATGCAGAAGGCCGTAAAATTTCTTTAAAACTAAGGTACGGAGAATATTGCTTTGATTCATGAATGGTGTGAGCTTGAAATTTTAGTACTGATTTGTTTTAGGTTGTTTTTTGTTCTCAATTTGTGTATTGTCTTTTCAAATTTGAAATGTCTTGAATTTTTGAGTGTTTTGGCCATTTTCAAGTGGAATATTCCTCACATGCCATTGGATGCAATGCAATCTAGAAATTCTTTCTTTTTTGTAATTCCAATGCTATGCCTCTCTCTCTATGTGTGTGTGTCTCTCTCTCTCACTCTCTCTCTCTCTCTCATTCTCTCTCTCACACACATAGAGGTGTGTGTCAACAAAGAGAGGCACACATTTGTGTATGTCATACATGCACACATGTATTATGTTTTCAACATAGTTTATATTCGTCCACATTTCATTTCTCATGAAATCAGTTGAGTTCTTTCTTTGACTATTTGTAGGCTGAAATGAAGCTTTTTCTTGTCCGTTTGATTTTGAAAGTGTTGAAGGTTGATAAGCTTTCCGGGTTGATGTTGAAACTACTAAGAAGTTGCTATGGTTGAATTTTCATGTGAAGAACTAAAATCTATGAGTGAATCTATCTTTTTTTTCCTTTGTATATATACCTGTATAAATTCATGATTGAATTTATACCTGTATAAATTCATGATTGAATTTTTGCATGATGTCAAGAGCACTTAAATCTGCAAGTTATTCATTTTCTTCCTTTGCCTATACCTTATCTTTCTACTTCACATGTATGAATGTGAAAATTTATGATTTAATCTTTACATGAATTCATCAGAAGCACTTAAATCCATAAGATATCTTTTTTTTTCTTTACATGTGGAGATTTATACAACACACAAGCACATAAAACATAAGTACATGGATACATATATGCATTTGGGTTCCTCTTCCTCTCTATATAATGCACACATACATAAAGACATGCATGCATACTTGAAAATATGCTGATATATTTTTTTTTCCACGAGGGATGTACCTTCCATATGTACAGGAAAATGTTTTGTGCGTTGACACTCGATACGTTGGTGTTGAGAGAGAGAGAGAGAGAGAGAGAGAGAGAGAGAGAGAGAGAGAGGATGTTGCGCCCATCACAAAGGCTAGCCGGCGGCTGCACTTCGGACTAAGTTCAGAGCCTCGATTGGAGGTTCCTCGTCATCTCAATTTTAGTGAACAATCGGATATCGTATAAACTAATGTTTCGAGTGGAAGTTTTCAAGCCAGGGAAGAGGAAGAAACCTGCCACCTCCACCGACGTGGATACCTCCTCCAGCGCTCTCTGTGAAGTATCACATACGCGAATATATTACATAGAGAGGAAGAGAGTTGCCGTATTAGTTTCTGTGAATTATCGAATACGCGTATATATAATACAGAGCGGCAGGAGTTGCCGTATCAGTTTCTGCTCAAAAGTTCAGTGTCCTGAGTGGAAGATGGATGGTTATACCCCCACGCAGAAGCCCAGAGAGGTATTTCCAACCTTGTCACGTTACCATGCATTAACACACTGAGAGAGAGAGAGAGAGAGACGATGAAGATTAACGAGCGCACATCAAACGCAAGAGAGGTATGTTCCCCGTCTGCTCCCATGAAGATGCTCAACGAGATCATAAACGCGCATGAGCACATGCACACACACAAACATACTAAATAAATGGATTATAGTTGGAAATCGGTAGACAAGAACAAATCAAATTTTCCCATGGCCGGACGCACAGAGAGAGAGAGAGAGAGTACGTGACTACAATGATAAAGACCTTCGAGCCCATTGGTACCAAGAGAGGTAGATCACTATCAGCTCTATTCGCAGTACGCCCCTACGAAAACGCTTACAAACACGCATGCGCACGCCCACAAAAGCACTACACAGATGGATATTCCTTGGAAGTCGACAGGTAGTAATGAATCGGCTTAGACGTCATTTTAAGGGAAGTTCCATCTTGCGGGTAGAAGCTTTCCAAATATTAGTTTGTCTTTGCCATGGCTGAGCCACTCTCGTTTTAATCACAGAGAGTATATCACATTACGGGGCGAACCTTTGCACGGAAAGTGAAAGATCCAAATTACACGGCAAATGTTCAAACGCGATGCGAATACTGCGGAAACGAGATGGAAAAAACACAGGTATGATCGTTCTTATTAGAATATATTTTTAAAACACGCAATTTCTAAAATCGATTCTGTTATTTGCTTGTGTAAAGCATTATATATATATGCAGAAATTATATGCCTAAAACAGAACTTTGAGCTTCTACAATAGGTTGCAGAATCTCCTCCAAATGTCTAATCTGTTATGTGAACGTCTTCTACCGATAAATTAGTTATGTAATTCTTTAAGAGTGAAAGAACGAAATATTTCTGAAGAAAATTATTTGAGTGATAACGGAAAACATCTTCTGCTTAATCTTCTGCTTGTTTAAAGCACTCGCATAGTGTAAAACATTTTCTGCTTGATCATTTCACTGGCGACAATTACAAGTAGATTTTATCTTACGTTTTCAGCTTAAACATCTTCTGAATATCATCAGTTTAGAGACAAATCATAATGTAAACCAAAGGATTATCTGCTTGTTTAAAGCCCTCGCATAACGTAAAACATCTTCTGCTTAATCATTTCATTGGCGACAAGTGCAAGTAGATCTTATCTTACGTTTTTAGCTTAAACATCTTCTGAATATCATCAGTTCCATTAGTGGTAAGCACAAGTAGATTTCATCTTACTTTATGACTGAAGATATCAGTGTTTCTCCCATCTCTGAAGCCATTCTCGATAAATATCTTCAGCGACGTACGTCTTTAAACCAAAGGATTAGAGACAAATCAGCTGCAAGCAGAAACTTCAAGATTTTAATGGCGCAAACCTATGCAATTTCTGGACCCAAACTTTTTACATTTTTATGTCTTCTATATACGTCTGAACTATATATATTCACTCTTCATGAATGTCTTCATTGACAACGCCTCTGGACCAAAAGCTTACAGACACAATCAGCTGCAAAGAGAAATTTCAAGTTCGTAAGGGGAACTAACTTGCACAACCTCGGCATCCATTCTTTTTACGTCACTACAAGGATGTCTTTCTACATTGCTCTAATTTATGCAGAACATGAAAGAGAAAACATAACTGAAGGTATCAGCATTTCCTCTTTCTCAAGACATTGTTGATGAATATCTCTATGAATAATCCTCTTGAAACTAGGGAATAGACACCAATCACCTGCAGACCGAATTTTCAAGTTTTCTAATGGAGGAAGCTTGTACATCTGCGTTAGAACTAAACCGACTCAAGTATCTTAGGGGCTTACACAAGCAATTTCATGGAATCAACTCATCAATCTATTGTGTTCTCCGCTGATATCAGAAGCCAATACAACATGGTAACGAATAGATGACACAGAAAAAAGTTTCGATTTCCATTGGTTTTCCAAATAAAGAACGTTGAGCATTGACTACATCCTCGAGAGCGCACCGATAGCCATGAGACTCACATTAATGTCAACTTGCTTGGATAGCATGAACGTATTACCACATAACTAGTAGTTTAGCAATAATCTCACGCGATCGTCTGAGGTATCAAAACACAAGTGAAAAAAAATATACCCGCAATCATACGAACCTACATTCGTATATAAAAGACTGTAACATAAACCAACGGCTCAACATTACATTTTAAATTACCCCAAAATTAATCTAACATTCAATGGTACCTAGATACACGCATACACATACATACATTCATATGTACGTGCATACATACATACATACGCACACATACACATACATACATCCATGCGTGCATGCATATATGCATATGTAACTATGAATTGACATACATATATACATACATACATACATATCTACATGCATCCGAACATACATACATACATGCATGCATACATAGATATATACATACACACACATGCATATATACATACGTACATACATACATACGTCCATGTATACATACATATATACAAACATACACATATACATACATACATACATACATACATACATACATACATACATACATGCATAAATGAATACGTACATGCATACAAACAAACAAACAAACAAGCAAGCATACATACATACATACATACATACATACATACATACATATATACATACATACGTACGTACGTATCTACATGCATGGATACATGCACACATTCATACATACATCATTATATACATAAATGCATACATACATACACACATACATAGATACATAGATACATACATACATACATGCATACAGACATACAAACGTACATAAATACATACATACATACATACATACATACATACATACATACATACATACATACATACATACATACATACATACATACATACATACATACATTCATGCATGCATGCATGAATATATACATGCATACAAACAAAAATACATACATACATACATGCATGCACACACACACACACATACATACATACATACATTTATACATGCATAGATACATCGATGCATACACACATATATACATACATATATAAATACATTCCTATGGATCTCAACTGTCTTGCATTTTACTTCCACAATGCTCATCTTCAATTCTTTTCTTCACTACTCTGGTTGTTGCTACAACAACTTCCCCCCTCTAAATTATGTCTTCCTTGAAAGGATTTTCTTGGAGCAAGTTGAGGTTTACATGTGGTTGGCATGGTTGCGGGTCTCCTGGTCCTGCCAATGTTTCCTTGTTAAGAACATTAAGTGCCTCTACTGATAGCATTTGAACTTAGTGCAATAGGTATCTTGTTGGAGTGGGTGATACCTAGTTGGATAGCATTAAGTCCACCCGCGTGGCCATAGATAGTCTGCAAAATATTTCATAATGTTTTTCAAAGAAGCTAGTATCGGAAAGGCTTCTTCAAAAGTGGCCATTTAATGACTATACAAAAATTGACATCGATTAAATGCAATGAGGTACTTGAGAGGAGGAATTTGACTAAGATCAAAAAGTAGAAGAGGAATACTATATTAGAAACCTAGAAGGTTGATATCAAGGGAAATAGTAGGATTGAGGGCTATGAGGCATACTCTAAGGGTTTCCAAGATCTTGATAAGCATTTGGCATATCAAATCAGGGAAAGGTGTGGCCTCTTGTTGCCAAAAGGTTAAAGTAGCACACATATACTCGATCATTGTAATGTTTTCCATTGAAGCAACCATTTTTGGATAGTTCAATATGGATTCTATAGATTAGAATATGATGTATATTAGCCTTGGTTTATCCCTTGATTCAACCTTGGCACATGCTTGAAACTTTGGTTTCAACCCTTGCAAGCTTTAACCCTTGTATTATTTATTCATATGAGCTCCCAACTGAATGGTTGTGACCCTTAGGCTTGATTTATCATTCAACCTTGGCACATGCTTGAACTTTTGGGTTCAACCCTTGGCTTTAACCCTTGGATTATTTTATTGACATGAGCTCCCAAGTGAATGGTTGTGACCCTTAGGCTTGATTTATCCTAAGGTGTGGGAACCTTAGTCTTGAGAGAAGCTTCCCTAAATGCCACATTGGGGTGTACGTGAGAGAAGGATGCTCATTTGATTTAGAAGGTATGTGATAGCCCTTGGGAAATTAGTAGGCATGCAATGACCCTTGTGAAAGTCTCCACATGAGGGACACTGGGTTGGACACTTGGACAAGTCTAAGAATATGCAACCTCTTGGCTTAGATGTATGTATGCGGGTGGATCTAGATGGTTGGATATGTGATCTCTTTTACCTTTAGTGCCTAGGTGTTTGAGCTCTCTTACTAGGTACATGTGTTGGTAGGATTATGTTGATTAGTCAACATTGGTATTGTGAGCTTTCGGATTAAATGTTATATCACTTTTGTGCAAGTTTCTTATTCATATAAAAGCTACTAAAGGTGTAGCCATCATATGGCCCATGAGAGAGTTTGGATCTCTTCTTTTAGAAGAGAAAAATTTTGTTTTTGTGACTCCCCTTAAGAGGGGGCCAACAGATCCCTCACCCAGACTTTGGGTGGCTAAGAATGCCAGACTTGATAGCCCTCTATGAAGTGTCTACATGTGGAGCACAACGAACAAGCCCATGAGGCTTCACCTCTACTTCTTGGATATGAAATAGTTATTACAATAGTGGCTTAAGAAGCCTTTTAGCTTGACTTCACTTTGAATGTGGGATAATTTTCTTCCACTCTCAAAAACCCAACCCCTATATGGGTGGATTCATCCTATCATCTTTGCCAAAATGTGTTGTGAGCACACATTGAGGTTCATTTGCGAGGTGGATTTCCAAGCCTTTTGTAGAGAGGAAAGTAGCATGGTTTGTATGCCTTCTCTCTCTTCCTTAAGATGCGTAGGAAATGATCTCTTTGCATTATATAGGTCTCCATTTTTTTCAAGAAAACTTGCATATGGGATATTGTGACAACACTCATCTCAACTCATGAACATAAAGAAGCTCGAGTCATCTTCTTTACAACACCATCTCTACAACCCAAGAGATCTACTCGCTTTTGAAAGCACTTGTGAGATACCTGACCAAGCTATTTGGGGCTTCAATGGGATGGTCAATGGAGATCTTGAACTTCAATGAAGGAGCTTATAAGAATTCTAATGGTGATTCTCAAATGAAAAGCATGGGAGTTTGATGTGGAGCATAAATCTTTTGGGGACAATATGATACAAAAGATGCACTAAAACACAAGGATGATCCAATAGATGTGATAGATGAACAATGATACAAGGACAAACAATGAGAGATACAAATAGACTCTAACACTCCTATACTACAATGCTTAGTCACTAAGATGGTGGGTTGTTGATAACATACTTTGGTGCCCAGATGATTTAATCTAATGTTATCCAATTGCGCTTGTTACACTTGTATCTCCCAATTGTGTACTCTAGACATCCAACACACATACCACCATCCTTCACAAATGTACTACTTCTCCATGACTCTAACACATCAAAAGCGACGAGAAAAAATCCACTAGAACACAATACCTATTAGAAACATGTAACCTTAAAATGTGCACACTCACAAAAATTTGACTACATCAATCATGCAAAACATTCAAATAATCCCAAATCGACTCAAAAGTCACCAAAATTGGATGCTCGTAACTCAGATTATGCTTCATTTTGTTGAATTTTCTATAGAAGCACACATACAAAATCACTAAGAGAGAGAGAGAGAGAAGAGAGGGGAAAATTAGTTGCTTTTTAATTTTCATAGTTTTTCCTAAAATTTTCAAAAAAAGTCTTTTTCCTTGCATCCTTACCTCTAACCTCATGAAAGGGACAAGAGAGTGCAAAATATGGATTTGATGCATGCTAAGTAATTCCTCTTATACATAGTAAAATTGTAAAAATACTAGGATTTTAAGAGGTAAATTACAAGTGGAGACATCAAGCAATTGAAATTCTAACTAAGAGGGCTTAGGTGCACATCAACCAACACCACATCTCTAAGCACACTTGGCCACAAAAGCTCTTTGTGTAGAGCCTCTTGACTTTGGTTCCCATTGTTGGATGTTCTTCATGCACCTCTTCAAGGATGTCTCCCACTTCATCTTGGGCCACACACCTCCATAATATACCATAGGGACCCATACCTTACTCTAATAACTGAATATGTCTTACACTTAAGCAATAGTCACCACCTCCAAACTAGTAATGTCTATGGGAGAATGACCAAAGGTGAGAAGGTTCAAAACCTCTCCATATGGCTACATTCCTACCACCATTTGGAATAGTTTTCTATCTCCCAATGCACCAATTATTCCATCTGCATGCTTTCCACTCGTGATCCTTGAGAGGTGAATTGTCAAAGTGTTCCTTGTCTAGCCTAATCTGGATCTCAATATCAAACTTTTGGAAAATGAGAAACCATTTCTAGACCTTATTGACAACTCTAGCTTTGTTGAACAAACATTTTAATTGTTAATGGTTAATAATGACTATAAACTGTGTCTTCAACAAATAATGCCTAAAATTTTCCAAGGAAAATGCAATGTCTAAGGCTTCCTGTACAATAGCACTAGGATTCCTCTCTAGAGGATTAAGAACCTTGCTTACATATAAAATATGTAGATTTTCGTTACAAGTTTTAGATGATTGTGCTAAAATTTTGTTCCTACTACACATAAACTTGTATTGATATGAACATAAAATTCTACATTCTAGTTTGGTGCGATCATCAAAGGTTAAGTGCATTATCTCATCTTGATTTTCATAAAATATTGGTCTACTTTATGGGTCCAATTGAGTCTTCTCTTCTTTCTTGTGAGTCTTGAGAAAGGACAATCAACATGAGTGTACATCCATTTAAACTATAATTGATAGCCAATATGACCTAAGGATCTTTGCACTTCCTTTGGAGACCTTGCAATATGCATTGTTACAATTGCAACTATTTTTTCATGATCTAGTGTGAGCTGCCCCCTTTGATGGACATGATGTGTCCAAACAAGATTGCTCCAAATACTTCTCATTCCTCATGTAAGCCTCAACCCTACTAGATGCCAACCCATCTTTTGCATACAGTGTGTGTAGCTTTTCTCTATTGACGTGTGAGTGTGTTTCCTTCTTTGAGCACCTCTATATCTCCCAATGCGTGAATGCACCTAACTACACTGATTGTATGCCTCTATGCATATATATGCATATCTATGTATGCCTATGTGTATCTATATCCAACTATATTTGTATGCATGTATTATCTATCAATTATGTATTTTGATTGCCTACATACTCCTTATATAATGTGTGGACCTTCCTTGCTTGCCACTACACTTCAAGATCCTCCTTCATTGCACCACCATATTGTACTATAATTATCATGACTTGCTATTCAAGACTACTTGTCCCTTTCACAGGGGAGAAGATATGGGAATATCAAGTTTGTCCTTCAAAAAGGAGTAGGTGGAGAAGGATGGTTAGTAGCATGAAGAATGGGAGTAGTTAATGTGACAGACAACATCAAGCATTGCTGACTAAATTAGAATATTATTGCTTAAGTATTCATAGAATGGATACTTGAGGGATACCGGACCGTGCTTATCGCTAAGCCCAAGAATCGGAATGCTCGAGTGACCATAGCTGATGAAGACTGTGCAACTTTGGACCGCTTGGCCATTGAGATGGCTTAGGGTACTAAAATCACTGAAAACCACAGTGAAGAACACCCGAACTAGATGAAATTTCTATGACACCACTAGTTGTACACATAGTTTATGTCACAAACATCACGTTAGATTTTAAAGCAATACAAACGCATAAGGGTGATAGCACAAACATCTTGAAGGACTACAAAGAACTCTTCTCCATTATTCTAATCCATTATTTTACCCTCTCATGTTGTAAATTTAGGCCCCTTTCTCTTGCCTTTTGGTTCACATAAAATGAGTAACAATGGGCATCAAGTACCCCTTCTTTGTAAGTAAATTGCACAAATTTTAAAAGAGCCCATTTTTCAAGGGGGTTCAACCCTCACTATAGGCTTAATTTGACCATTTGTATTCTCCAAGGGTACCAACCCTAAACATTTGGCACACCATTTGGCACTAAGTTCCCTATACATTTTTACAATAAGAATATAAGAAGAAGTTATTGTGTGTGTGCTTTGGAGGCTAATCTAATCCCCCCAGAGTCTCTCTCAATGCATTTTTGGGATACTTTAAGACCCCCTCCAAGGTGTCCACAAGTCTAAGGGCTACTTTAAGCCCCCAAGGGTCTCTAATTTTTCACAAGGGCTACTCTAAGCATTACTTTAGATTCTAAAGCAATACAAACTCATAAGGATGATAACACAAACATCTTGAAGGATTACAAAGAACTATTCCCCACTACTATAATCCATTATTTTACACTCTCACACGTTGTAATTGCTGACCCCTTTCTCTTGTCTTTTGGGTTCACATAAAATGGGTAACATTGGGCATCAAGTACCCTTTCTTCATAACTAATTTTCGTAAATTTTAAAAGAGCCCAGGCTTACTTTGACCATTTGTATTCCCCAAGGATGCCAACACTAAACATTTGGCACACCATTTGGCACTAAGTTCCCTATACATTTGTACAATAAGAATATAAGAAGAAGATATTGTGTTGGAGGCTAATATAAGTCTCAAAGTGTCTCTCTCAATGCATTTTGGGCTACTTTAAGCCCCCCTCCAAGGTGTCCAAAAGTCTAGGGGACACTCTTAGCCCCCAAGGGCCTCCAATTTTTCAAAAATGGCTACTCTTAGGCCCCCACTAACCCCACTCCAAATTTTAGTGCTGATTTTGATTCCATTTTGCAAGTGCAGTGATTCATTTTTTATGTTCAATCATGACAATGTCTACAATATTGAACATAACATCTTCATGTAATTGTATGTGCCTTCATTTGCATAGTTTTTCGTGCTCAAGGATGAGAGATTAAATGGCACAAAATATAATATATGGAAGGATACAATTATGGCAATGATTTAAAAGCCTAGAACATTTGGAATGTCAAAGATAAGAGATCTTTAGGATAGTCACTTCTAGCCTACGATGGGTTGATGAAAGGCCACATTACATCTTGGAAAACATCCCATGAGGCTTGGAAATTCTTGTAACATCTTTATAAAGATAGAAATCCTTCTAAAATGTATGTCTTAGAAGTCGAGTTTCACAACTTCTCCATTAGGTCTGAGGATCCCATTACCAAAGTCATCGCTACCTTTGAAGATTACTAATGCAAGCTCCATTGTGCAACGACAAGTTTCCAACAAGAACATGGCCATTAGACTTCTTAACAAGCTTCCTACGTTTTATGAAACCTTTGTCACAAACCTTTAAAACCATGGCCTAGTATTGACCTCAGAGGAAGTATGGCGACTTTTGCACCTACATGACTTTCGAGCCAAGTCATCGTCCTTGCAAGAAACTGCAATGAAATTTAAGTGATCATTCAAGAAGTCCAAGAACACTAGTCACAACTCTACAAATACTTCAAAACAAGGCTTTGGTGATTCATCAAAGAAGCTCAACTACAACTATTGTGGTTGAAATAGGGCATCTCGAGAATGTCTGTTGTCAAAAGAAGAACAAATCTAAAGCATGTACCTCTAGGCACCAAACTAAGTCCTGATCTTAGCATAGGTCTCATTGTTCCAATGAAGATCTATTTATCTCCATAGAGGCCAATGCCCTAATGTTGGATTTTGATGTATGCAGAAGCATGCAAACGACACACGGAAGAAGAAGAAGCTTGAAGCATGACATGCAATATTAAATGTATTACCAAGAGAATGTACAAAGATAAGTGACCCATTAGGGTTATAGGACTATATACAAGCCGGGAAAAAAAAAACCTCCTAAAGAGGGAAATAAGTGCCCAGTGGTCCTAGTGTGCTCACACACATCACTACCTAAATATATCAACAAATCCCCCCTTTGAGCGATGGAGTAAAGGAGTTGGCACTCATGTGTAAGGAAGTGCCAAGCTATGTGGAATCAATCCACAAAAGGACGTAAGCCCAAAGCTTTGTAGAAAGCTTCAAATTTCTCCCTAGGCATAGCCTTTGTGAAAAGGTTTGCAATGTTCTCCTATGCGGCCACACATGCCAAACTAATCTCTCCAGTAGAGAATCTCTCCCTGACATAATGATAGTAAAGCTCAATGTTCTTAGTGTGAGCATGGAACATAAGGTTGCTCACAACTACCCTCTGAATATCAGTGAAGATGGTGAGGCAGAAGACTGACCAACACCCAAATCAGCCATAAGGCATCTGAGCCACACACACTCAATAGTCATTGTGAAAGCTTCCCTATACTCAGCCTCACAACTAGAAGTGGCCACAGTAGTAGGCTGCTTCTTTCTCGACCAAGATATGCATGAGCTACCAAGCATGAAGAAAAAACCACTGGTGGACACATGAGTGTCATAGCAACCAGCCTAGTTGGAGTAAAAAAAAGGATGTAAATCTGGCAGTAGTGATCCCCCCTTGGGATAAAGCAATCCAAGTAGTTGGGTACCACTCCAGTAGCAAAAGCTGTGCTTAACCACTTGCCAATGCTTGACACCTGGGCAATGCATAAACTTGCTCATCTGTGAGACAACAAACTAGATATCTGGCCAAGTAATGCATCAGTAAATCAAGCATCCAATAGCCTGCTAATAGAGAATAGCATCAAATGCATCTCAAAGATCATGAAGACTCAACTGTAAGCCTGTTTCCATAGGAGTGGCATGAGGTCTTCAAGGCCAAAACACTCCAATAATATGTCAATATATTTTGTTTGACACAAAACTATTCTGCCATCAAGTTGCATAAACTAAATGCCCAAATACTGATGCAAATGCCTCAAATTTGACATTTCAAAGGAGGCATGCAAATGAGCCTTAAAATCAGCAATAGGCTTCTCATGAGGACCAATGAGTAGCATATCATCAACATAGACAACAATGACCAGAAGCACATCATTTGCACGCTTAACATATAAGGTGCTCTTAGTTGGACTATTCTAAAAAACATGTGCAATCAGGCAGGCATGTATCTTTTCATACCAAGCATGTGGTGCTTGCTTCAAACTATATAATGCCTTTTTCAATCTGCATACTTTGTTTTCATGCCTTTTCTACACAAAACCACGGGGCTAAAAAACATACACTCCATCATGCAAGTCACCATTCAGAAATGTCCAACTGATGTATGTTCCAATTGTGATGAGCTGCAAGTGCAGAGATGCTATGAACACTAGTCATTCAACATGTGGGAGCAAAGGTCTCATCAAAATCAATGCCTATTTCTTGAGCATAACCCTTTGCAACAAGCCTAGCCTTATACATGTCAACTGTTCCATCATGCTTGTGCTTAGTCTTGTATACCCACTTAGAGTCAATGGTCTTCTTACCAAGAGGCAACTCACATAAAGACCAGGTACCAATTTTCATAATAGCATCATATTATGATTGCATAGCAGCCATACAATTTTTAGAATTTTGTGCTACTTCATCAAACGAAACAGGCTCATTCTCATCACAAAGACTAGAGGCAACCATAGCATAGCAATCTGATGCAAAAGAAGCACAATGAGAGCCTAAATGAGTATGATATGATAGATGTGTATCTAATTTGCTATCTTGCAAAGTCTACACTAGCCATTTAGGCATAGTCTTTGCCTCCTCTATATGAGTTCTCTTATCAACAAGTGCATCATGTAAATCTGCATCATAAATGGAATGATCTGCATCATCACATGAAACCTATAAAGGCTAAGAAATTGCCTCATTTGGACAAGCACTAGACTGTCCACCTATAAAAAGAGGCAACAAAGTATCATACACATCTTTGGAGCTAATTGATGTCTCCGTAGTACATAAAAGTAATGGTTGAATAGCATCTTCCAAAAAAACAACATCATGACTAACCAAAATGGGTCTAGTTTGTGGATGATACAAATGATAGCCTTTGCTTTCAGAACTACACAACAAAAATACATTTCACTGCTTTATCATCCAATTTTGTACGTTGTTGTTCAGGCACTGATGCATATAATGCCAGATAACCAAAGTCATGTAGGCGAGCAACAGATGGCTTGTGACCATGCAAAACCTGATATGGAGTGATAGACTACAATGCTTTAGTGGGACACTTGTTAACTACATATGTTGCACACATAACAGCCTCAAGCCAGAAACTATGTGGTAAAGCCTGACTTTTGGCCATACACCTTGCCATCTCCATGAGTGACATGTCCTTCCTTTCAGCCGTTGAGGTGTATATGGCACTGTACACTGATGTTTTATCCCACATTCAGCCAGAAATGCATCAAACTCAGAAGACATATATTCCTCCCGTCGATCAGAATGGAGTGTGCCATTTTACATGCTAACAAATTTTCAGCCAAAACTAGAAACTGTTTGAAGCACATTAACACTTCAGACTTTGCTTTCAATGGATATACCCATGCATGCCTGGAGAAATCATTAATGAAAGTCACAAAGTGAAGATACTTCCTAAAAGAAGGTGTTTGCATAGGACCACAAACATCACTGTGAACAAGCTACAATTTCTAAGTAGCTCGTACTGAAGCATCTTTTGGGAAGGAAGAACATTTCATTTTGTCCAAAGTACAACCTTCACATACATGTTTACCAAGTGCCTCAAGTTTGGGCAGAGAGGACACCATTTCAAATTTCTAGAGGCATAGCAAACTAGCAAAATTCAGATGACCAAGGCATGCATGCCAAAGCTTTGCATTTGACATAGCCTAAGAATCTTAAACTAAATATGCTAAATCATTCATAGATTTTGCATAATCTATGAGCTTATATAGCCCTTGACATAAAATACCAGAAGCAATAATGATGTCCTCATTTGACATATCATGAATTGTACATATGTCATCAACAAATTTTACAACCAAGCCGATCTTGGCTAATGCTAAAATTGATAACGAATTTTTCTTGATCCCTGGCACAAATAAAGCATGAAACAATGTAAAAGAACTACCATCAATAATAGTCAGAATGATCTTATCAACTCCCATGACAAGATAAGAGGAGTTGTTGGTGCATGTGACCATATTCTTTGTAGGGGTAGGCTCAAGTGAAGTGAAGAAACGGTGTTGCGAGGTAATATGTTTGGTTCCCCCACTATCAAAGTACAAAACATCTGAGTACACTGCAAACATACATTGTTCATGAGAAGATGGGTCATAACTACAAAGAGTAGTAAATGCCCATTCTTCATTCTGCATAAGATTAGCAGACTCTGTAAAGGCCTCTGCAACAACCATTCCACCCTCTTTCTTCCTTGCCTCTTTTGCAGCCAATTTTGGACAACTCTTTATGACATGATCATTTCCTTTTCAAAATTTGCAAAACAATTTTTACTTTTTTGTTTTCTTCTCATCTCTATCATCCTTCTTTGATTGTGGAGAATTAGCAGATTTCTGCTTACTAGTAGAAGAGCTCCATTTACCTTTTCCCTTTTGACTAGCCAAGAAAGCTTGATCTACAACATGCATAATGGACCTGTTTTGCCTAGAATGATCTTCTTGCAACAGAATGATCTTCTTGATGGATTGTGTTTCATCATCAATCAAAGAGTAGAAGCAAAAATCTAATATGAATATGGAAGAACATTCAGAACATTCTACACAAGTGAACTGTGAGGTAAGACTTCATCAGCAAAAATCAATTGCTCCTTCAAATCTTTGATATTTGTAAAAAAAAATTCCATGGAATCTCCTTCATTCATGTGCTCACTCTCCAACTGTCTTTGGAGGTAAGCAACACAAGCCTCATTTCTTGCCTAGTATAACGTGGTAAGTGTATCCCCAAGCATCCTTTGGTGTTCTACAAGAGCGAACGTGAGGAATAATGGCATGTTTGGTAGACAAGGCTATCAATGCATGTGCTTGAGCATCTCTGCCATCCCAATGAAGTTGCTCTACAGTAGGTGCAGCAAGAACCGCATCACAGACAGGAACCTAAAGATTAATATCACCATCTTCAACACCATGTGCATCACCATCAATAATTGTATTTGCAGGTGTAATAGGACATTTTTCAATACCCTACACAATATTCCATAGTCTTTTTGCAACCAATACATGATGCATCATATAAGCCCATAATTGGTAATTGGTGCCATCCAACTTATCCTCAATATCCAACATACTGGATACATCACTGCTTTCAGCCATGGCCACTGACTAAAATACCTTGATTCGAAAAAATGATTGTATCTCAAAAAGTTAAATAAAACTACCCTGTTGAGTTCTGCTAAACATGTGGCAAACTTTGAGGTGCTTTTACTAGCAAATCAAAACTCGGATATATCTTTGGCACAAAAAGATGAAATTGCTTGCACAGGTGCTACATTAGTGCATTCTGATGCCAAAATGAGCGCTATATTTTGAGACTGTGACTAGAGGGGTGTCAACGATGCCCTAGATGAAGCGACAACTTGCTTTGATACCAATTATTGGAGTTTGAGATCTGCAGAAGCATGCGAACAACACAAGGAAGACGAAGAAGCTTGGAGCACAACACACAATACTGGATGTATTACCAAGATAATGTACAAAGATAAGTGATCCATTAGGGTCATAGGCGCATATACAAGCCAAGGGGAAAAAAATCTCCTAAATAGGGAAAAAAGTGCCCCGACAGTCCTAGTGTGTTCACACACATCAATAGCTACATATATCAACACCTAATTAGTTCTAGCTCCTCACAAGAGTGGATCTTTGATAGTGGAGAGATATCTCATATGTGTAGAGATAGGAAATCATTCCAAGAATTCTAAGACCACATCGGTGAAGTTTATTTAGACAATAACACAAGTCTTCCAATAGAAGGTGAGTGCAAAGTTCAAATTACCAATCACTGAGGGGAGTGTAAAGCTTTATCAAATGTACTATTTGTAAAGCTTTATCAAGTGTACTATTTGTACCCAACTTATGCATGAACATCCTCTTTGTTAAGGCAATGACCGACAATCACAAACAAGTTTTATTTAAAAATACATCCCTAAAGGTGATTCATCCTATTACTAAAGATATCATAACAAAAGCAGTTGAAGACAGAGGTCTATACAAGTTATCATGGTTTCTTTCTAAGGAGTCCCTTTCTAACCTATGGAACCAAAGAGATGGTCACACCTCGTACTTAACCAAGATTTTAACATTGCACATGGTTAATGGATTTCCCAAGATTGGGAAAGTACATGATATCTACCAAGCTTGCACTCAAGGCAAGCAAAATGGATCCAATTCCCAAAGAGGCTTCCACCCGAGATAGGAACCCTGTAGCCCTAGTCCACATGGATCTTTGTGGACCCATGAATACCCCTTCACTAAGTATATCAATCTATTTCTTTCTCTTAGTAGATGATCACACAAGATATATTTGGATATACTTTTTGAAGTCCAAGGTAGATACATTTAGTAAGTTTCATGAATGGATTTATTAAGTTGAAAATGAAACATCAAGTATAATGAAGTCCATTAGGTCATATGGAGGTGGAGAATTCATCAATCATGACTTTAATAATTTTTTAAAGCAAAAGGGCATCAAGAGGCAAGTCACTCAATCGCATACTCCATCCGAGAATGGAGTAGCTAAAAGAAATATTCAAAGTATCATGGAAATGGCACACACTATGCTTCACAACAAAGCATTTTCATTCAAGTTTTGGGTTGAAGTTGTACACACAGTAGTGCACATCATCAGTTAGAGGCTTCACAAATGCATTACACAACAAGAATCCATTTGAAGCCTACTATGGATGCAAGCCCAATATCAACTACTTTAGAGTTTTTGGAAGTGAAGCATTTGTACAAGTGCCCAAGGAAGATCAACATAAATCACAATCTAAGTCAAAGAAACATCTATTCATTGGCTATAGTGAACATTCTAATGCTTATAGATTGTACGATCTTGAGAACCACTCCATCACTATTTCAAAAGATGTCATATTTGATGAATCTTCAAAGTACTCGACCAAAGAACCAAATTCAAGTTTGAGTCTAACCATCTACACTTTACATTTGTAAGAGAAACTCAGAAGCAAGTACTTCTCACCAGAAGATCTCAAAGGTTCATTGAGAAGAAGCAACGTGAACAAAGTCACTATGTGAATTGTGCACTTATACATTAGATTCAACAGATTCCAAAGCCTTCCAAATTCAAAGAAGATCAAGGTCAATTTGAATGGGAAGAAGCAATGCAAACATAGATGGATGCAATTGAAAAGAAAAAAACTTGGACACTTGTTCTAAAGCCTTCAAATCATCAAGTTATTAGATTTAAGTGGCTATACAAAGTCAAGTACAAATCAGATGGTTCTTTGGACAAGTATAAAGCAAGACTTGTAGCTAAGGGTTATAAGCAAAAGCAAACATTGATCATGAAGAAACCTTTACCCCTACTACAAGGTTTACAACTATAAGAGTCATTCTTGCATTAAGTGCACACTTCAAATGGCTCATTTATCAACTCATCTTCAAAAGTTCTTTTCTCAATGGGAATCTTCAAGCAGAGGTCTATGTAAAACAACTTGAAGGTTTCAAGATTGAAGGCAAGGAAAATCAATTATACAAGCTCCACAAAGTGCTTTATGGACTTAAGCAAGCTCCTAGGGCCTGGTATGAAAAGATCCATAAGTTCTTTGAAGATAAAGGATTTCAAAGGAGCACTACCCATGCTGAATTATACATATATTAGAAATATTCGTTAGTTGCAATCATCATCTCTATGTAGATGACTTGATCTTGACCGATTCATATGAAAAATGCATCCAATTCATCATCACACAACTTCACCTTGAGTACTGTATGGAAGATCTTGACCTACTTCACTACTTCTTAGGCATGGAAGTGTGGCAAACAAAACAAGGTATATTCCTCTCCTAGAAAAAGTACTGGTCTTATCTTCTTTCCACGTACAACATGGACCAATGTTGCTTAGTATCTACACCACTTGATCCAAACATCAAGCTCACACTAGAGGACTCTTTATCACTAGTGGAGGTGCATACTTATTGATAGCTTGTTGTCTCTTTACTTTACTTATCCAACATTAGAGCAGACATTGTCTATGTAGTTTGTATACTCAGTTAGTTTGCACATCAGCCTTTTCATACACATTGGGATGATACTGAGAGACTACTTCCATACCTTGCCCTCACTTGGCATCATGGTCTTTGGTACAAGAGAAATTCAAATTTCCTTGCTTCTATAGAGTTCCTTCAATAGCAAACGCATGCACATGAGTTTGTTTATCCCACATGCGATCTTATCAGTGCTAAAGGCGGCTATATAAGACTGAATAACTTGTTGTAGTATCCAACTTGAGAGGAGAGGATAAAGAAGTTGATCTCTGGGACTTCCTCCTCTAGTCGGGTAGTGCATGAGCATGCGGGCATCATCTCTAGAGGTCCACGAATGTGTGGATTGCTCACCCTCCTTCTCATCCCCATTACCATTGATTACAGACATAGGTAAGAACTCAGGCCCTCCATCCCTTTTCCTCTACTTTACTCTTAGTAAAATGTGGTTCATGGTAAAGGCCTTCCTTGCCTCTCATTCATAATCTAAGGACCACATCTTAGGATATGTAACATTTCCTTACTCTTAGTTCCATTTTCTCCTCAAAATAGTATTGGAAGGCATATGGAAAATGACTCTCTAATGGTTGCTCCCAATTTTTGCTATGTACTCTTGTATATAGTCATCTATATGTGTCATTTTCCTATATCCTTCCCCTTAAGAATACTCTTATGAAGGTGCAACATAAGTGGAAAACTATCTAGGAAAATGTCATACTACCTGCCATATACACCTTGCTTTTGAACTATCACTCCCATCAAAATCATTATCATCTTAGTGACCTTAGTTGATAAAATATTATGCTCTTCCTCTTTGGAGTAATTATATGAAGGTCAAATGTGAAATTCCAATCTAAATAAACCTTACCTATTCAATGGAGATAATAAACCATAAGAAATGGAACAAAGTCCCATAAGAAAAAATGATTTCACATATTCACAATATTGAGTTTCGGTCAAACTTTTCTCTTCGATAGGAAAAACCAAGACATCGATGGTACTATTTGTTTGGAAATATGTATGTTAGCTCATCACATAAGAAAGTCTCAGGTTGCTCGACTTACACACCCATACTATTGCCAACAAAATTATTTTTGCAATGTGCATTTGCAATTCCACTCTCATGTGGCCTCATATATTCTAGCGTTTGATAGACCATGTGTTGGCCTATTACAAGGGAGTCAAGAAACTGGATAAGTAGAACGATTTCTTATCACGTGCATCAATGAAATCTTCATCCCTATCATTAAAGATCATTTTGGTCTCTAATAAAGTCAATAGCTCTATACCTGGTTTGCAATAGTTGGAAATATTACATGTAATCTTTGCTTCTATTTGCTTTTTGGAAGGAGTGATGAAAAAACTAAAAATAACTTTTATGTTACATTCAGCTCATGGAAAAAAAACGGGGATGGATTGTAAACAAATAATCTTACTACTTGTACATGTGGAACAACTGCAACAAGATACTCTTTGTCAATCAAGGCATGGTCACTATGTTCTCTTGGTTCTAATGTAAAGACTTCTAAAAGTAGAGGGATGTTTCCCCATGGATCATATGACACAATTGTTAGATCACGTGAAGACACTTGATGATGCATGTACATAGGCATAAGGGTAATAGAAACTACTACTTTTTGTATTTGGATGCATTTCTCCCTATGGCATGCTAGAGCCTTAACTCTCCTGAGATACTCCTCCTCCACATGACTTTTACCTTAATGAAACAAGTGAGAATCCCGATTGAGGAATCACTTCTCCTTCGGGAAACAAAGCCCTAAACTTAAGAGGCCGTCGATAGACAAACCCAATCCAAATTCAGGGCCTCTTCCTCCTGATACAGTGATACACGTCGCATATGGTGTTATTTCGCTGTAAAACAGGTGAAGTCAGCAGTTTTTCGGGTGACCCAAACAATGTGATGTAGATGGGCTGGTGACTGTTAGCAGCAGTCGATTGCCATATAACTGATCTCTCATATAAGTATACACACATTTTTCGTTTTTGGTTCAGACTTGCAAAGCCCTGTGATACGTAGGTATACATGTCTTCAGCAGGCTTACGGATCCTCCTCATCACCAGGTGGACACATCGCCTTCAGCAGTCTCAAAGATTGTTTTCATTAGTAGGTTTGCACGTTATCTTCCGAAGCCTTATAGATCAGCAGACTGTAACGTGGTACAGGTCGTTAGACTAAGTAGCTCGAGTAGCAGATGTGCTGCTATATACAGCGTACGTGCCATACATCTCAGGAAACAGGTTGATAACAGCCAATGGTATTCCTTTTTACCTCTTTGTTCCATACACGAAGGAATTCAAAATAGGTGTATATCTAGCATTTCTGAAGTATCCAATACTCTTTACCAGTGGAAGCTGATTCACAGGATGTAGAGATTGTTCTTCATACCTGATTGCAGGATACAGTGGATTTTGTCAAACTGAGGTCAATCATGGAAGAGACGCTTACAGAAGATGATAATGTTAAAGGATGTTTGAGAGTTGTCATTAACCCTTCACTAATATGGGATTTTACGGTAGTGTTTCATGAAAGAGGAGTGCTCTTCTTTTCATTGCGCCAATGCCTCTGACTGTGGATGTTGCCCTTGCTATCAACTATATATCATAATGTGGTTGATAAAGTGTTTTACTTAGGACATAAACTAGACAAGGTCATATTCAGTGATATTAATGGACTCAGTTCTTGGAACAAGAGACAATATTTCTTTGTGGTTACATGGCACATTAGTTCCTGTGGAAACCCGTCAAAGAAAAGAAGGAGGAACTTCTATATAAATGTCCGGCTTAGTTTTAACTGGCTGTTCTCCCCTCCACCTAATATTGGGCATGTGGCCAAATTGTTGGGAAAAATGTTATATACCCTGACAAGATCTGCTGTAAGCAAAAATAGGATTTGCATGCCAAGGAACACATCCATGCCTTTTCTTGGGACTTTGGGAATCAACTATTTGAAACAGGGAAATATGAATGGCTCTTCTTTTTATTGTGGTAATATGAGACATTACTCCAACGATTATCCCATCCTCAAGTTTGTTATAATGCTGCTAAGGATGGGTATTCAGGTTGCCTTTTCATTTTCAGAAAAGGTCATATTCTCGAATCTGTGTAGTGATCCTCGTGGTAGATTCAGTGTTCTTCATCGGACTCTACATGGAATATCGTACATTTGCATTGATGAGTATTGATCTAATCACAAAAAGTTGGGCTTAAGCTTTTCAATAAAATTAATAAAAGAACAAACTCTAGAGCCTATATCACCTTTGTGTAAAAGGGAAATGAAGAAGCCTAGCTGTAAAGAAGATCGTATAATTGGATCATGACATAAGGAAGGGTTTCATAATTCCAACTATCCATAGAAACCTTCTTTTCCCCTATCAAGTTGTTCATGCCTAAGAAGACCCTTTCCCTTAAAGTCTTAGTTGATTTTGGCCCCTTCTCATGCTTCATTGATCATATGGAGACATCACCAAAAGAATCACACTAATAAGTATGAACCTTGGTAATCCTTGTTATCATGGGAATGCCCTAGCTCAAGAATCACATTCTAGAAATTAATTGGATAAAGAAGATCACCCCTCAAGCTGCTCAAAAGAATCCACCATATGTAGGGACTGTTGGAGATAGACATCTGCGGAAGCACACGAACAGCACAAGGAAGAAGAAGAAGCTTGGAGCACAAACACACAATACTGAATGTATTACTAGAGAATGTACAAAGATAAGTAGCCCATTAGGGCAATAGGCGTATGTACAAGCCGGGGGAAAAAAACCTCCTAAAGAGGGAAAAAAGTGCCCCGGCGGTCCTAGAGTGTTCACATACATCACTACCTAAATATATCAACAAATCCCCCCGGGGAGTGATGCGGTGAACAAGGAGCTGGCACTCATGTATAAGGAAGTGCCAAGCTATGTGGAAATCACTCCACAAAAGGAAGTAAGCCCAAAGCTTTGCTGGAAGCTTCAAACTTCTCCCTAGGCAGAGCCTTCGTGAAAAGGTCTGCAATGTTCTCCTGCGTGGGCACATATGCCAAGCTGATCTCCCCAGCAGAGAACCTCTCCCTGACATAGTGATAATGCACCTCAATGTGCTTAGTGCGAGCATGGAACACAGGGTTCCTCGCAACTGCCAATGCGCTCTGACTGTCAGTGAAGATGGTGGTGGCAGAAGATTGGCCAACACCCAAATCAGCCATAAGGCGTCTGAGCCACACACACTCAACAGTCACTGTGAAAGCTTCCCTATACTCAACCTCACAACTGGAAGTGGCCACAGTAGGCTGCTTCTTGCTCAACCAAGATATACATGAGCTACCAAGCATGAAGCAAAAACCACTGGTGGACACACGAGTGTCATAGCAACCAGCCCAATCTGAGTCAGAAAAAGCATGCAAATTTGGCGGTAGTGATCCCCCCTTGGGATAAAACAACCCAAGTAGCCGAGTACCACTCAAGTAGCGAAAGATGCGCTTAACCGCTTTCCAATGCGTGACTCTTGGGCAATGCATAAACCTGCTCATCTTTGAGACAGCAAACTGAATATCTGGCCGAGTAATGCATAAGTAAATCAAGCATCCAAAAGCCTGCTGATAGAGAAAAGCATCAAATGCATCTCCAGCATCATGAAGACTCAATCGTAAACTTGTCTCCATAGGAGTGGCAATAGGCTTACAGCCTTCAAGGCCAAAACGCTGCAATAATGTGTCAATATATTTCGTTTGACACAAAGCGATTCCACCATCAACATGCATAAATTGAATGCCCAAATAGTGATGCAAATGCCCGAAATTAGACATCTCAAATGAGGCATGCAAATCAGCCTTAAAATCAGCAATATGTGTCACAATAGGACCAGTGAGCAGCATGTCATCAACATAGACAACAATAATCAGAAGCACATCATTAGCACGTTTAACATATAAGGTGCTTTCAGTTGGACTGTTCTCAAAACCATGTGCAATCAGATAGGCATGTATCTTCTCATACCAAGCACGTGGTGCTTGCTTTAAACCATATAATGCCTTCTTTAACCTGCAAACCTGGTTTTCATGCCCTTTCTGCACAAAGCCACGGGGCTGAAAAACATACACTTCTTCATGCAAGTCACCATTCAGAAATGCTGTTGTAATGTCCAACTGATGTACATTCCAACCATGATGGGTTGCAAGTGCACAAATGCTCCGAACAGTAGTCATACGGCATGTAGGTGCAAAGGTCTCATCAAAATCAATGCCTCTTTCCTGTGCATAACCCTTTGCAACAAGCCTAGCCTTATACTTGTCAACTGTACCATCAGGTTTACGCTTCAGTTTGTATACCCACTTAGTGCCAATGGTCTTCTTGCCAGGAGGCAAGTCACATAAAGACCATGTACCATTCTTCATTATAGCATCATATTCAGATTGCATAGCAGCCATCCAATTTTTTGAATTTTGTGCTTCATCAAAAGAAACAGGTTCATCCTCATCACAGAGACTAGATGCAGCCATAGCATAGCAATCTGATGCAAAGAAGGCACTATGAGAGCCTGAACGAGTACGATATGACAAAAGTGCATCTAATTTGCTGTCATGCAAAGTCTGCACCAGCCATTTTGGCATAGTTTTTGCCTGCTCAATATCAGCTCTCTCATCAACAAGTGCATCATGTAAATCTGCATCAGAAATGGAATGATCTGCATCATCATATGAGACCTGCAAAGGCTGAGAAGTTGCCTCATTAGGACCAGCACTAGCCTGTCCACCTGTAAAAAGAGGCATCAAAGTGTCATACATGTCTTTGGAGCTAACAGATGTCTCCTTAGTACATGAAAGCAATGGCTGAATAGCATCTTCCACAAAGACAACATCACGGCTAACCAGAATGCGTTTAGTATGTGGATGATACAGACGATAGCCTTTACTTTCAGAACTGTACCCAACAAAAATACATTTTACTGCCTTATCATCCAATTTTCTGCGATGTTGTTCAGGCACTAATGCATATGCCAAACAACCAAAAACACGCAGTTGAGCAACAAATGGCTTGCGGTTATGACAAGCCTCATATGGAGTGATAGACCCCAACGCTTTGGGGACACCTGTTTAGTACATATGCTGCAGACATGACAGCCTCAAGCTAGAAACTATGTGGTAAAGCCTGACTTTTGACCATGCACCTCTCCATCTCCATGAGTGACCTGTTCTTTCGTTCAGCAACTCCATTCTGTTGAGGTGTATACGGCACTGTACACTGGTGTTTTATCCCACGTTCGGCCAAAAATGCATTAAAATCTGAAGATATATATTCCCCCCCTCGATTAGAACGGAGGGTGCCCATTTTACATGCTGACAGATTTTCAGCCAAAAACAAAAACTGTTTGAAGCACATGAACACTTCGGACTTTGCTTTGAGTGGATATACCCATGCACGCCTGGAAAAATCATCAATGAAAGTCACGAAGTAAAGGTAATTTCCAAAAGAGGGTGTCTGCATAGGACCACAGACATCACTATGTACAAGCTGCAATTTCTGCGTAGCCCGAACTGAACCATCTTTTGGAAAGGAAGAACGCTGCATTTAGCTTAACCTTCTCTGATACCACTGTTTAGTGTGTGTAGAAGTGCTGATACACAAGAAGCACACACATTAGGAGAAACGTAGGAAGACACACGGAGATGGATGGATGGTTGGAATAGCTCTCTCTATTGACAATGTTCAGAATTGAAATAAGAGCTGAATAATATCGCTAAGTACAAAGTACCACCATATATGAGTGTATCATGTATGTGATAACATGGGGAAAAAACCTCTAGCCATCATTAGAGTAAAAAGTGCCCATGTATAGGTAAAAGGTTCACATCAAAGCCACTCGAGGAACACATAAGTGTAACAACATTGCCTCAGAAAAAGAAACCTCCATGGATCATAATCCCATTAGGAAAGCGTAGACTTCAAGTACTTCAACAAGCACATGAAAAGTTAGGAGAGAGATATTTTGGAGTGAATAAGGTATTGGAGCCTTTTCAAGAGATTTTTGGTTGCATCATATGTGGTAAGAAATCAAAGAGCTTGCCAAATCATGTGATACTTGCTATAGGTCCAAGGCATCTTATCAGAAAACTTGTGGCCTTTTACAAACCTTATCGATTCCAATTCTACCTTGGTCATTTTTATCTATGTGTTTCATAATAGATTAATCAAAATAGAACCAAGTATATCTCTATCCTTGTAGTGACAAATTAGCTTACAAAAATGGAACATTTCATTCTTACCACGAGGAGTTTCATCAATGCAAACAATGTTGGGTTCTTCCTTAGGCATATTTTTAAGCTATAAGGGCTTCTAAATGATAATATGGGTGATCGAGGTCCACAATTCATATATGGCTCTTGAAAGAGCCTTTGCAGTCTCCTTAGAGTTCAAGTTGAATTATCTATAATTGATCATCAAATAAAACAAGTGAATCAAATCTACAAGAGTATTCTCATTGCATCATCAACTACCATGAGAATGATCAATTTGAGCTCTTGCCTTTAGCACAATTTGCTTATAATAATAGCATTCATCCACATAGCAAACTCCTTTTTTTGCAAACTATTGTCAACACCCAAGTATGGATGCACAACTCTTTAACCATGCACAAATTCATGGTACTTGTTTAAAGGATCCTTATCATATGGATACCCATGAAGAACTTAAGAAACAAGTCCTTATTGCTCAAAACCATGACAAGGACTATGGAGATCAATGACATCTTCAACCTTTAATGTACAAGTTCAATGACAAAGTAAGGCTACAAAGACATAACTTCACACATCAAAATCATGTACTAAGTTAGTTTACAAAAAATTGGGTTGATCTTGATTACAACCGAAATTAACCTAGTTACTTATCCACCCTAGCTTGCTAGCACTATGAAAGCTCACCATTGAGCTTGGAAGAGAACCATTTCCCCACCATCCTTTTAGGTTGAAACTTGATCATGCAGGACTAAAAAATGGGCATTTCTAGATTCACGGATCTCTTGAGGTCTATAGGAATATCTCACACAATGGAAAGGGTATGACACTAATGATTGCACTTTGGAGCTTGCACAATATCTCTAAAGAGAACTTATGAGGATCCAATGAAAGCTACATCAAGTTATCAAGTCTCTCATCATGGAACTCATTGCTTAAGGATAGGATAATGTCATGGACTTTGAGAAATTTAATCTTTACCATACTTCATTATGGGTCTAGAATATGAAGAAATTTTGCTTAAAAAGCAATTTTCTATGTGCCTAATTTTGATAGTTGGAGACCTTGTATTAACCCATTGAGATTATCAATGATAGTATTGATGACAACATCAATCATAGCAACTCTATGAAAAGTATAAATGGAGAATTTTTTCACGTCAAATCTTGAGATCCCAAGGATCCATGACATCCTTGTAAGTAGACTCTAGTTTTAGTACTAGTAAGGTAACAAGTTTACAATTCTTTTATCGTCTTACTCCAAATTCTTGTCATCTTGCATATTCTAGACATCTTAAAACTTTACTTATAATCCCCGTATGTAATATCATCACATCTAGTTGAGTCATATCTTATTAAACCGAATGGCATTGGGTTGAGGGGCTTCTTGTGATAGCTCTACACTATTGCATCATGTCTCCTTGTATGGTTATTTTGTAATAACAATTTTATTGAAGTAATCTTGTTGAGTCTGATCATGGTGGGGACATCTAGTGCTGCCATAACATAAATGATGAATATGCACTTTATTGTGTGGTGATATGATGTTTTTGGAACGAGATGCATTGTTGTAAGCTTTGAACAAAAGCTGGAATGATATGGAAAAACTAAATATTCAAAGTATGGCTCTCTAGAGATGTCATCCATTTCTTTCTATAGACCAAATCTTATATAAACATGAAACAATCACTATATTGTGTCATATTGGCTTTCTCTAGAATCTTTCACTATTAAGTTTGAGGCTTTGATATCTTGAAAAGAAGAGATGTATGTGCTTCTTCGAGCTCTCTTGCATTGTTCATGGATATGTAATAGAATTCTTTCTCTCTCACACAAAAAATATAGGCTCCATTTTTTTTCTTTTGTACCTCACTTGTTATAAAGTAGCTTGGACAAGGCTATAAGTTAATGATAACATTAGGCACTTCTAGGGTATTAGTCAACTTATGAACTTAGCCTAGTAAGGCACTAAGATAATGATAACATTAAGTATTATTGGAGTATTAGACACTTATGAACTTAGCCTAGTGTTTAAGTTTCAAGGATGGGAAGGAGGTTTTGGGTTCAACCCCCATGAGGAGGATCATGGATGGGAAGAGAGTTTTGTCCGAACAGTTCTAGAGCCTTCTAGAAGTATTCACTCAAGCTAGTGTGAGTTAACTTGAGTTCATAGATACTTAACTCAAAAAGTGAGTACACCTACCACTAATGGGCTTCAGTGGGAAGTCCTAAAGCAGTGATGGAGATCGCACATGTAAAAGTAGCTCCAGTTACTCCAGAAGGTCACAAGTAGTCCCCAAATCCATATAATGGTCGATTGGATAGAGAGTCATAGGTCATTCTCTCATGTGCATGGAGGCTAGGTTCTAGAGTTCATTACGTTGGTATCAAAGCTTGAAGCGTCCATGGTGACCTTCATGGCTCATCTTATTGAAGCTTCCATGAAGACCTTGTACATCCATTATCTTCTCTATGAGATGAGATTTTGATCCCAACTTGTGTATTATACTTCTTGATCATGGGTCCATCTCTTAATATTCTCACTTTCGTGAGTCAATCTCATAGTAGTTTAGAGCACCTCTTCCATTTGAGGAGTTATTTATGCAAATAGAAAGAGTGCACGTTGCGTGACAGACGGTATTCAAACCAGTACCTCTCCACTACATCTCCATTGCCAGTGGCCTTCACTATCCATGTGGCCAAATGCTTTTGTTGTACTCATATTGCGCGTGCGTGTAAGGCATTCTTTGAAGAACCTTCTTTCTCTCAATCGTATACAACCAAGTTTGTCTGATTGTAGTTTTTCTTCTCATTTGCTCCTTTCTATAGCCCTATATGCCGTCAAGCCCACGTGGAAGAGAAAGATTGTTCTTTTTCTTCTCTCTTGAATGAAGTATGAAGAGAAAAGATAGGAACTACTTCTATAGCAGTCCATAATCTCTTTGGATGAGACTCTTTTGAAAAACTTAGAAGCTATCCCATGAAGCAAGGACAAGAAGAGATCCTTGTGGGGAGAGAATAACAAGATCATATATAAAGTGAACTTGTGATGAAGTAGGAGCAGAATTTGCAAGTTGTTTCAAGGAGCAAGGGCATGAAGAAAAGAGTAGTGCAAAAGAAGATGAAGCATGGATTTACATTCATTAAAGATGTTCAAGGAAGTACCCAATCTATGTATCTTATATTCTTTGCATACTTTGTTTTTGGCTTTGAGATAAGAGCATGCTTTGAAACTTTTGAGTTATATGCTATTTATGCATTGGAAAAGAAGGCTCGTGTTTTGTTTTGAAAGACTTTAGATATCTTTGGTGCATACATGGAAAGAAATGCTTAAAACAAGATGCACCTTATGATCTGTGCATAAGTGTTTATTCTTAGATGAATGAAATGAAATATGCAAAGAAAAGGACATACTAGAGAAAATTCAAAATCATGTATGATATCATTTTTTATCATATCAGTACTTATGGATTTTCTTTAATTTTTGATCATATGTATTCATTTGAGTTTTGCTATAGGAATAGAGCTTCAAACTTGAGAATCTACCTCTAAATTGTGTTTGGAGAGCCTCCAAAGTAGCATCTACACACATAGTTTTGAGCCGGTGACCAACTATCAACCGGTCAACTTCAAACACGTATTGTTCTCTTTGTGGGTGTCGAATTTCAGTGTTTTTTGGTTTGTTGGAAAGCTTATCTTGCAAGCTTTTTGACGTAAAGATCATTGTAAATGGAGGAGAGTTCATAGGTCTAGGCAAAGAATTTGTTATGAGCAGCACCTCTTGACAATTGCAAAAATCTTGTTGGTGATTTTGTTGGAATTTGGGGCCCCACGATCGTTCCAGTACTAAAACCTTTTGAGCATACACACTTAATAAATCAAGATGATGTGTGAGAGATAGAAAGAAAGAGATCTTGAGACAAGGATAGGGAACGTAAGCGGAATGCTTACTCACCAAAAATAGATGTCCAAATTACAACATGGGAGTACTACTCAACCATATAATGTGGTGCACTCACTAATGGAAGAATAGCCAAGAAAATGATGATACAAAATTCAGAGTATGCTGTTATAATCTGAGTGCGTGTGAAGCGAATGAGCAACGAAGCGAACCTAATTCTCACAAGATAGTGCAACAAATCTGAAAATCAGCAAACTCTAATTCTGAAATTAGGGTACAGAAACCCTAAAAACCGAATATAAGGCTAACTTACAAAAGATAGCTGCCTCCAACTTGTAGAAGACCTCTTGCTCCAAGAGAGTAGCCTCTCCTTCACCAAATCTCCACCTCCAAAGCTTCAGAACTCCAAAATGCTGGCTTGAGAGTGTGTTCTCTCTAGTTCTCTCTACCAAATAATGCCCAACCATGCTTCTTATATAGGTTATGCCTCCACAAGTAAAGCCATGCATAAAAATTGCGAAAATCAGCTTTTGAGCTAAAAAATTTGCAATCGCAATTTTTTTTGCTTTTCGTTATTTAAAAAACTCCATCGTTTAAAAATAGCTTTATTTATAATTTGATCGCTCAAATTTGACTTGCTTTTTGGCCTAGTGATAAAATAACTCAGCTTTTTAAAGTTTGGACCTTATAGGCTGCTTTTCCTCCATTTTGAACTAAATTAGGGTTTGGATTATCTCCCTATTCTGACCTCTGATGAAGAAATGAAGCATACCACTAGATAGCTCTCACTAAGCTCTATCTATCTAGCCTAAAAAAGTTTTACCCAAACTGTACAAAAATGCTAAGTCCAAAATGTAGAATTGCTGGAATGTGGACCATATGTACATTGACTTGCAACAAATATCTTTTGAGATCTTCTTGGTATAAATTTCACTTCCAAACTTGGCGAGGAAGTATATGATTGATTTCCATTATCCTTCTATTGGGTTCACCCAAAGGGAAACCACATTCATTGTATCTTGTAAATCTAAGAGGCGAGTAGCACCTACCTCAACCATTTGGTTGTATTTTGACGAGGAAGCGAGTGATGACTACCTTGAATCTCGACTCGATGTAATTATTAGGGCGAGGGAATGAGTGCATCGTAAAGGATGTATATGGGTAGGTTCACATGCACATGCACATGCATAGTTGACCGGTGACTTTTTTTTTTTGCCATCTTACAGATGCACCATTATGGTGTAGACTAATGTGTCAAAGTATGCACACATTAAGAAGAATAAGTCCACTCTAACTAAAAGGGTTAGGAAAAGAAAATAATAATAAACGATATAATGAAGATAAGTATCTTTTGAAGTTCATAGAATAAGTATCTTGTTGTCTTTGACTTATTCAAAGAAGGTTTAGAGTTAACCTTAAAGTAAACTTTCAAGAAGGTTTTAAGTATTTAATAAGTTGTGGATCCAAAAGGATTTAAGAAATAACTAAAGTATAATGGAAGTGATAGTCACCATCCAAGTTAGGAGCAACCGAGTTAACCAACAATTATTCTTATTTTTTAGAATTTGCTTAAAGGTTGAGATACTTTAAGAGTAAGTAAAGTCCTTATGAACAGATAGGAGTAGGATATGAAAAATAAGCTATGTAGTTCCTAAGTAAGCCCCAAACCACAGGTCGTGGTACTTAAGTCGTATGATTGGTATCATCAAAACGAGTGTCACTTCCTTGAAAGATACTCTAGCTTTGGAATGTCAAAACCATTAGTGGTGCTTAGATTGGGAATTTGAAAAAGCATTAGTGGATACTTAGACTTAAGTGGAGGGCGAGATTTCTAGAAAATCTATGAGGTAAGCTATTGAGCTTGGTAGATTGAGAAAAGAGATATTAAGATGAAGATCAAGTCTTTATCACTTCTCCTTGATCAATAGGAAATGGTTAGACTTGGATTAGGATTAGCTAAGTAGTTGCGACAGGAATTATTAAAGATTTTGCCAAGGTTTTGACAATAAGTTCATGAATGACTCATGAGATGAGAAAAGATTTACTTCTCAAGTAAAAGAGTCCCAAGTAAGATTGGATTATGACTTGGGAAAGAGTTTTCCAAGATGAGATATAAGGAGATAAAAGGGTCTAGAGATATCGTAGAGGTCAAAGGGGTTAGGTAATTCTCAAAGACTTATGAAGTTGAGTTTAGGAAAGTGTCTTTGCTTAAAGGATCTTAAGTTTGTAGATCACAGAAGCAATCTTGTTTTTCAAAGCATCATGCATGAAAAAGAAGTTCAAAACTTTGGAGCAAGGAGTTGAGTTGCACATAGGCTCAAAGTTATTAGAAATTGGCACAAAGATCATTTTCTAATACAAGGTTCTGAATTTAGGAAAGTTGAGCTAAAACGAAAGTCATTACATGATGGTGTGGATGTGGGCTTGATGGTCCGGAATAGTAAGTTTTGCATCAACATGAACTGGGTAAGGTTATATAAGACGCTGTACTTTTAAGTGATGGACCCAAGTTACCATTAAGATTTTGAGTGTCCTAAGTTGGACAATTGTGAAATTCCTTTAGGATTTGCTTTGGTCTAGTTAGGTCGACAAAAGTGAGGAAACACTTCTTTTCTACATTCTATCATGATCTCAAAGCTCGGATTTGACACAATAGTCCTCTGGTTGGGCAATAGGGTGGTGGATATTAGTTAGAAGTGAACCATTGTAACAACATCTGAGTTAAATGTTTTGGTGAACTTCAAACTTCATGTCTCCAAACCAAATTCAAGTGAATTTGAGAAGGGTTCTCAAATGGTTAAGAGTATCTGTTCATTTTTCTTAGGTCCATACACAGGTGGTGCATAGAAACGGATCAAGATAGCAATTTGGTTAGAGATACTTTAATCCACCTACTTCAAATGTTTGTGCTATGCATGTCTAGTATGCATATAGCAAAACAATGCATAAATCAGGGATGTTGAAATCCACCCTTATCATTCTTTCCATACTTTCCACTAGATTCATATTATCAAGAGCAAAGCTAGATGATGTCTAGAATGATTTGGGCACGGATCAAACTACATATAAAATTCTCTTCTTTTCAGATATTAGTTAGGGATATAATCTTTTTTTTTTTCAATTTTTTTAAAAGGACATCAGAGAGATCGCAGCTATGCTCCTAAGTTTGGGACCATGGGGTCGGTGAAAAACTATTATATAGTTGTACTTTGTAGCATATTTTCGAGGACAAAAATGTTCTTCAAGGGGGAAAATGTTATAAAGTAGCTTGGACAAGGCTCTAAGCTAACGATAACATTAGGTAGTTCTAGAGTATTAACAACTTATGAACTTAACCTACTGGTTAAGTCTCAAGGATGGGAAGGAGGAGGTCTTGGTTGAAACCCCCCTTGAGGAGCATGAGAAGAGAGCTTTGCCCAAAGAGCTCTAGAACCTTGTGGAAGCATCCACTCAATTAATGTGAGTTAACTTGAGTTCAGAGAGATTTAACTCAAAAGGTGAGTACATCTACCATTAGGGGACTCCAGTGGAAAGTCCTCAAGCAATGGTGGAGATCGCACATGTAAAAGTAGCTCCTATTATTCTAGAGATCACAGTTAATTCCCAGATCTATATAATGGCCTGTTGGGTAGAGAGTCGTAGGTCATTCTCTCGCATGCATGAAGGCTAGGTTCTAGAGTTCATTACACTTACCAAAAGATCGTGACATACAAAAGAAGTTTTGGCATACATAGAAGTAATAGACAACAGGTAATAGACAATGAATAGATAGATCGGCTGGGATAAGTATGCAAACCATAGACCTAGAAAAGTGAGTGGGTCTAATCATAAAGAAAAATAATAAAAAATCCATCAGTCCCACTGATGCTGGTTGGTGAACTTGACTCATTGTTCATGTGAGTCGCATATTAAGCTGGAAAATCCAAAAATAATGCCAAATTCTTTTCATTTTGTCAAATACATGGCTATGTGGGTGAAGCATCACCAATAACAGTATTCTGTTTATTACTGTCAAGCTTTACAAGAGATTATAATTCCATTGGACCAGAATTTATCTCATGGGCTTTGATTAAGCTTCAAAAATCAAGTTAGTAAACACAGCAGATAGGCTTTTAGTTAGTTTATTAGTAAGTTTAAAGACCAAGATGGTGAGTTGAAGTACATGATCTTTAAAGTCAGAGATAATAATACCACTATCATTGTTATTGCCATTATTATTATCATTATCCTTATTATCATCACTATTATAATCATCATTTTCATCGTCATCATCATCATCATTTTCATCGTCATCATCGTCGTCGTCATCATCATCATTATTATTATTATTATGACCATGATGATGATATACTGCATGTTTCTAAAGATTCCATTTCAAGATGAGTGTCTATACTAATAATATGTGCTGGAATATGTACATTCATTAGAATTTGGTGTTTGGGACTGAACACCTTTATTCTAGTGTAACAATGTTGTTTCTGTAATAACTTGCAGGGTTCTTTCTTTCATTTAACAGCATTTTATTGGATAGCTCTGACCATTTGTTCAATATGCTTGGTTTTGGAAATTCTAGTTACAAGACTGGCCTGGGCTTCCTGCTGGAGTTAAG
>CM035422.1:164521263-164551263 GCA_020310875.1 Ceratopteris richardii
ATTTCGGGAACTAGATGCAAGAGTTTGTGTAAAAAGTGCCTAAGAGGTATGAAGAGTGTGTGTATGTGAGAATGGAGTGAATATAAACAGTTTAGAACTGTTTTATAGCAAACCCTAATTCTGAAATTAGGGTTTGAGAAACCCTAAATCAGAAATTAATGAACTAGCAAGTGGAGAACTGAAATTGGAACTTGAGTCCGGTGTTAGGCTAGGTGGTTGGGCCTTTCGCCTCTCGAGGGGGGGGGTAAGGGCTCAACCCCTCCCTACTGAAAGCTTGTGTGCCTAAGATCAATGTAATTGGTTGAAACTAGTGTAACCCTTGTTCTTGTGGGATAAGAGGGGTCTCGTGGATACTATGCCCAAACCTTCACCCTATACTGATGTAATTTCAAAGTTTAAGCCCGGGGGAGTAGACTTCGGCTGAACCTCCATTTCAAAAAAAAAAGGGGAACTTGGTACTCACAATACTCAACAATGTTGATGGGTGACTGCCTAAATCTCCTCCAATGCTTCACCAAAGGCAGAATACTCCTCCAAGTGTAGAATCACCTCCTAGCTTGCATTGATGCTTGAGTTGGTCTTCAACGATGGATGATACTAGAAGTGACGGATTTTTCATTTGTCGAATTTGCTTTTCAGGCCTAATTCTTATGTGATCTCCCATATTGGTCTTTATATAGTGATCAGCCACAAAAAGCATCCAAGAAAGCAAAAGAACTTATGCCAAATTTGGCAAAACCTCTTCGTTTAGCGATGGATTTTTTTGGTGCCAAATTTGCTTTTCAAGCCTAATTCTTATGCGATCTCCCATATGCACCATCAAATAGATATGGCATATGGCTTTCCTTGACCTAGAAGATGAGAGGAATTAAATGAGGTAAGAAACCATTTTTAGTAGAAATTTGGGTTAGGGTTTTCTCCTAATTTGGACCTCTGATGACTGAATGTTATATACCAGATGAAAGCTCTCTTCAAGCTCTATCTAATGGGCTAATAAAAATTTTTGACTTTTTGTGACCAAAATTTGGCTAAGTACCAAAAATTAGGGTTGCTAGATATTAGGGTTTTGTGCTATTTTGACATTGTTTCCAATAATCCTCCCTTCAATGTCATAATGTTACAAGGTTCAATAATCTACAAAACATCTGATATCCTGTTGGAAACAATGTCAGAATAGCATAAAACCCTAATTTTCAGCAACCCTAATTTTTGGGATTGCCAAATTTTGGTCATAGAAGGTAAAAAATTATTATGAGCTCACCAGTTAGTACTTAAGAAGAGCTTTCATTTGGTATACAACATTCAATCATCACAGGCCTAGAAACGGTAGGAAACCCTAAACCTAATTTTTGTCCAAAATGGTTTTTTTACCTAGTTATGTTCCTCTCAGTCTCTACATCAAGGTGGTACCGAAGGCTTGCTGCGGATGAGTCTGGCAATCATGAGAATCTGTGGCCTCTCTAATGCTGGCCATGCTGATGTAGCTAATCCCGGCCCCCATATGGCTGCTCCATACATGAGCACTAGTGTAACCAAAGTGTCAAAGAGCCACCCCTTTGTGCGGGGCTCCCAAAAGTGTGCCTGGTGGCACTGTCTCTCCATCAAAGCTAGTGCTGCGTGTCCACGTGTGATGCGATCCCGGGTTGCCTGAGACATAGAGAAAAACCCAGATGTTGCTTTGAATATCACTCCGAGATAGACATATGATCCGACTACCTCAATCAGTCCGCCTGCCGCTATGAAAGTACTATGTCTCCTCATGTGTGCTGATGTATGAAAAATCATAACCTTGGTTTTAGCATGGTTCACAGACAGCCCTCTATGTATGCAGAAGTCGTCTAGGCCACATAGATGGTGCTGTAGACCTTTTGCGGAGTCTGAAGCTAGCACAATATCATTAGCATATAAAAGAATATGAACAGTGGTCCCTCGTACCTCAACGACCTCCCCTCCCTGTTGTTGTATGAAGTCCACTATCTCATCAATTATAGACCAAAGAGGGTGGGTGAAAGAGGGCACCCTTGCTTCATCTCGATGGTGCTAGCAAGTGAGTGGGATAAGCCACCTGGACATTTGATTCTACAAAATACTCTCTCATATAAGGCGTAGATCCCCCATATCATCTCATCTGGAGCTCCGATATCGAGTAGGCATTTGAAACCTGGCATCTCTTGCTTCATCTCATCTCTTGCCTAGTCGATCTGGCATCTCGTTTGAAACTTGCCTATCCGGAGGTGTGATACCCTTCCTCTCGGCGAGAGTGCTCAACATTATCTCTAGCGCTGCCCCATATAATTTGTCCAATATGGGGCCAATCATGATCACCTGATATGTAGCTTGATCCATAACGTCGCCTGACTTATGAATGGGCACTATGATGTGCTTAGTCCATGAGTCAGGGAACCCTTCAACCAGTGCACGGTTGAAGAGGTGGGCAATGAGCGGTGCCAGAGTCATGCATGTGTAGATGAGGTGCTTTGCCTGTAAACCAAACTGTAGATGAGGGAGGGAGGGAGGGAGCGGTGGAGGGGAGCCTAGAGGGAGAGAGGGGGGGAGGGAGCCCGGGGGGGGGGGGGGGTGGGGGGGAGGGGAGGGGCGAAGTGGGGTAGGGAGGAAAGGAGGGGGAGGGAGGGAAGCGGGGGGGGGGGGGGAGGGAGGGGGGGGAGGGGGGGAGGGGAGGGGGGGGAGGGGGGGAGGGGGGGGGAGGGAGGGAGGTTGTGGGGAGGGGAAGGGGGGGAAGGGAGGGAGGGGCGTAGAGAGGGGGGGGGGGAGGGAGGGAGGGAGGGAGAAGCGGGGAGGGAGGGAGGGAGGGAGAAGGGGTGGTTTGAGGGAGGGAGGGGGGTTGGGAGAGGGAGAGGGAGGGGGAGGGGGAGGGGGAGGGGGAGGGGGAGGGAGAGGGAGAGGGAGGAAAATCATATTAATGTCTACTGAAAGGCCAAAATATGTCTTTGAGAGAAACCATACACAAACAATAGTGATCCAATCGGCTCAGAAATCAAAATCAAATTGGAACATGAAACATAACTGAACTAAGAGAGCATGGCTCTAGCTCAATAGAAAATGGCCATGTTATAGAAGGGGAAAATCATAAAGCTATGGATGTAGTATGGGGGTGGGGGGGGTTGGATTTAAAATGTGGTACATAGGTGACGGGTAAAGTATTCGGTGAAATACAGTGTCCCAAGGTGTGGATGCACGTCTCCACTCTATCTCATGTTCATGTAAGGATCGGATCCTCAAGATCTATTGCTGGTTGAGCTGGGGTCTGACACATCCGTGATCTCGAGGTCATCTCCTGACTCTCTCTGAGTCTCTGCCTGCTCGAGAGTGAGTCCTGGTCCACTTGGGATCGGCCCTACCTTAATCCTTTGAAAGAAATGAGTGATCCTCTGCAGTATACCACCCTCTTGCTGTCTCTGTAGGGATTGTCTGAAACGACATTGTCTCCGTAGGCTGTATCAAAGTCTCATGTCTATAGTAATGAGGAATCGCCCGAAACGACGCTGGTCCTCTCCCTAATACACTGCTGTAGTGATCCCTCTACCTGGAAGTGTACCCTAAGATGAGCATATGCGGGGCATTGTATAACGAAATGCTCCTCGCTCTCCACCTCTGACTGGCAAACTAGGCATGTGCAATCCTCCCTTTGTATCCTGCTAACTCAACCTCTCTTGATCTCCAGCTGGTGTAACGAGACTCTAAGCTGCCCAATGGCAACCCGTATGTGATGGGGCATATAAGTCTGCATGTACTGAGGCATCTCAATAAACCCCTGATCCGAGATCTGAAGAAAGAGCTCACAATAGTGGAGCTTTTTTGGTAGAGTTTCCTCTATATATATTTGTACCATAACTCTTGTCAAATGATCTTGTTTCTCTCTTGCAGGCAGAGAGAATATGTAAGAGCGCGTAAATCATGCTGTATAGGCAGTAGCCTGTCCATGTCAAATCCATAACTGACCAGCTAATCTCTGGTCTGCGCATATCAACATGAAGTATCTCTTGCTAGGGCCACATCTCTTGTTTCCTGAAAAGCCCTGTATGCAATGCATTCACTGTCCATATCCTGGAGTCTATGTAGCAAACATACTGTTTGGAACAATGCTTCGACCAACATCAGGGGTACAGCAAGCTCAAGGTCACCATCGGTGCATGTATATGGTGGAAGGATGGTCTCCCTAATCCAAATTGGTAGTCGCTCATGTCATATGTAGAATTCGTGGTCTATTGTTGCAGGACCAGGAGATGGGTGGTCAACCAAAACTCATGAATGGGTGGTCATCCATCCAAGATCATAGTCAGGCCAAGTGGTGGTCTCCCAAACTCATGAATGGGTCGCCCAAACTCATGAATGGGTGGTCGCCCAAGTTTAGTCAAGCCAAAATGGAGAACGTCCTATTTGAGAAAAAGAGGTCGTTCAGTTAAGGTTAAGGTTGGTTGCTCGATTAAGGTTAAGGTAGGTTGCTCAGTAAATGGAGGTCCCCAGTACGACTTGCCAAAGAGAAAGAGAGTTCGCCCAAGTTTATCTCCTCGCAAGTGGTTGGTCGCCCTTGCTAGCTTGTCCAATAGGGGAAGAGTCTTCTTGTTGAGGAAGGTTGGTTGAGGTACAAGGTTCAGATAGATTCAGTGAGCTGCTCAAATAATGTGCACTAGGGGTGTTGGTCTATCAGGTTGATAGTCTACCATGGGTTGTCCACCACGTACGGGTGAAGTGTCTAGGTGCCAACAGGTTAAAAGTGCAGTGGACAGAAGACAGTAAAAAGGAAGGTAATTGCCTCTGAGCCATGCCAGAGTAGTGGGCAGTCGCCTGACACTTCTGATCAGCTGCCATGGGGGCCTGGGCATTCTCCACCTCGTTTGTGGTGTGCCTTGCATCGACATATGTCATCCAATCTTGACCATCTCAGCAAGCTCCATTTTTCATCCATATTGTCTTTCCAAAAGATTACATCATGATGATTCAACACTTGAGGTAGATGGAATAACGAATTGCTATTGTTGTTAACAGCATCTAACCATCCAGGTAACCACAAGCTTTGACCGACATAACCCTTAGAAGTGCTTTCAGCAATGCAGTAAATAAGATGTCCAGTCTTCTATGATGTAAATAAGATGTCCAGTCTTCTATGGCCTATATAAGGAGGTGTCCAGCTTCATTTTAAAAGGAGAAATTGAAGGGGTTAGAAAATGGTGGATAACGGCCTATATAATTTGTCCAGTCTTCTATGATGTAAATAAGATGTCCAGTCTTCTATGGCCTATATAAGGAGGTGTCCAGCTTCATTTTAAAAGGAGAAATTGAAGGGGTTAGAAAATGGTGGATAGTTAGCATACCAGCAAGCTCATAGAGGCCTCCTTGCTGTTAGATCTCGTAGGGAGTAGCGTTTCCTCCTGCTAGTGGAAGAGTCCAAGTGTGGTGACTCAGAGCAGGGAGCTGCTCTCTAGGCAGACAAGAGTTCTTAGGTTGTTTATTATTAATCTACAATCTATCATTTTCTGTTATTAATTTAGTATGTTGTTACTCGCATAAGCAGAAGGGATGTGATGGAGTATATTTCTCCAAGGTAAACCCCAGCCTCTTCCCTACAAATTGGCATGCTTCATGGGATCCTTGCATACTCTGTACAAGGTGCTGCAAAGGAGAATCAAAACAGCTTCGCTCATTGCAATTAGTGCCTAGTCACCCTATTTCGCCATGTGACTAGTGATGTTGATGATTCCCATTTGCAAGTTCAATGAGTGACCTAGGCGAATTCCAAGTTGGGCAACTCTAGTGACTTGGGAAACTCCCTCTCGAGTTATATTTTGCACTTCGTCCACTTGATCCACAAAGGAGTCCATTGAAGTACTATCAGAGGAAAAGAGTGCATGATTACACTTTTACCTCCATCTCCCTACCTTTGAGGATACCAACAAAGCTTTCTTAGGGTAGCCTAAATACTATGCTTGAGCCAGCCAAGACAACTCCCTCCCAAGAGAAGGCATGCCAAGAACTAGATTCTATTTTAAATACATCCTTGGAAGAGACATGGTCCGACATGGAGGACTTCACTACTTTACTATCCACAATTAACATCAAGTTTCCCTTTTTTAAAGGTTTAGTGCAAGAGGACATAGACGGCTATATAAGAAGGTTTATCTCCTTATGTCAAAGAAGAACGTAGAGAGTGGATGGACTATGTCTATGATGTATCCATTGTTGTAGCTTTTACTAATTAATGACCGATTCTCTATTTTCTTTTGACTCAATCAAATAAATCTACTATTCATGTTTGTACTTCTTGCTTACTCCAACATTCCTTTGTGTCAATGATTCTTGTGTACCATTTTTGGGAGCAAAATGTAGTTTTTGATCCATTAAATAAGTGTTTGGTTTGAGTTAATTCGCTTCAAAACGGGTCTTTGATGAAGGGTCGACAATATTAAGAGGGAAAAAGTATCTGAAGGAAGGTATATGCGTGATTTTAGGGGTGCATATAGGGTTAATTGAGGTATTGCCCTCATTTTGGTGGTTATATAAGTTGAATTTTGTATCCCAAAATTTATCCGTAAGAGGATTTCCTCTAGTATTGTTTATAAGTGTGTTAGTCAGATAGGGAAAGTGTAGATTAAATGTGTATGTTCTTGTCAATCCCCAATCTTAGTTGCACTATTTCAAATTGTACAAGGATGCTTCTCATGAGCACTAGAAGCATGAATGTTCCCCAATGCAGATCCAATAGGAGGAAGTAGTAAAGGAGGTATTCTTGTATATATGAGCTACTTGATTTCGTGAATGTGTTTTTTGTCTTATTCTTTTGAGATCTTGGATCATTCTCACCATTCGTAATATCTCTATCTACAGAGTTCTTGACGATTCATAAAAAAGCTTGTATTTTTTGCTAGGAGATGTTTAAATTTTTTCATAGCATACACCCTTTGTAAGTCACCTCTGTCTCTCTGTGTCTTTCTCTCTGTCTCTCTCTCTATGCCATGGTGTAATTCCGATCAACACTATTTAGTATATGATCATTGCTGGCAATGGGAAAATCCATGTTACCTTCATCAAAGGGCTATGCAATCTTAAATCCAATGACAAAGTTAGATGCATGCATATGGATATGGAAGACCTTGTTTGGATTCAATACCTTCTATAATGGTTACAAGGTTTCCCTTGCCTTATCACTCTCTTTTTCCAATTAAATGTTATTAGAAAAGCATATATAACGTTCTAGCTACCGATATCTACACATGGAAAGGCTCATATAGGATTCAAAAGTAGCCTTAAAGGCTATAAATTCCATTTTCACATTGCCAAACTTGGGAAATTATATTGAACCCTTGATTATGCTAATTATCAATCGATACGTATTATGTATCTAACCATAAAAAGACTAGGAACTTGGCTTGTTTAATCATGAAGCTATAGTTCTGAATTTATAATCACACTTGATAAAAGCTATTTTTTTTCGAAATATTTCAACAACTTTGAAACTTTAGTTATCCAAATATTCATCATAATTTTGACATACTCATCTAGCTCTTTCACAGAAAATCATTGACCATGTGACACATTATAGGTTGGAAACCGGAAAGAATATTGTTCAAGAAAAAGTGCATTTTCATGAAATCGAATGTCTCATTTAATTGCGAATGTTAGATTATTTTTTCCTTAGGGGTTATATCTATGTTATGTCTTGGAAATCCTTCATGGAGGTAGTAAAATTCATTAATAGATTCTCTTTCTAGAAGTGGTTGATGATGGGAAGAGGGTAGCTTTCTAGCTTGTGGTTGTTTTATCTCTCTTTAATAGATGCAAAACATCACCTTACAATTTTTTTCAAGTGCAAAAAAGGGGTAATATAAACTATAGATACACTATCCCATATTTAAACTTCTTTTAATCTCTTCTTTAGGCTAGACATACATTTACATGTATATGGATATTACTTCAAGGTTTTGGATTTAGTTGTGTTAGGACCATATGGACAAAATTTCTAGTCCTATATCATATTGTCTTGCTCAATCTCTTAAAATTGATGCAAACTATCAACTTTCAATTTCTTTTAGGGGCCAAAAAATGGGTGATACCACTTTCTATACAGTTTCCCATGGATGAACGTTAAAATACGGGTTTATCTATCTCTCCATTGATCTTAGATATAAATACATTGTTACATGTGTAGGGATATTAATTAAAGTGTTTTTCTTTTGGTTGTCTTAGGAGTTTATAAACACTTAAACTTTGGGCTTATATATTTTAGGTTTGTATTTCTGAGAAAATATATATTTGTACTTTCGAGAAAACTCTTGCAACTAAGATTCTTCTTGCCCTAAGTTGTTGTTACTTAAATATCCCTTCTATCCATGTTTCATTGTTACTGATTGTGAACTACCTCACTTGGTTAGGCCCCTCTCCTAGACATTGTCATAGTCATCTGTCTCTTTATGCAGCATTTCCTAAAACGTCCAACAAATTCAAACTTTGCAAGAGTTCTTTTTATTTTTTACATTCTTCCTCCAATGATAAACTCTACGAATCCTATCCTCTATGCAATACCGTTAAATCTCATGATAGTCTCCTTTTTGTATCAACCATTTGTTGGTTCTTATGTAGTTGGATTTCTTGGGAATCCATAATGGCTTCCTTAAAGTCATTGTTCTACTTGGGATCAACAATTGTATTATACATTGATTTCCTTTCATCTATTATGTTTCACATTCTCAAATTTTACCATCGAATATAGTGGAAGGACATGTAATGGGATATATTTGTAATTGAATGTATGCTTGATTCCATCCAAGGCTCCACCAAATACTTGTATTCATATTAAAAAGTAATATGGCAGCCTACATAGAAGATTAGTTTCCTCATGGTGGTTAGGATAAGTTTTATCATGCACAAAAATTGAAGAAATGATTTGATTGTGGTTGCACCTACAGCCACTATTATACCTTGAGTTATGCTCTCATTAGGTGATACATGAATCATATTGGTATGTGGTTGGACCAATAGTGTATTGAATCATAAGTGTATGAAATATTAGGACCAAACGACTATATCACTATCACTACCTTGGCTAGCCAATTGCATTTCCTTTTAACCCTTCAACAATGTTATGTTGAATTCTTTTTCATTTCTAATGCAAAAAAATATATATTCAAAATTTCAAGAAGTTCAAAATTTTATTAGAATAGACCACAAAAAGTTACTTGTAGAATATCAAATGATTTCTCGTCAACTATCTTTCCCTCTTTGTTTCTTTCTAGTAGTTCCTTATGTGAGAATTTCCTTGGTGATAAACTTAAGTGATCATTTTTTGATAGTTTTCATACTTTGATCACCTTTTGAGGATTGTTATGAGATGATGTACTATTGGAGATTCCTTCCTTGGGCAATCAAATTTTACCTCTCATTTAGCTATCCAATCACAATTTCTCCCAAGCTTACATCAATTATGATTTTACAATGTCACATCCAAGAAATTGTGATCTCTCTTGACCATGAGCAGTTCTCTAGGCACCACATTCTCTCAGATCCCCACTTTTGATGGCTCACATGATGATCTTCAAGATTCCTTAGGAAATCATGGATTACTCGATACCTCTCTCACAATTTCTCTTCTGATAAAATTGTGATTTCTCATATGAAAAGCTATTCTATTTTTGGGTAATTAGGTAGGGATAGATCAAGATTACACAAAATCAAGAGCTAGTCATAAGAATTTGTTTTGTGATGTGTTTATTTATTTTTTAAAGGAGAGAAGTCATATTCTTTCCTCTGAAGTCTTCTCTTGCTCGTGGAAAACCCTAATTTTAGACATCACTAGACCTTAGGAAGCTTTTATCTATTATCAAACTCCACAATACTTTGTACAAAATGCTTTAAAAGAGTTGTTGTAATATATCTCTTTGTTCCTTTAGGCTTAGAATACTCATTAAATGAGGAGCCATGAATTTCATGGTGATATTAAAAGTTTTAGGTAGTAATCTCTCTCTCTCTCTCTCCCTCTGTGCCACCCACACACCCACAATGGAAATACAATTCGGAAATAACTTGTGGTTATATTCCCCCCAAAATATAAGAAAAATTTGTGTAAAAAAAGAAATTTTTGTGCTATACTAGTTGTTTTCTACATTATTAGTCACTTTAATTTCTCTGGGATCATAAAAATCCTAGGTGAAGCGTAGTTTCCTACATTTTTATAGGTTAGTTTTGAAAAAAAGTGCAAGTAATAAAATCACATTTAGTGAGCATGAGTACGCCCTAGATAATCTCCCAAATCTTGATCTTGTTTCCTTCTAAATGAGCAAATAATCTCTCATAAACCATACTATTTGGTGCTAATCCTTGAAAATGTGCAAAAGGAGACATATAGATACTTGAATGAAAATGGTGGACTTCTAGATTATCACAATGAAATGTTCTTTAAGTAGTGGCTTTGCATATATCTCCAATTACTTAAACCAAGAGTTGACCTAGTTAGATGTGACTAGATATGTGTTGATGTGATGGTTGTGTAAATTGAAAAGCTTTTGTATTTCTTAAGGGCTCTCTTGCTGCATCCCTTCCATAAACAATTATGGAAAAACTTAAAAAAAGGTGCCAATAATCAAAATATGCATAAAAAAAGCATGAGTATGCTCCCAAAAAGTTTTTGAAACTTTTACTTTTCTTTGTTCTCTTCTCAATGAGCCACAAAAACACCTTGCCATTTGATGTTAATCCTCAAAAAAGGTGCCAAAAAGAATTATGGACACTTGAATGCAAATGTTGGAGATCTCTATTCAAACACTCAAATGATCATTAAAAAATGGGTTGAAATCCATCTCTAAAGCTTGAAACTAAGATTTGATGTAGTTAGGTGTATGTCAATGTGATGCCCCCTATGGTGCCTATGGATTCTTCTATCACGACCATGTCACAAACATCATGGAAAAACATTTAATACAACTTTAAACAAAAGCCTAATAGTATAACCATAACCACTCACTTGAAACCCTCAATAGTGGGTTGTTTTCTAACAATCAGTGAGACCAATCTAAAATGAAGGAATGAACTAAGTACAATGAGAAGAAGAAAATTTGTGACTATATCTAAAATGATGAAATGAACTAAATAAAATGAGAAAAACAAAAAATATGACTAAGTCACTGATTTCTCCAATGTCCTACCTTGAATATACCTTTGTTAGATCATGTTTCACACATGTAATGATAGAAATACAAATGGGATGAGCAATACACTTACCAATACCTTTCACATACTATCCATAATAAGAAAGCAATGTCAATTCTAAATGGAGCTATGAAACAAAAGCACAAAATGTTCTTCAAGGGTCATTAAAACCTTATTAAAAGTGCTACAAAGTATACACATATATGTCATTTATCTTGTTTTTGTTGTTTGTCTTCACACTTGAGTGATCATTGTAACAAAACCAAACAACTGAGATTTAGAGGTAGACTTGGGATGATTGTCAACTAGACGATTCTTGAAAGGTTCATCACAAACTTGGGATTTTGTAGATTTATATGAACGTATAAATTGAAAGAAATTTACTTCTCTCGAAAATAATTGAGTGGGTCCTCTTTAATCAAGTCTTCATATATCTTATTTGTTTGTTTTTGTGTCTATTGGTTATATTCAGTTTTCTCTTTATTAACTTTCTCTACTGCTTTCCCTTAGCCTCTTTCAACACTGACACATATATTTGTTTTTGAGAAATAGTTCTTCTTTATCGATGATTATATACAAATAATAATGTCTCCACCAGAAGAGCATCTGGGTGCTAAATTGCATAAAGAATGGTGTAGACGATGTGAGAGAGATGAACTATAATATGGGTGAGGTGCATAAATGGAAGCAATGAGAAACTCTCTCATATGCATGAGCTAACTAAGAATCATGTTGTTTCTTATAGACATGCATGGATGGAAAAAGCTTCCCCAATGATAGGTTCAACTCGTTGAATTGACAAGATCTAATTGTTAATCCAAATAGCTATCCAATCACGGGCATGAAGTATAAAAGACAAGCTATTGGGTTAAAAGCATGAGAATGGGAACACTAATTAGGTATTTTAGCTTTTTTTGGACTACAACTAATTACATATGATACTAAACTTATGTAAAACTGATTTGAGCTCAAGTTAATGTATTTATAAACATCTTAAAGTTTTTACACCATTACTAATTCGCACTCCATGCTTCAATTCCAAAAATATATAATCATTCCCTAACTTAGATAGACGTAAAGGATGCTAGTTAGCAATGTCCTTGATAAGAAGTAGTGTTCACATTTCCATGCTTTGGCCCACCATGCATCAATCTAGAGAAGAGAAGTGAGAAATCTTGGTATACATAGGCTATTGAAGCTCACCTACAAATATCTTAGAAATAATAGAAGATAGATGCTCCTTGTCATAACATTGCAATTGGCTCAAAAATTTACAATGAACTCAATAACAATCACATGCCTTGCATTGAGAAAAATAGCTTTCTCTACTTGTCGGAATAGAAGCTACCTCATTTTGATGCTCTTCATGTGCATACAAAGCCTCTAACAGCTTGAGAAGATTGGAAGAGGGACAAACTAGTTAAAAATAGTCATCTAGAGCGAGTTAGACTATTTCCACTAGTTATCGGGACTTCTAGATTCAACCAAAATTTTCCCAAGTATATCCAGTGGTTCAATAACATTCAAGGATTACAAGGTTGAATACATTGCAAAATTGAGTCTTCTAATCTAAGCAAAGTCTTTTTTACAAAATAGGTTAGAAAATTTCTTTTGTGAATCTTTTCAAACTTTGAGCACATTGAGCACTTTAAATTTTCCCTTGAGCGCTTTCATTGGCCTTAGTTGCCAACATCTTTATAAAGCTTCCCCCGTGTTAGTCGGTCTCATCTTCGATAGGTGCATTTATTTCCTTTGGCATTCTTGTTATTTGATAAGTTGTTTGTATCTTGCATGTTCACGCTTGGACATCTCTATTGCCATCTTGGTAATTATTCTATTCCAGTTTATTTGAAATGGTAGCTCAAGATGCAATTGAAGGTTGATCTCATTTGGCATGATCTTTGATACTATGAGCTTTGCTAAAAGCATGAAGTTGATCTTGTAGAAAATGTATGGGTGTCTTTCAAAGAAGCTCATATGAAATTCTTCTTTGAAAGTTTGCATATACTGGCTCCACAACTACTTTAACCTATCAAAATAAGAATGAAGTGTATATAGGTCATGAGATTCTTTGAGATCATAGATGAGTGCTTCCACTCCAAACCAAGTAAGCACGTACAAACCTTGAAGAAGATAATCAAGCAAAAGATAATGTTTATTGCTACACTACAAATCTAGCTCAAGGGATACCAAGATCAACTTAGCACAAATGGAGTCTTTTGCATCTTCTTCAAAGAAGTCAAAGTCTAATTGTAAATGGTTGAACAAAAAGTGCAATATGATTTTGGAGGCATTGTATGTCCATTGCCACGAGAACCTCAAAAGCCTACCCCACAAATTCAATGATTTATGGTAGAAACTCAAACACCAAAGCAACCAAGTTACATGCAAGAAATATTAACGAGCGATAAAGAACAAAAAAAAAAATTTATCTTATTCAAGATCTATGTTATGAGTTTTAGTAGGTAGTGATTGATTTCAAATTAGTCACAAGTATAAAAAGGGATGAACTCAACAAAATATAACATCCTTAACCACCTATTCATAGCAATGAAGGATAATGCAAGAAAAAGATAGGGCATGTTTTGAAGAATGGAAAGGAATCTTCATGTGAAACTTGAGGTTGTGGAGAACTGTATAAAAATACACCAAAGACATGCACCCACGTTGTTGATATATTTAGGCAGTGATGTATGTGAACACTCTAGGATGGCCGGGGTACTTTTTTCCCTCTTTAGGAGGTTTTTTCCCCCCGTCTTGTAAGTATGCCTATTGCCCTAACGGGATACTTATCTTTGTACATTCTAGTGGTAATACATTCAGCATTGTGTATTGTGCTCCAAGCTTCTTCTTCTTCCTTGTGCTGCTTGCGTGCTTTTGTAGGCATCTAACTCCAACAATTGGTATCAGAGCAGGTCACTGCTTCAGCTAGGGCGTTGTCTACACCTCTCCGCTTGCAGTCTCAAAATCGCACGCAATTTGGTAAGCATACACAAGGTGTTTCAGAGATCAAAACCGCTTCGCTCTATGGTGCCAAAATCGTGATCTGAGCTCGTTTCGGCCTTCGAATGCACTATCGCAGCACTTGTGCAGGCTATTTCATCTTTTTGTGCCAAAGGTATATACCAGTTTCGATTCGCCAGTATAAGCGTCTCGAAGTTTATTATAGGTTTAGCAGAATTTATCTGGGCAGTTTTGTTCAACTTTTTGAGATACAGTCAATTTTCTGCATCAAGGTATTTTAGTCACCGACCATGGCTGAAAGCAGTGATGTATTCATATGTTGGCTGTTGAGGATAAGTTGGATGGTACCAACTATCCATTATGGGCTTATATGATGTGTCATGTATTGGTCGCAAAAGGACTATGGAATATTGTGCAGGGTGATGAAAGACATCCTATTACACCTGCGAATATAGGTACTGCAAATACAGGTGCCGGAGCTGATGGAGATGGTTGAAGATGATGATATTCTACAGATTCCTGTTCGTGCTGTTATTTTTGTTGCACCTAGTGCAGAGCAAATTCGTCGGGATGGCAGAGATGCTGAGGCACATGCATTGATAGCTTTGTCTGTCAAACATGCCATTATTCATCACATTCGCTCTTGCAAAACAGATAAGGATGCTTGGGATACACTTACCACATTGTACCAGGCTAGGAATGAGGCTCATGTTGCTTACCTCGAAAAACAATTGGAGAGTGAGCACATGAATGAAGGTGATTCTATGGACAATTTTCTCACAAAGATCAAGGATTTGAAAGAATAGTTGATTTGTGCTGATGAAGTTATACCAAATAGCTCACTTGTGCATGCTATTCTGAATGCTTCTACTCTTCGTTTGATGATGAAAGGCAATCCAGGAGTTAGTCTCTGTTATGTTGTATGAAGATCAGTCTACGCAAAACAAGTCTATTATGCGTGTTGCAGATCAAGCTTTCCTGGCTAGTCAGAAGGGCAAAGGAAAATGGAGCTCTTCTACTAGTAAGAAGAAATCTGCAACTGCTGCACATTCGAAGAAGGAAGACAAAGATGAGAAGAAATTAGAAAAGTAGAAATTGTTTTGCAAGTGCTGTAAAGCAAATGATCATGTCATTAAGAGGTGTCCAAAATTGGCTGCTGAAGAGGCAAAGAAGAAAGAGGCTGGAATGGTTGTTGCAAAGGCCTCTATACCGAAAACAAAGTCTGCTAATCTTGTGCAGAATGAAGAATGGGTATTTGCTACTGTTTGCAGTTTTGACCCATCTTCTCATGAGCATTGCATGTCTGCAGTAGACTCAGATGTTTGGTACTTTGATAGTGGGGCGACCAAACATATTACCTCGCAGCGCAGTTTCTTCTCTTCACTCGAGCCTGCCCCTATAGGGAATACTGTTACATGTGCCAACAACTCCTCCTATCCTTTTATGGGAGTTGGTAAGATCATTTTGTCTACTGCTGATGATAGTGTTTTCACTTTGTCAAATGCATTGTTTGTGCTAGGGATCAATAAAAATTTGATATCAGTTTCTTTATTAGCCAAGATTGGCTTGGTTGTGAAATTTGATGATGACAAATGTAGAGTTCATGATCTGTCAAATGGCAACGTCATTATTGCTTCTGGCATTTTATGTCGTGGGCTGTATAAGCTCATAGACTATGAAAGATCTGTAAATGATTTAGCATGTGCAGTACATGATTCTCAGGCTATGTCAGATGCAAAGCTTTGGGATGCACACTTTGGTCATTTGAATTTGGCTAATTTGCTATACCTGTAGAAATTTGAAATGGTGTCCACTTTGCCCAAACTTGAGGCACCCGAAAAACATGTTTGTGAAGGCTACATTTTGGGCAAAATGAAGTGTTCCTCCTTTCCAAAAGATGGTTCAGTTCGGGCTACTGAGAAATTGCAGCTTGCACATAGTGATGTTTGTGGTCCTATATAGACAGCTTCTTTTGGGAACTATCTTTACTTCATGACTTTCATCGATGATTTTTCCAGGCATGCATGGGTATATCCATTGAAGGCAAAGCCCAAAGTGTTTATGTCATTCAAAAAGTTTGTGGTTTTGGCTGAAAATCTATCAGCATGTAAAATGGGCACCCTTCATTTTGATCAAGGGGGGAATATATGTCTTTTGACTTTAATGCATTTCTAGCTGAACGTGGGATAAAACATCAGTGCACAATGATGTATACACCTCAACAGAATGGAGTTGCTGAACAAAAGAATAGGTCACTCATGGAAATGGTGAGGTGTACGGTCAAGAGTCAGGCTTTACCACATAGTTTTGGCCTGAGGCTATCATGTGTGCAACATATGTACTTAACAGGTGTCCCACTAAAGTGCTGCAGGCTTGGCATGGTCGCAAGCCATTCGTTGCTCATCTGCGTGTTTTTAGTTGTTTGGCATATGCATTAGAGCCTGAACAACATTGTAAGAAAATTGGATGATAAAGTAGTAAAATGTAATTTTATTGGGTACAATTCTGAAAGTAAAGGCTATCGTTTGTATCATCCACAGGCTAAATGCATTCTGGTTAGCCGTGATGTTGTTTTTGTGTAAGTTGCTATTCAACCATTGCTTTCATGTACCAAGGAGATATCTGTTAGCTCCAAAGACATGTATGATACTTTGCTACCTCATTTTACAGGTGGACAGTCTAGTGCTGGTCCTAATGAGGCAACTTCTCAACCTTTGCAGGTTTCATGTGATGATGCAGATCATTCCATTTCTGGTGCAGATTTACACGATGAACTTGTTGATGAGAGAGCTGATATTGAGAAGGCAAAAACTATGCCAAAATGGCTGTTGTAGACCTTGCGTGACAACAAATTAGATGCACCTCTATCATATCATACTCGGTCAAGCTCTCATAGTGCCTCTTTTGCATTAGATTGCTATGCTATGGCTGCTTCTAGTCTCTATGATGAGACTGAACGTGTTTCGTTTGATGAAGCACAAAATTCTGAACATTGGATGGCTGCAATGCAATCTGAATATGATGCTATCATGAAAAATGTACCTGGTCTTTATGTGACTTGTCTCCTTGCAAGAAGGCCATTGGCACTAAGTGGGTATACGAGCTAAAGCGTAAACATGATGGAACAGTTGACAGGTATAAGGCTAGGCTTGTTGCAAAGGGTTATGCACACGAAAGAGGCATTGATTTTGATGAAACCTTTGCTCCCACTAGGTGTGCAGGTTAAAGAAGGCATTATATGGTTTAAAGCAAGAACCACATGCTTGGTATGAAAAGATACATGCCTATCTGATTGCACATGGTTTTGAGAACAGTCCAACTCAAAGCACCTTATATGTTAAGCGTGCTAATGATGTGCTTCTGATCGTTGTGCTATATGTTGATGACATGCTGCTCACTAGTCCTCATGACATGCATGTTGCTGATTTTAAGGCTGATTTGCATGCCTCATTTGAGATGTCTGATTTGGGGCATTTGCAACACTATTTGGGCATTCAATTTATACAAGTTGATGGTGGAATGGCCTTGTGTCAAACGAAATATATTGACACATTATTGCAACATTTTTGCCTTGAAGACTATAAGCCTATTGCCACTCCTATGGAGATAGGTTTACGATTAAGTCTTCATGATGTTGGAGATGCATTTGATGTTGTTCTCTGTCAGCAGGCTATTGGATGCTTGATTTACTTATGCATTACTCACCTAGATATTGAGTTTGTTGTCTCACAGATGAGCAGATTTATATATTGCCCAGGTGTCAAGCATTGGCAGGCGCTTAAGCGCATCTTTTGATACTTGAGTGGTACCCGACTACTTGGATTGTTTTATCCCAAGGGGGGATCACTATTGCTAAATTTGCATGCTTTTTCTGACAGTGATTGGATTGGTTGCTATGACACTCGTGTGTCCACCAGTGGTTTTTGCTTCATGCTTGGTAGCTCATGTATATCTTGGTTGAGCAAGAAGTAGCCTACTGTGGCCAGTTCCAATTGTGAGGATGAGTATAGGGAAGCTTTCACAGCGACTGTTGAGTGTGTGTGGCTCAGACGCCTTATGATTGATTTGGTTGTTGGTCAGTCTTCTACCACCACCATCTTCACTGACAGTCAGAGCACATTGGCAGTTGCGAGAAACCCTGTGTTCCATGCTCGCACTAAGCACATTGAGGTGCATTATCATTATGTCAGGGAGAGGTTCTCTGCTGAATGTTTGAAGCTTTCCGTAAAGCTTTGGGCTTACTTCCTTTTGTGGATTGATTCCACATAGCTTGGCACTTCCTTATACATGAGTGCTAGCCCCTTGTTCACCACATCACTCCCAGGGGGATTTGTTGATATATTTAGGTAGTGATGTGTGTGAACACTCTAGGACCGCTAGGGCACTTTTTCCCTCGTTAAGATGTTTTTTCCCCTAGCTTGTATATATGCCTATTGCCTAACAGGCTACTCATTTTTGTACATTCTAGTGGCAATACATTCAGCATTGTGTATTGTGGTCCAAGCTTCTTCTTCCTTGTGCTACTCGCGTGCTTCTGCAGACTTCTAACTCCAACACACATTAGCATACATGGTTTTTTATTAAAAAACCCATTATTGTAAGGAATTTTTTATACAATGTCGATTCTTGTGAAATATAACCCTTTATACTATTGACTAGCTAGGTGTAGCATTTTGAAAAGTTGCAATATAATGAGGCTAGAAACAAAACAAAGGAAAAAGAACTAAATAACCCATTTGCTAAGGGAACTCTTGAAGGATGTCCTCTATCACTACAATATATGCTTGATACCTTCAGATATTGGATAAATTTCTTACATAACATTTAGATCCAACATGCATGATGCTATGAAAATATTCATGATTTTGGCAACATGCATGACTACCTTCCACTCCAAGCAAATGCCATTGTTGAAGAAACAAAGTTCTTGAAAGTGCTTGAAAAGAAGAAGATAATAGAAATCTTGGTTATATAACCAACACAGAATGTGCCCTTTAAGACATGGACCCTTTGCTTGACCTTACGAGATTCAATTTAGTGCAACAAAACACCTCATGTTCTATGTACCATCATCATCATCATGAACAAGATGGTGAAAAATAGACTAACATCTTCTCTTTTCCTAGAATCTAGGAAATGTAGTAGAAGATCACATCTAATTTGTGATTGAATTATATGGTGGTGGGAGACTCCAACTGCTTGAATTGTGGCCTAATGGCTTCAATTACAACCATAAATAAGAAGTAATGCTATGGGACGTAAGAAAATGTTTAAATATGTTAGTATACAAAGCAATATATGAAGCCATACAATTTTGCCACATGAGTAAAGTTTATTTCAAGGAATAAACTTGATTGTTCTTAATGAGAGCTTTAAACTCCAAGCATGTTGAAATCTTATTTATTATAATAGGTCTGCCTCAATCTAACATGCTTGAGTCTTCAATCTGTAATGACCTGTATACATGCAATAGCTTTGAATCTGCAAAGCTTTATTCCATCGTGAGCCTTTGTCATCATATATGCCACTTGTTTATTTATGGAAAAAGTGACACATCAATCTCTTTTGATAATAATTTCTCTCTCATAAAGTGGTAATGAACATCTATGTGTTTGGGTCTTGCATGGTATATATGATTAGATGCAAGATGCATTGAGCTCAAATTGTCTCCAAAGATACAATGTTTAGAGCTCACAAGCCCTAAGTTTGCATACAACTTTTTTAACCATATACCTTCTTCTGTGGCTATTTTCAAACCTCTATATTCAACTTTAGTTGAGGAGTGTTTCTATAGGTTGTTTCTTAGAAGTCCAAGAAACAAGTTTTGATCTTGAAAATGCTAGAAATCCTGATGTACCTTTCTTATTATCCTTGGATCTTGCCCAATTTGCATTTGAATATAGTTTGAGATCGAAATAAGATGTGTAACAATAGAATACACCTTCATTGATAGTTCCATTGAGATACTCGAGCACTCTTTTAGGTTCTAAGTGTGGTTTTCTAGGAGATTGCATAAATGGACTAAGTACCCCTACACTATAAGAAATATATACCGTTGTGTGTGTAGAATAAATCATACTACCCACAAGGCTATGATATTCTTTCACATCTTCTATGTGTTCCCCTTCATATGCACTAAGTTTGTGGTTCATTTGCATAGGTGTACGTATAGGTTTTGCATTGTTCATTTTGAACTTTAAGAGTAGATCGAGATTATATCTCCTTTGAGTGAAATACATCCCTTGATCTATATAGATAACCTGCATGCCTAAGAAGAATGTAAGTTCTCTAAGATTATTGACTTGAACTCCACTTGCATGTGCCTTTTAATCCATTCTATCCCAATCACATCATCACCTGTCAATATATCATCTACATATACATAAGTAGATATCTTCATTATGAATCTTCTTAATGAATAATGATGGATCTACATTGCTTAACTTGAACCTTGGTCCTGCAAATAGGTTACCAACCTATATTTCTAAGCTCAAGGAGCTTGTTTCAAACCATATACGCCTTTCTTAAGCTTGCAAACATAATCAAGATTGTTAGTTTTTTCATATCTAGGGGATTGTCACGTATGTACTTCCTCACTAATCTATCCATTTAGGAAAGCATTCTTCACATCAAGTTGAAGTAGCCTCCAATTCCTTGTAGTTGCAACACTTAGCAAGGTTCTAATAGTGGTCATCTTGTCGATATATGCGAAGGTTTCTTCATAATCTATGCCCTACATTTGAGCACATCCCTTAGCAATCAACGTGGATTTATACTTGCAAATAGAGACATTTGTATTCCTTTTTAGCTTGTACACCCATCTATAGCCTATTATCTTCTTCTTGGTCTGTATAGGAACCAACTCCCATGTTTCCATTCCTTTAGAGCTTCTATTTCCTCTTTCATAGCTTTCTACCAATTAGGGTAATGTTTGGATTCTTCATAAGTAGAGGATTCTTTTGAAATTGAATATTTGGCCAAAGAGATGGTATGTTTTATCACAAATGATGTATCATAACGATACCTTTCAGGTTGTCTTTTATCCCTTGTTGATCTTCTAGGAGCATATTTTGAACATTCTCTAGATTCTTGCATCTTAGCGTTCCATCTTGATTTCTAGAGTTTGTAATTTCTCTCTTTATCTTCTTGTTCTTCTTGTGAATCACTTCTAGAGTCGTGCACTTGTGCTTCATGCTTACAATCTACTGGAAGAACGTTTGTATGAAGGTCACATGGTAGCTTTACCTTTTTCTTATCTTCTTCATGCCATGACCTATGTTCTTCAAATACAACATCTATGCTTGTTGTGAATTTCTTTGTAGGATTGTAAAATCTGTAGTCCATTGAGTTGATTCATAGCCAATGAATACAGCCTTGGTTTCTCTTTCATCCAATTTTTTCCTCTCATTTGTGTAGGTACATGCACATAAGCTCAAGCTGATTTTCAAAAATAGTGATGAACCTTCCCTTTTCAAGATTCTTAGGTGGAAAGGGCTTGGTCTTATTACTCTCTTGTTCTCCCTCATTCTAGTTGCGCCCAGGGGATTCGAGCTTGTGTGCTCCTTGTGGAAAGGTTGGAACCAAATGAAATCACTATGCACCATCAGTAATAATTAGAAGTGGGATGTTGGGATCAGGTAGAACAACTCTATTTGGTTCTCTATCTAGGGTATCTTGATAATGTACCATGAGAACCTACAAAGAGCTAAGAGGCTTTGTAATAAAGGATTTTGTAAGTGCAAGCAATTTAGCATCAAGATAGAAGGAATTGGATCAGGTTTGAGGACATTGATCCAAGTCATAGAGTTCATTTCAAAGATTGGTGTTTGTTAAGACACAGAATCAATGCTTGGGATGCCTCTTTGTCCTATCTCATGCTAGACGATGACCTCCCCCCCCTCCCCCCCCCGCCCCCCCTCCCACCCCCCAATTGGTAGGTTTGAGATGGAAGTATAGCAAAAAGATGAAAGATATCCCAAGAAATAAAGGAAACTTGGACTTTCAAGACTCTGTTAACCAGAAGTGGTGTGTGACGTGGATGTGGATCAGATGGGAATTCAATTTCAAAGACCTTTGGCACACGTTTATCAAAAACAAGAAAGTAGTGTTAATGTGGCAGATTCTTCATAGCAGGATATGGATCAATATCAAAGCTAATAAAATCTGTGGTGCCGCATATTTGAGAATCACTTTATATCAACCTTGCCTTAACAACTTTGATAATTGAGTAAGAACTTCTATTTATGGCTGAATCACGGCTTTTATGTCCCTCACAATATTGGGTTATACTTCATATTGTTTCTGAAAATGTCCCTCATCATGATAATGTGAGAACAATGATCCTAAGGGGGAATGATACCAGAAAGGTTTTGCCGAGTCGAAAGGTTTTTCTGTATATCATCTTCCAAACTGTAAATAAGAACCTATGGTTTGATAACAGGAACATTTGTAGAAGCAGCTGGATGGAGAGAAAGAACAGGCGGTGGCTGCACTTTAGGGAATCGAGAATCCATGCGTACTTGTGCGAGGAATGAAGATAAGAAAACAGAAATGAGTATTGTGGAGGGCACCTGGTGTAGTGGTAACACAATGAACTTCTTTAAAACTCGTCGCCAACTCGAGATGCACCTCTAAAGTAGTGTGAGATGAAAGCTATTCCATGGCTGGTAGAGCTTTGAAGCCTTGACCTTATATTTTAAGCCAATATGATATTAATATACATATGCATGGATGATCTTGCATCCTTTATACAATATTGTAACAATGTAAATACATGGGATGAGCTTGCATCCTTTATACATTGTATCGATGTAAATACAGCTGGTATCATCCACATATGCGTGTCACTTTTAAGCCAAAGTCAATGAGAAAGACAATTATTGATGATATCACTTATAGTTGTCAAACGTCAGCACAAATTGTGCTGGTATTCTTATTATCACGCGAGCATTGGTACTTTGGGTAATCACAAGGATGAGTGGTGCTATCTCATATTTAACTATATTACTGTCAATGATATTATCGCATTGATTCTATTGACATGGGCACTTTCGAGTGACTTTTGAGAGTTTATTGCTGCTTGAATCTAGAACTTGGAAAAGAAAAATCACAATGTGACGGAATTCATTTCAATTGTCAACAGCTATCCATTTCCTTCTAGCGCTGATCGAATTTGGTCGTAATTTTATACCATAATCAGTAAACGTCTAAAGCCTTTAGGAGTCCTTCTCGTATTCCCTTGGATCTCTCCCTCACACACACACACACACACACACACACACACACACACACACACACACACACACACACACACCACCTTGGAGCAGCCATTGAGTATTTATTCCAAGAAAGGATCACCATCCTAGCTTAACCATACTTTTTGATGCTACCTCAGAGGTTAGAGCAAGCTGTTGCCATCTATCTACCTTGTTTTCTTAGTTCAGTTTCCTTTTAACTTTGTATTTACTCAACTATGCGAGCTTTGCATGGCTGTGTGCATCATTTGATCTACTATTATGTGCTATCTGGCTTGCATCTTTTATATACCCTCATCAGTAATCTTGTACGTTTTCCCTGTCATGTGTGTGTGTGTGTGTGTGAGAGAGAGAGAGAGAGAGAGAGAGAGAGAGAGAGAGAGAGAGAGAGAGAGAGAGAGAGAGAGAGAGAGAGAGAGAGAGAGGTGTTACGAATGACAGGAATCCGTCACGATGGAACTAGCACACATTACTTCCATACCCAAACAAAGGCATACACAACTGGTACACGAAAGAAGAGGAAAATTCAGTGCAGGGATTATGGTGAAATACGATGGCACAAAACGGGGAAGACAAGGCCAATCCTCGAAAATGGTATAAGAATAGGGTTTAAAAAGATTATGGTTCTGTACATGAGTACGGGGAAAAAGGCGAAACAGGAGAAAACTAATTGGGTGATGCACCAATACCACGTTAGTGTCAATGAGGAAGAGCAAGGAGAACTTGTGGTATCCAAAGTCTTTTACCAGACTCAACCAAGGCAAGCAGGAGGGAAGGATAATGTTGAGGAGGAGCCTGGAGAGGATGCTGAGGAGATGGCTGACTCGGACCAGAACTGCGAACAGAACGGAGATGCAGCACCAACAACATCAGCGCCCAGCGCTCCAGCGCCGCCACGCCCAAACACGCTATTCCTTGCTATAAAGGAGCAGGCCGATGTACTTCAAGCATCATTAGAATACCGGGAGGTGGAAAATGTATCAAGTTATCACTTGTTGTTTGCTTGGTGTATGTGTGTGTATATGTGTATAAACGCAATAAATACTCATTTATACTATAAAATCATGATACAAGAGTCCCGGCTCTAGAGGAGGCGATAAGCAACTGAAAAGGGTTACTTACTTCATGAACATATTCCATGCAGGCGGTAACCTCAAACCCTGTTGAAGCGGAAGAGAATGTGCTGGAAAGACATAGAGACATCAGTAATGAGCAAATACATACTGAGGAGCAGATTTATAATGCGGAGGCTTGCATGTCCGAGGTTCATCCACAAGAGTTACCTACAAACGGTTACGCAGAGGGTGGAGAATCACAGCAATCATCGCTCTCCATTTCTGGGATAATCACAAGGCTGCTGGCAGATAGCCAGAAATCATGCAATCAAGGTGATGAGAATTTTGATTATAAAACGATGTTAGCTAGGGCATGTGCCCATCTGGACAGACCGACTGCAATGTCTGAAGAGAACCAGAAACCATGTAGTCAAGATCCAGAAACTGACGACATTATCCAGAGAGAACTTGAGAAGCTGCCGGCTGCCCACTTGAATAGACCGAGTGCAACGTCCATGGGTGAGCAGGCTGGTCAGGACACGCCTCCAGTATTTTCGGTGAGATATTGATGAACTTCTAATAACTGTGGAAATCCATAGGGAAATTTTGTCTGCATAAGATGCCTTATTCTTGACATTGATCGTCACAGGTGATCCAGAAATCATGCAGTCAAGACGATCGTGACAGATTACTTGACGAGCCGCCTGCACATTTGGATAGACAGAGTGCAATGTCCATGGATCAGAGAATTGCTCATGACACGACTCCAGCGTTCATGGTAAGATGTTCTCCTCTCGTCACCATAAGTCTGAGGGGATGACCCATGAAGCACAGATTATGTCGTTAATCAATGGATGAATCTTTAAGTCTGATGGGATGACACATGAAGCGCAGAATATGTCGTTAATCAATTGGTGAATTTTTCTTATTCTTGTATTAATATATATCCCTCGAAAATTTTTGTTGAATTAATGACTGGGTTCAGAGATGAGGCAGTAGAGAGCTGCTGAAGTTTGATTTACAAATTCCATATGCATTTGACTGATCAACGTAGCTTCCAGAGTCGATGTAACCGTCCTTGAGTCAATCGTCGCAGGAGGGCAAGAAATCATGTCATCAAGAAGGCGATTAATGAATATGAATGTTATCTGACAAAAGTAATAAGCTGCTGAAGTTTGAAGTACAAATTCCATATGCATTTCAGTGATCAATATAGCTTCGAGAGTCGATGTAACCGTCCTTTCTGTGCACTTTTTCTGTGAAGCTTTTTGTTTCCATAAGGTGGCTTGGCCCTTGAACCAATCGTCCCAAGAGAGCAAGAAATCATGGTATGAAGAAGGCCGGAATAATGAATGTGACAGATTACTTGTCCCGCCATTCACGGCACATTCAGGCGCAAGCTCCGTAGAGCGAATCGGCTACAAAACATTCGCTGTCTCTACTCTTGACCATATATCTCACGAACTAACTTTAGGACAGAATATGTCGTGAAACAACATATTAATATTAATCGAGTCTTTAATTTTGATCTCTCTATAAATTTTGTTAGAGTAATAGGTAGGCTCAGAGCAGAAGCCTGCAGGAGCTGTAATAGGTTGCTGAAGTCTTCTCATATAGATAATCCACAAACATTTCACTGATAAAACTAACTTCTAGATGTGATATCAATGTTTGTGGTACTTTTCTCTGTGTAGCCATTGCTCGTAATTGTGCAGCGAGTCATATGAATCAGTTGGCTGCATAATTTACCTTAATCCTTGTAATTGCTCAGCAGCTCTGATTTCTCGGGATATACTTCAGCTTTTTTTCAGCTTATGGTTTGATAATGTTTTAGCTAAAACGTTTTCCTTGATTTAATTTTTGCTCAGCATGTAAGACTGAAGAAACTTTATGTATGATCATGTATTCACAGGTGGCAACTTTCAATTCTGTATCGACAGAAGGAAATGACCCTCGATCACATTTTCAATACAATATTGAGCGAATACGCAAGGAGAGGCACGATGATACTTCTCAAAAGCGTCTACCGCATGTTATTCAAAGAGACTTACTCACTGAGGAGAACGTACATGACGAGTTCGAATCGCAACTACCATCTTTTGGCTCCTTTGGATATCGCTCAAACTTGCTGGGCACTGAGAGCCAGAAGCTGTGGAGCCAAGATAGACAGAATCCAAACAGCCAGCATTTAATGAACCAAGAAGGAAGAACTGATCATGGTCCGCAACCAGATTTTGGGGTCAGCACCTTAGTATCTTCCATTGCACCCCATTACCACCATAGAAGCGTTGTTTCAAGCTATCAATATCTCTATTCATCATCGTTATTTCTGCTATCATGTCTTCTTGCCAGTTATCTTCACAATCTGCGTTGACATCTCTTTTGGACATCTGATCGGCAGGTAGCAGTTTCTACCGCTATGTCAACAGAAGGACATGCGTTGGGATCACAAACTGAAATTTGGAACGAGAGAATTCGGCAGGAATGGCAGGATTTCGCTGGCCGAGCGGCTTATCCCGAAGCCCCTTACAGAATACCTGGTGAGGGGCAGGCACAAGATGAGTTCGGATCACTACCATCTTTTGACTCCTTTGGAGATCTTTCAAGCCTGCTCCGTAGTGATAGTCAGAGGCCATGGAGTCAAGATAGTCAGCAGGCTGCAATGGACCAAAAGAAGAGTGCTAATGATAATCTTGATATAAAACCAGATTTCGCGGTGAGTGGCTTAGGACTTACAATCACACCACCTCATCTCAAAAGCTTTGCACAAAACTGTTTCTATAAAGTGTACATATCATGCATCTGTATCTTCTGTTGTTCGCCCTTCTTCACGACTTCTTCTTCATCAAATTATATCTTTAAATTAAGCCAACGAACATTTTCGACTAGATTTGTTTACGGCGTCCTCGCTAATACCAAAGGTTATCCGCTATGATATCTTCTTCATCGCGGAGCTCTTCTTTAGAAGTCGAACGAATGCATGTTCCCTTTCGTTTCTACAATACCAACGCAATTGTGATGAACATAAATTCACTGACCCTGCCATACCGAATGAATAGCGCCATGCATGACATTCTCTATAGATGGCTCTCATATGTGTTACATTGGCATGCCTGTGCAGGGACAGATTTTGGATTCTCAGAACTCAGGAACTCGACCGAAAAGTTGAAGCTGCTGCGGCTGCAATTCACAATACGTGAAGGTACCGGCATGAATATGAAACTGAGGATTTCCTCTTATTCAAGTTCATCACTGCCTTCCGACGGATGTGTCGTTTCGAACCCAAAAAATTTACATTGGGACGATCACATACTATGATTCGGTTTACGCAAGAGACAACTTTATCTTTCGTTTCTGCAGTAGTAATATTCTTCAGCTCCATTGCTGCTCATGCATCCAATAATCCAAATTTTTCATTAAGTTCCACATTGGCGCAAACTGCAGACTTGGTTTAACAGGAAAAACTTACTTGTTCGTGTTTGAAATCAACAACGATTAGAGTTCTATCATCAAATAAGATTGAATAGCGTTTTATGAACAATTGTAAGTGATCTATTGGCCGGTCATTTATCTATTCCATAACCATTAGAAGTTGGATTGCCATGTTCTTTTTAACAAGGGAAAGAGATTCACCAAGAAGATTACTCTGTGAAAGAACTCTTTTGAGCGTAATTTTGATTTCCATTATCAAAATTAAAGCAGACTTCATTACAATTGTGCGTTACTTAATCCGACATTTGAGGGCTTGCAAGTTTAAAATACTTAGAATAAAAAATGCAATAAAGATTATAGCTACGGCCACATACGAGTATCATTTATAAATAATATTCAAGCCATGAAAGTAATTATAATAGATTGATCCATGAATCGACAATTTGAAATCATGTCAATAGAAATGATGATATTTATAAGCTCTTGGTTTAGTGGTTAGTTTACCCTTTGTAGATGAATTACAAGCATCAGTATTGTCCACTTTTGCTTCCATAAACGTATATTAATACAACTAGAGACAAAAACGATATAATGATGAGACTGAAAATAGTTTTATCCTTTGAATCACTATGAAGGACATAGTGTTTATGGATGGTAGAGTTCCTGCTGTTTTAATTTTTACTTGATGAGTTTTGATATAATGAAACATTTGGTTAACAAGTCATACTCTTATAAAGCTCTGGAGGCATTCAGATATTATTATCGTTGAAAGGCTCAAAATGGTTGTAAAAGCCCTCTAGTGATATTATTAATCTGGTAGATGAGATTAAAAAAACAGGCATCACAAGGGTCTTGAGGCTTTTCTTTTGTAATTTATCATCTAATGTAAATTTTCTAACATCATACTCTTGTAAGGTTTTGGAGGAATTTTTTTGATGCCCTATCATTAAATGAATCAGAATGGATCTTAAGTCATTTTGATTGGCTCACGTACTTACTTTTTGTCCAAAGGGGCTATATTTTTCGAGACACTCCAATATAAAGGGAATGGAGAGGTTATTGCAGGAAACTTTTCACTTGGTATTTGTTGGTGTATGAAACACCACAAGGACTAAGCTAATGTGATATTAGAAAACCTCTATAACCATCATTATCTCAACACTTTTTATATAGCCGTCATTATCTCAGCAAGACTTTAATCTTCAAAATCTTTAACACTTTCTTTTGTAAAATGTGAACTTTCACTTTCTTGAAATTGTGCCTTTTTTTCTAGCTTCAATTCTTCTTTGATTTGAGTTGAATCTTTAAGATTCTTGTGCTCAAGGAGTTCTTACATATAGTAAGCAACACATTCCAAAAAAAACTTTCAAGTAATAACATGTAATTAACTTGAAATATGTTCAAAAGTTACACTATGTCTGAAAACTGAGAATTGCCTTCATCGATTTGACATGCCTTCACTATTAGATTCATTTTTCTGAGCACACCTCCCCTTTTGCAAAGATCTTCCCGTCAATTGTAGTTGAGGATGATAGCTTCAAAATAAGCTATCACTCATGAAAATCTTTACATTATATTGTGAGATCAGACTCTTAGAAAATAAAAAAAAAGTGCACCAACAAACTTGTTACTTCTAACTAACATTCATACTATTATGAAGTCACGTACATTTCTTCACCCAAAGAGGAATTGACTCAAATAATTCTACACAAATATGTTTTAAGTATTAGAGAAGATGTGTACAAAATGGATTGGCCTCATTCTACTCATAGCCATAGAAAGATCTCCTACACTGAGTGACCTCTCATCATCATCTCTCTCAGAAAATACCCCAACTGCCTCTATACTCACTTAGGACTTACAAATCAAGTTCTTCTTTCTTTCTTTTGCTCAAATTAACTTATATAAGTTTGTTCTATATGCTTCTAGACTCAAAACACGTAATGCCAAAGGCTATGAACTAAATTTGATCTCTAATTTTCCACTATATTACAAGTGTGAATTTATCCCTGCACATAGGCATGGTTTTCTGAGTATATAACCTCTATAGCTCTTTATCCTTCTTCTTTCCATTGATGTCTTCATGTCTTCATGCCTAATTAGTGAGTGAAGCCCCAAGAGTATTCTTATGTGATAGA